>NJDD01000086.1:256628-329057 GCA_002245505.1 Calephelis nemesis | reverse complement strand
GCTGTAAATAATATATCGAATTTAATGTTATTTAAAACACATTTTTAAATTATTTATTACGACTTGACTTAACAGTGTCGTATTTCGGTTCCAAGGGGAGGGTAGCCGATATGCTTACACGATAGACCTAACACTCCGACTTCGGGATAGTGAGTCGCCTATTCTATAAGTATAAGATAGGGAACAAGCACAAGGCTGATGGTAAGAGATAGCCGTGGCCTATACATGATGTAGGTGTCTCGCTGTTTTGTGGCCGAGGTGTAAAGTTAATAATTGTACAAGTAGCACGGTACTCTACGAGTGATATTGTTGGTAACGACTCATTTTTCTCTACCTTTTGCTCGATTCTTACTAGCTTCTTCTTAACTTACCACGGTTGTTTCATGTTATCATCAGAAGAGCCGTGGTTGTTTGTTGTCTGATCACATAAAAAAGACTTTTATATCACTTATAATTCGTGTGTTTTGTTATTAGCTATTACTCCTTTATACGTAAATTCACTTACTTTGTTTAATATCGATCTAATTCTAATTTTTATAAACCAACACACATGCACGCGAAAGGCAATTTAAAAACATTTGGTAGGCTTTAATTAATTAGGCTCCGAAAAATCTAGCGTGATAAATAGTTATTAAAATAAACTCTGTAATACCAGTAACACAAAAAATATAGAGTTGCTTTTAATGTTTTAACCATAATATAGTTGAACCGCTTATTTTATTTGTTTTGTATTAAACAACTTACATTGATTATGTGTATAAAAATATGTACAAGTGAGCAAAAAAATATTTTTTAAAAGTATTGAAGATAAATGGATATGACGAAAGTATTTAATGAAAAAAAAAAAGGTTCTGACTTCTTAATACACCCAAGCGTGATGTACCTACATACACACTGCCACCGAAATGAACGTGCATTCTCTGTATTTAATTAAGTGTCCAAAAAATATTTGTTTTGTGTATATATTTTGCGCTATTGTTTGTTAAAGCACATGCAAATGTATTTATTCATTTCGATTCCAAGAGAAGTTTTCGCTGTAATAAAGTGCGCATACGTGTTACGCGTGTGGGTCGTACCAAAAGAAATGCGCTATGCACCGGCAGAATGAAGGCCCGGCTCGAACTGCTCTCAACCTGTCGCTCTGACCGTACCTGTGTTTTATTTTCCTGCTCACTGAGAACGCCAGCCTTAATTTATTGTCTGCCAAATACTTGTTTTTTCTTCGGATCATTTTTGGAGTCGGTAGCGTTTGGACGAAGAATTATATAATGAATTATTTTATCGGTCCATTCCTTTGTGTCATTTAATTATTTTTAATAACAATAATAATATTTGTTGTCTCAAAAAGTTTGACAATGCATTAGGATTAGCCTCGGGTTCCCACACTAGTTAAAACTGTTTTGTAGAAGCCAGAGCCACCCCATCCCTTTCCATTTTACATTTGCCATAATTACAATAATATTACCTAACTAGTTTGAAATATTAAGTAATCAGTATTGCCATTTCATATTTTTCAAATTTAAGTTGATATCTTTCTTGCATTTTTTTAGAATAAAAGTATACCTAATATTGTTAAAATAATAATATTAAAGTAAGGATAAAAAATAACCTTCGTTTTCTTATACAAATCTGTGGATTTTAGATAAATTAAAATGATTCATTGATTATCTCTCAATATAATAAGAAACAATAAAATCTGTTGTGAATAGGTTTATTTTTATTTTTTAATGTTTAGAGGTCAGCGAACAAACACACGGCTATTTTTTTTATTAAAAGTTACAGTACTAATATAGCAAGACGTAAACTAAAAGTATAAGACATAAGATAAAATGTGCAGTATTTGAGTTGCCTGTTATTTATCTGGGTTGGCGGACATAAACAGATGATTGGATAATAGAAAATGAATTATATCAACAAATACACAGTCTTTTTGCAAACACGTTGATGTAGGGTTGCCTGTAAAAAATGTAAAAATGAAAATTGAAAAAATTTGAACATTCGTTCAGACTTTTTAGGCGTCCAATTCTTAACATAATTTTAACATATTATACATCATTAGTGTAAGTAGATGTAGGCTCCATGGATCTTCTACTAATTCAATGGATATCGCACTTAAAGGCTCACAGGTTTAATTTTTTATATTTATTTAAAGAACAATTGTCGGGAAAGCTTATTTAATGTAGAATAAATTTTAAAGTCCGTCGCGGACAGAACATTCCATATACATTTTATTGTACGTATTAGTGATGAAAATTGCATAGTACCTGACGGTGTTGATGTGGAACTTAAAAAATATTCATAATTTGGCTAAACATACTATATATGATTTCGAAAACGGCCAATTCTTTAGTTCAACTAACTTTTAAATTTACATTGTTTGTAAAATATTTTTTATAACTGAAAAAAAATAAGGTTTTCTTAATAAATTAAATTTAGTGTTTTTTAAAATATATAAAAACCAAGTTTCTTATTTTGATCCCTGTCGAGTGTTGTTTTGCCCTCCCTTTTCCTTAATAAGTATTTTTTTTAGTTATTCAGATGGAAGCAAACTAATTTTTATTTCGAATGAACCTTTGGCAAACATTTTGATTTTTCCAAATTAATAAAAAAATTTTAAGCAAATTCGTTAAAATTTAAACATTTAATATGTTTTCAATAAAAGGCTATAAAATTATCGGCGACATAGGAACATAGTTGTCCACAAACAATACATTTACAACTGACAGTGGGTCCCCTAATGGAGAAACCAATAGAGCAGTCAGTCGAGGTCTCAGTGGAATCGATACCTTAATCGAATCGATTCCTACTATATATCGGGTAGAATGCCCGGAGGCAGACAGTGGGCAATGATGTTCGTTAATCTTTAATTTGTTGCATTACTAACATTTATTTTCACACCCATAACCCCGAAGAAGTAGGCAGAGGCACAACCAGGGCACCCCCGATAGCCGAAGACACTAAGCCCCATAACTTTTTTTTAATAACATTTGCGGATGCCTCACCTTTCAAACTGTAGCCGGCAATACGATAACGATACTAGGAATAGATAAGACGACAGTGTCACTCAGAATGAGTCGTCATAAGATTTTTGTGTTATTCATTACGTTTGCGGAATTATTGACAAGCGCGCGATGGGTTCATTTTATTATTTGACCGCCTCGTTCGTCGAGTGGCTAGCGCCTAACTGCATCGACCGATCGCGAGGCTCGGGTTCGATTCCCGACGGGGGCAGGCATTTGTGATTTGTGTGATGAACATTTAGGTGTCTGTATTTCCGGGTCTGGGTGTTTATTAAATTCATTCTGGTATCTATTTAAGTATTTCTATGTATTAGAATCGTTGACTAACACCCATAACACAAGCATATAATTAGCTTACTTTGGGGTTAGATTCAATTCGTGTAACTTGTCCAGAGATATTTGTTTTTATATTATTTATTTATTTATTTTATTATGTCAGCATATCGTGCGTGTCTTGGTGGTAATAGGTATTGGTTCTACCTCTACCTAGCTCTTCGAGGTCTACGGGCTTGAACATACTTGACTTGTCAAATTATTTAACGCCGATATTATGTATCCCCACCGCCCACTTGTCAATCAGACAAGAATCCTGTGAAGAATCCTATCACCACATCCCTTCCTAGTGGCATCATCATATTGCCGCTCTACCGTTCGAAAGGTAAGGCTGCTGCAAAAGTTACTTGTATTATTGCGAGCTTATTATTATTATTGAGTGCAGGGAATAGTGTGAATGGAGCGTTGGGTAAGCTATTCCAAAGCGAAGTTTTGAGTCAAAAAGCTAGACTCGCTTTGCATAATTCTGTGCTTATCCCAACGTTATTGTAGGGAAGCGAGAGTTGGGTATGTCAGAAAGATCATGAAAGTAGGATAAATGCGGTCGAAATGAGAGCACTACGGAAAATCTGTGGTGTAACGCTCGCTGACCGCATTCGTAACAGTGAGATCCGAGAAAGAGTGGGATTGAAAGGAAGTGTTGGTGTTAAAATGCGAAAGGGCATGCTCCGCTGGTTCGGTCATGTGGAAAAAATGACAGATGAAAGATAAAGCAGATATACAATGCGAATGTGGATGGATGTAGGTACCCGGGGAGACCAAGGCTGACATTTCACGATCAGATCAATCGGATATTATCCGAGGGTGGTGTCAAGAGTCTCCGAAACCGGCGTGTTTGTATGAAAAGGGTAATGAATGTGAAGGAAGCAAGACAGGTTTCTCAGAATCGTGAGGTCTGGCACTCGATACTCTCTGCCTACTCCGTAAGGGACTTGGCGTGAAGATATGTATGTATGTATGTATGTATTGCTAGCTTAACATCCCTTCTAAATTAACTAAATTAATAAGTTTTTTGTTAAATTCTAGTTTCTAGCTTCTTAGCTGGTATATAATAAAAATGTTTGTTGGGCAAAACATTTCAATATGTCATGCTTTCCACAACATGTCGTTTCGATCACAATTCTACAGTTACTGTAAAGTATAAAGAGTACCGAAATCCGTTTGCAATTTATCCTGTCAACTTCATTTCACTCTACTTATCTGGCGCAAATAAAAAATAAACAACAGCAGCAGCACCGTATTCTGTGCGGAAATCTCGCAAGGGTTATAGAGGGGTGACGTCATTAAAATGTATGGACCTGACGCGAATTTTGACATTATACATGATGTTACAATATAAATGGTTTGGTTTTTTTATGATATTGGAAGGCAAACAAGCAGACGGATTTCCTGGTGGTAAGAAATTCTCGCCGCCTAGAGACACCAAAGGTGGTAATTGTCTGAGGCCGGGATGTTAGACCTCGAGCAAAAGTATGTTTACCGGCTACCTTACCCTCCGAACCGGAACACGTCATGACGTTATGGTGGCAGGAATAGGTAAGGCGGTGGTACCAATCCGGGCGAGTCGCTGCGAAACTCTACCACCTTTTTAGTCTAGTTGTTGTATTTATCAATAATAACTATGCCAATTAAAAAAAATGTTATTATGAATTAAGAATAGAGCTGTTTAAAGCGGTAATCGCAAACTATTGCATAGACTAGTAGGTTCAAAATATATTTTGTAACAGCCCTATTTTTAAAAAAGACCACAGGCTAACGTTTCGCTTCAGTATTATGGTCTGACATGTGTACGAGTGAAGCTGGGTAAAAATCTTTTAGTGATATTTAAATCCAACTTAATTCGTGGTTTTTAATTCTTAGCTACATAAGTTACTTGAAATAAGTCAACAGTTAAAATAAATCATATTAATATCTGACTAACACATACGATAATACCTACTGTATTACAGACTAAAACACATCGCATTTAATATTAGAAACATAATCAATTCCTGCTTCAACAGCACCCTGATGTATAAAACGAAAATTGCATATAAGTATAAGTGCAAAATATAAGTGCAAACACCAGGTTATGATTTTTTTCCTTAAAACAATGAAATCATAAAATTTATATTATTTAACAAATTAAGAAATACAAAATGTAATAATTTAAAATATGACATTATTAAAATTGTATAACATTAATAAAGTATGAAATAAAAATAAAAAATGTAGCGGAAAGTAAATGAAGTAGTGAGTTAAAGATATAAAATAATAGTAATGAATATAGCTATGGTAAATACAGATGTTTTTATCTCGTTATAATTACTAGTGTCTTATTAGTAAAGTTTAGTTATCGAATTATTGACAATTCGAGATAGTACTAAAAAACTTACTCGGAATAAAAACATACAAGAGTTTATTAAAATTAATTTGGTGTGAGAGTTTCCGATATTATACAAAGTGTTACAAGTTTAACTATCAACTATTCGTACATTACTTATTAATAATAAACGGTTGTTGAATTGAAGAGTAAAGTGGTTACGATCGCTAGATCTACACAAATCTAACTTCGAAACTCTTAGCACATTGTTTACCTTATTAATTTTTAATGCTTCCTAAGATATGATTGGTAAGTTTCTATACTTTTATCTACTTAATATATACCTACCTACAATATAAAACATTTCATTTACGTTAGTCACTTTTTATTTTAAAATTTATTGCCGATATCAGTTTGTTTAAAACAAGGAAACGTTTTATTTGAATGTTTGAAACGCATTATATTTGAATTTTCTGAATATAAGTTCAAACAAGGATAATAAAATTTAAAAAAAAAATGGACATATATAATGTTTTTTAAATATTTGTTTAAGATTAAGTAGTGTCGTAAACACTACTTCACAAAAAATCGTAATGTCATTCTACCAATGTCCCAAAACATACTTATTAAAACAAATCTCAAAAAAAAATATATTTAAACACCATGTACGAATATCGAACTTGTTAAAAGTACTCCACGAAGACGCAATATCTAAGCGTCACGCCCATCTGACGGTGTCATAATTTAAAAAAATATGTCTTTTTAAGTTCATTCTTTAAAAACTTTACTTTGATTTTTTCTCCCTATCTTCGATCAAAATTTTCCTTTGACGGGACTTTGAGGGAATAAATGAGAAAATAATTGCGCTGCATTATTCGATACGGCTTCTTTGAATCTGCTACAAGTTCAACATAACGAGTATTAGGTTTTTAATATTTACACGATCGGTTTATAATTAGCTATGCAAAGAGGAAATTAATTCTCTTGGGCCTTTGTGGAATGCTTTAATTATCATTGTCAAAGTCTCGTTTTTATTGTTACGGTTTTATTCAGATGTTCAATTACCTCTGTAATTGGCACGATTGCGATTTATTATTTTTTTAATTTTGTACTTAGTTTGCCAAAGAGGTTATGTCAGTGTCACGTCCTGATTTACTATTTTATTTAGCAACTTTTCTTGTGTGTGTTTTGGTCTCTTTAATCTATGCCCGTAGTCGCGAATCCTGGCCGTGTTGCTCGGATCACACGGATCACTGCACTCATTTAATAATTTTGGAATTGATAACAATTTTGTCTGCCATTACGTTTGTTTGTTAATGACTGCCTCCTTCGTCGAGTGGCTAGCGCCTAACTACACCTACCAACTGCGAGACTCGCGTTCGGTTCCCGACAGGAGCAGGCGTTTGTGAGATTAAACTTTCGATGTCTGTATTTCCAGAGTTAGGTCTTTATTAAATTTATTATGATTATTCTATGGGTTAGGTTGACTGACATCCATAATACAAGCATATAATTTGCTTACTTTGGAGCTATAATTTGTGACGGATTAAACTTATGTAAATACTTCAAATAAATACTGCAGTATTTATACCCATAGACTAAATATCAATTGTATAGTTCAAAAAAAGAACAATAAAATATCTTCTCGCCCATATCCTAGAAGTGGTAAGCAGAGGTACAACCGGGGCACCCACGAGTAGGACAAGACAATCGACAATCGGGCACATGTACAATCCCGAGCAACATTTTTTTAATTAGAAAATTGGAAAAATCACATTTTCTCTTTTGAGGTAAACACTTGTACTTTTCCACTACACACTCTATATTTTAAAAACCCATTTTACTTTTCACAACATCATCAGGCCTTTATAAGTAAAGCAAAATTTGATATGTTAACGGCCAGCGTTAACACATAAAATTTTTGACAATAAGCTAAACGAAAAACTTATCTACGCAGATTTCATTCCCTCCGATTAACAACGTACATTTAACATCTTAATACCTACTTACATCCCATGGGGAAGAAGGATATTTCTTCACTCGTCAATTTGTTTGCGTTGATATATTAAAAAAAATAAAGTACGCACAGAAAGTAATAACGCCAAATGCAAAATAAAAAATGTAATTTTAAATTCAGAAGCAAAAACCCTTTTGTGCTGAGCATCGGTGAGCCACTACTCATGCGACATAAAGTATGCAGAGAGCAAGGGTTACTCCACACCGACACAATTTGTAAGCAACAATAAAAAATCCCTTAACGACAGACAACGGTAAGTTGCTAGGGTTATTCGTCTTGTGCCCCTCGCGACGACCGAGATAGCATAATCCGGACATTCCTATTTTAAGGATTGTGCTACAAGCGAGTAAAGAGGCTTACGCAAATATATACTCGTAACCAGCAACCACAGAGATTGAAATAATAAGTTGTAGTAGGTACTCTATGATGTGTACAGCTTGACAATGACGATTGGATCCTCATTATTATCTCTGTTATACGCTATTTATCACAGGACGCTTATTTCTTGACAAACTCTACTTTACTTTCTTAACAAACTCAACTTTAGTATTTTATATATCTTCAAGTTAAAGAACTTCTTATTCTTCTTAGAAGTAGTTATATCTTTGTTGAAGAAAATCAGTGCATAATGTAACGGTTTACATTAATGCCTACACATCTAGTTTTACTATACATAATCAAATTAGGATTAGAAGTTATTTATGGAAATCAATAATTAATAAACAACATAATTATGTTAACATTAAAATTTGAAAAAAAAACAAAAGAATTCTAACTAATGTTTGGCAACAAATGTTTTTAACACAGGCAAAGCAAAATACAGTATTCCCTATAGGTTATTCAGAGCTTTGTGGGACACTAAAGATGATGACGGTAACAAAAATACAGTGTAGCAGAACAGAGATCCACGTTAACCTTACGCCAACAATGCATTCATTATTATTTTAAACGTAGTCGCCGTCGTCGTCCGTCATGTCATTGCGTTTTTATTGAGTTCGCGTCATGTTTACCGTTCCGTACGCAGTCTAGTGGGGTCTGAGTGATGGCATATTAAATCAGGTTAAGGTCAGATCAATGTTGCCACAGAAAAAATATTTGATGTGGTTTTTATGTAATAGAAATTTCTGCAACGTATGAGTTTCTTTACATTATAGTCAGATCACACAAAAAATAGTATACGAAAACTACATTAGTTACAATATATAGAGTGTTCTTTGACTGAGTTCTTTAATGATATCAATACAATTTTATATACCTTTTAAGCACATATATTTTAGTATTAAAAATAAATGTACATTGCATTTGTACATCTAGGGTGTCTGGGGTAAAGTGCCCAATCCGAACTTGGTATGCTAAAACTCTTGGATGCGCCAGGTGATCCTTACAATCCAAATCATAATTTGACATTGGCGAGAATATGAATGACATTATAATGGAAGAAATAAAACATTGGCCTAAGAGAGTCTTTGTCAGTTTCTACAAGTTTGTCACAGTCATGATGTTAGTGGTCCAGGGGCCCTACCATGATCGCTTATAGCAGTATTATTTCCATCTTTAGCAACTTTATGGTATACGTCGTAAGGTTGTCTTTCTCCTATGACAATTAGTATTATTAAAGTAATAATGTTTTAAGAGCTTCTGGTAACCTCCCTGATCCTGACGTATGCCTCTTATACCCTTTTTACAGGAAAGTTTTCTACACAACCCAAATTGTTTAGATATTTCATATTCATAGGTCTTGCAGGTACCTATCTTTAATTCGCTTTTGTGTTTTTTGTGTGCCAAAATACACTACCATCTAAGGTTACCGATATTTTTAAACATTATAACATATACATTTCATAGTTGAAAGATCTCTTTTCTATAAATTTGTTGAGAAACATATCGAATTATGTATTTAATCCTATACAAAAATGCTTCATTTTGTGTCCATATACCAGTAACATTCCACAAGCGAATATTTTATGTCGAAGTTACACCACATGTTTGGATCGGTCATTTCATAAAAGCAGTATCACTAAAACCTATAAAGTACCATATATACGAGTAATAAATAAAATGGTCCGAACCAGATCATTCTGTATGTCCAATAAAAGCTCATACGAAATGTAAAGGCGAAATGTTACATGAATTCTTCATTGCAAATTGTATGTTAGTATTATCATTTTTAGTGCTCGCCACACTGGTATTCAGATAGAATTTTTGATGCACTGGCAACACAGCTCACTGCGATTGGCTGCCTTGAATATTGTATGAACCAATCACCGCGTTGCGCTTATCGCTGCATTCCAATTTCAAATGATGAAGGCGGGAAAGCGACAAAGTAAGCTTTATGTAACGGACTAGCAATGAGTAATATCTGTTATGTTGGTTATACCGTAAAGCCATGCATTTTTTTATTGGGTTCTACAGAAAAAAATATTATTTCAGTTGTAATCACTTTGCAACGAATATATAATAAGCAATCAGAATTTATCTAAGAGAATAAGAAATAGCTTGTTCTACATAACACTTATACAGCTACAATGCTGGAATAATTTTATACTATTCGTCCTCTAAAACAACCCACAATTTTTCTACATCTTTCTACCATTGAAACACCTTTTTCTGTCGTTACAAGTCGTTACAACTTCAATGCCATTGTCGCGTTCCGGTTTTACGGGTAGAGTAGATGGAAGACATAATAGCGCAAGACTACGATATTGTAAGACAATTATATTTAGTCAAAATCATTTCGTCAGTTCGTAATACTACGATTTCGTTACTATATTTATAATAATTATTTAGATTATAAATGTGAAATTGTGTTTTCCTTCTTTCACTACAAGAGAGACATAAACAACAGATAGGCTACTTTTATCCAGATATTATAAAGGGAGGGTAATTATCTTTCATAGTTACTGGAAATTATAGTTTAACAATAAAAGTATCTGATGTAATTTATTTAAAAACACTTGTACTTTCCACAATATACTGTGGAAACTGTATATTGTGGAAAGTACAAGTGTTTTTAAATAAATTACATCAAGAATGGAATTCCACCAAGCTCCGACGATAAGAAGTATAGAATCTAATAAAAGTATCTGTCAACCTGTTCCAAACTCCAGCTCGTGAGCAGAGCCATGGCTCAGTTTGACAATGTACCAATATTTTTTGTTATATCCGGTTATTCGAATGATAAAATCCGGCTGTGAGTATTTATATATAAAATAAATAAAATATGTGCAAAAATCGGCCTTTTAGTAAATATATATAATAGAACAATTTAATATTTTCGTCG
The DNA here is from genome assembly GCA_002245505.1 of Calephelis nemesis. Classification (NCBI taxonomy): domain Eukaryota; kingdom Metazoa; phylum Arthropoda; class Insecta; order Lepidoptera; family Riodinidae; genus Calephelis; species Calephelis nemesis. Next base: position 318,105 of record NJDD01000086.1, on the reverse strand, counting down.
ATTTCCAGGTTCTCATAATCATATCCAGACTTGATGGCAATGGAACATGAACACAAACATGGACATTGAGAAAACGATTATTACAAAAAAGATTTTTTACAGTTGGTTCTAAGATGACGGAAAATTCGATTAACACTAATAAAAAAAAGAGTCGAACATATAACCCTCTCATTTTTAAAGTCTGTTAAACATAATGTAACAGTACAACAAACATATAAACCAACCATGATCCCCATCGATAACTAGAAAGCAATAACCAGGAAACCATATCTGCTCAACAATTAACAAACAACACAATCACTTAGCATTCAATGAACATAAAGACGGACATAAAACAGACAATTCCTTAAAGCAGCATGCTATTGAACGCATGCGTGAGGCAAATCTTATACCACTATGTCATACGCCGTAAAGAGTTATTGTGGAATACAAAGACACATTGTCTAAAGTCCTTGTCGATTGTTTGTGAATATGACATTTTCTTGTGCATTCAATTTACCTTGTTTACTACATAATTGTGTATTAAAATACAATGTAGTAGTGATTACTAAGACTTCACTATGTACGAGTATATCCTAAGGATTACCCCTAACGTTGTCTGGCCGATATCGTTCCAAAGCAATAAGACCCTTCTGTATGGTTTTTTTTTAATATCTTTCAATTGAAATTTATTGTTATTAAAATTGCATCGTGATAACTGTAATAGGCAATCATATATGATTAACAATTAATAGCCAAATACGTCAAGAACATGATAGAGAAATCGTATCTGTGTTTTAAGGGTCCTATTTTGGGTTGACTATAATATGAGGTATTGGATTTAGTTGGAATGCCGTGTCCGTCAACATTAAATATGCTTGTAATTATTCAATTTAAATAATGTTGCCCGGAATTGGGTAACTGCCCTATTGGCGATAGGCTTTTCACGTATCATATTGTGGGGCTAAGTAATTTATATTTTTGTTAACTTCGGCTAAGCGGGGGTGCCCTGATTGTACCTCTGCTTAACTCTTTGGGACTACGTGAAGGAAATTGGTGTACTTTTTAGTGTTGGCTGTTTAGAATGACATTTTGTTGCAGTTCGAGCGCTCAATAATGTAAGAAAATACATTGTAGTGTTAATTGCAAAATGTTTTCTTGTCTTACATTGTGTGTTTGTTTTGTTGTTTACTCCACGACAGCGATTAGATACCATAAAATATTTTATAACTGTCTTCATTTTATAGCGTAAACAAATATATAATATTGGTCTTTCTCATCGCTTTACCGACTTTTCAGATGCCTTAAAATAGTTGAATTACATTTTGTGGAGAAAGTTTTTGATGAGGCTGTTGTTTTAGAAGCTTTTTCAGAAGCGTTGTTTTCAAACTTTCATTGGTTATGGCTGTAATAATTCCACTAATCCACATAACTAGGTGGCACGGTTCTGTGCACCTCATGAGTGCAAGAACTTGTACCAAACCGCCTGCCAACACTTTCTTATAGCAAAAAAAAAACTTTACAAATCAAAGGCACCACCTACCATTTCAAAACTACCTTTTATTAAAATAGTAAATTACGTTAATTTTTAAAATGTAAGTATTTAAAATATACTAGACAGATAAACATAATCAACAGCAAAAACTCCATCCTGTAAATATTTATAATGTCTGTGCCCAATCTACAGAGCATTACTTGTATACAAAAGCGAAATGAAGATACTCTTACATTTTGATTACGGATTATAACAGACAAAGGAACAACAAAGCGGCGGGTAAATTAAATGCTTAGGTTAAACGAACAGACAGAACAATCATAAATATGATATCAACTAATGTTACCTGCCTTTATAATTTGGAACATTAACAATGTGCGTTTGGAATACAAATACATCACTGTACAAATTACCCGTTCCTCCATTGTTAAGCATTAGGCTAAGTTGTTTGGTGCAAGTTATAAATTATTACGAATTTATACGAACTCACACTTTTTAAAATTTGTTTGTTTCCATATACACTTGTACTTGATGCGTATTAACATTCTAATCGGTCAGACAAAAAGTGTTTGTGTGTGAGTATGTGTGTTTGTGTGTGTGTGTGTGTGTGAGTGTATACGTTCGTTCTATGGCATTATAACTTTTTATATATTTTCTTTCTATTTGAAAGTTGACATGATTGAGGTGAATCTTAGCTACATTACATACTTATAGGTTTTGTCGGTATTGTTGAAAAATTTTAGTCTTAAGATTATAATACCTATAAATAAGTAGATTTTGATATGGCGGAATATGTTACACTAACTGTGTATAAAACTAAGCAAAGATCTAAAGGTTCAAATTAGCGTGTATGTAATTTCAGGCTTTGATTCACTGCTGACAATTGATGGATTAAGATAAAAGAGAAAATTTCATTGATAGGTTGAAAGAATGGATTTCCTCAAAGTAATGTCCCATTTTATTTAATATATTTTAATGGGATGGGATCGGAGGGGGATATATTGAGATAAAATTGTAAGAAATGTGTCATTTTTACAAAAATACCTATGTCATAAGTTAAATAATGGGATAAATGATTTTATTTTTCTTATTTTAAAAACTTGTGTGCAATACGTGAAATAGAAGGTACTATTATTGAAATTTATATTTTACTATTGTTGCGACGATAAAGAATTTCAAACAGCTGTAATTTGTAGCTTGCACCACAAAAATATAAGTTCACAGCAGTCATACGCATAACATTGATGAATTGGTGTACATTAAAAGCTCATGGCTTAATCTGTGGCGATTAGCACTAGTTTAATTAGTCGGCCTGCGGGACAATAGCCACGAATTTGTCTGTTTCCAAAACAACGTTGTAACATACGAGTACACATTATAGATATAATGTCTATCAACATCATAAAGCCAATAAACAGAAGGAATCTTCAAAAAGATTACTAGGTGGTAGAGTTTAGCAGCGACTCGTCCGGATTGGTACCACCGCTTTAAATATTCCTGCCGCCATAACGTCACGACGTGTTCCGGTTCGGAGGGTAAGGTAGCCGGTAAACTTACTTTTGTTCGAGGCCCAACATCCCGGCCTCAGGTTGGCAACGCGCCATTACCACCTTTGGTGTCTTTAGGCGGCGTGTATTTCTTAACATCAGGAAATCCGTCTGCTTGTTTGCCTTTCAATATCATAAAAAAAAAAAGTTAACGAGAACCGCCCGAAATCTTTTTTTTATTTTTATTTTTTTTTTAATATTATAGAAAGGCAAACAAGCAGACGGATTTCCTGATGGTAAGAAATTCACGCCGCCTAGAGACACCAAAGATGGTAATGGAGCGTTGCCAACCTGAGGTCAGGATGTTAGGCCTCGAGCATAAGTAAGTTTACCGGCTACCTTACCCTCCGAACCGTAACACGTCACGACGTTATGGCGGCAGGAATAGGTAAGGCGGTGGTATCAATCCGGGCGAGTCGCAGCGAAACTCTATCACCTAGTCAGATGTCACGGTAGTAGTGATGATAAGAATCTGATCTCCTTTTACGAGCTGCCTGGCAAGAAAGGCAGATGGTCCATTCTGTAAAGGAGCCCGGACCAGAACAGATGGAACAAAGTTCGCTAGGACAGCTAGTAATAAATATTTTACCGACATTGACTTGTTTGCTCGCAAAACTCAAATTTTTTATTTAACCTTTTCATCATTTTTTGTGTTTAAAGAAAAAATAAAATAAAGATACTGTTCTGCATAAATAGTGACCTCGTATTATACAACATTAGTATTTTTGATTGCTGACTTTTTTGCTATTATACTGTGGAAAATTTTTAAACAAAACGATATAAAGGTGACAGATAAGTTAAATATGCCAGCGTTATAGATTTATTCCGGACTTGTGAATGTAAACAGTGATATCATAATTAAAACACCATGATAGAGTAAATTGGCCGGTCGAATTCGACTTTAAACCCCGGCCACGGGATAGCAAATCTATGGTGTAATCGCTGTCTTATTGAAAAAAAAATATCAGTTTCCAAAAATTCCGTCTGAATTACGCGGCGATTATACAGAGACGGTAAAGATGCAAAAAAGAGCGAAGCAAACTTGTGCGAAAAGATAGGTGTACCACCTTACCATCTATCTTACTTTTCAAACTAAAACTAAGGTATCTTTACAGCGAATATTGACATCATGGCACCAAAATAGTCAAGGAAGACAGGATCAATGCGGTCGAAATGTTACGGGACTGTACTAACTAGCCGGAAATTTAGCTGTCTTAAAACATTTCGTTCCACTAGCAGACGATATTAGGAACACATTGCTGTGCCAGAAAGGGCTTTGATTTTCCTGATTAATTATAAATTTTGGTTTTATTTAGTTCATCTTCCGTTTTAGGTCATCTTTGGTTTTAGTGTTGCAAATAAGCAATCAATACAAGGACAAATAAACATTAACGAAATGGAAATATACAGCAGATAAATCAAACATAATCAAGATGATCCAGAATAAACAATGTACCATAGTAACCGAGCTATATGCGAAAACAATAATTATTATCGTGGCATTAATTACGAAGATAATACTTTAGATATTGTAAATATTGACACACATCGGAGTCGCTGCCTTAACCTTTTGCTATGTCATCTATTATTACGATATCTGGATCTAATTTTACAGCAACAGCCAGTTATGTTAGAACTACGATAAATTGTTCATCAATTAATTAACCAACAATATCCTATAATGTAAGATACTGACAGGTCAAGTTAGAATAGTGTTGATATAGACTAAACATTGAGATATTACGTACCTTTTGATTATTGTATACATTCTATAGGCTCGTGATCTAACAAAATCATTGTCTTAACGAATTTGAACTTTTTTTATGTACATTTGTGAAAAGTTAAATAAGTGTAGATTGACACATTTTATTATTCATGTTTTAGACAACCTACAATATTAGGAAAATTAACCAAAATTAAAAATACGTATAATTATTATCATAATTTCATTATTTAAACATTAAGAGTAGTTATAGCACTAAATAACGATAAACAATTTGACAATGTTAATCTAGGTATACACCTTTATAATAAGTATAAAAGTTTTAATGCACAGGACAAATTTATAATATATCAGCTGTGACTATATTAAAAATTGCTATGACAAATCATACAGTAATGCATATTCTATTCTTTAAAAAAATATATAAATCAAAAAGAGTGTACCTGTACAATTTCTGTTTACCTTTTATTATATGTTTTAATGAAAAGGTTTTGAACCCATAAACTGTAAAACCTACTGAAACAAATTAAAAGATTCCTGAACCACAAAGCCATGTTGTGAAAAAGGGATTATGTTTCATTATAAAGAAAACATAAATCAGTTTACATGACAAAATATATTTAAAGCGCAGTAAAGCTGAAAAATCAATTACGTAAAAAAATATTATTTACTTCAATTACCCTAGGATTTCATTATTTGGACAAATGTCTTTAAAGGCTAAGATCAATTGAATGTAGAAGTGCGTATGGGTGATCAAGTGGTGAACTGCCTGCTTAATGCAGATTATGCTGTATTTTTGGGCTCTACACCATCTGAGCTACAAACACTGGTCACAGTTATGGGAGGTGATTGTAAAGAACGAGGCTTACATTTGTATGCGAATGAAACCAAAGTATTGATATTTGAAAGAAACGTAGCCAGAACGGATGTAAGAGTTATACTTGATGTAGCGCTAGAAAAAGGGAATTAAATTGTATGTCTTGATTGTGCTTTTATTAGGGATGGAAGAGACACCGCAAATTCAAAGAATCAATAATTGTATAATGAAACCAACTATTCCTTTAACTCATCACGAGTCCCCGTTTTATTCTATATCTGTATCTGTACTTCCACTTCGGGGATACGAGCATAAAGTTTACTCATTCGACGGCAGCGGAGATGACTTACAATCAAGTGAACTGCTTGTTCGTTTGCCTACTATTTTACAGAAATAAAAAAATGAAATTTCTTTCATATATTCGTTATGCAGATTTAAGACGTTCCTTCATAGTTTACGCCAACATTCTTCATCCGTAACTCATATATATACAAAATAAATGTCGTCATAATAATTATGAGGTAGTAATATAATAACATACGTGTTTTAATTGCACTTGCCGCGTTTTAGTATCTAGTCTTACCGAAAATAAAGCAATGTGTAGCTATTTCTTGGTCGTTCTACTATTTAATTAGCCATATTATAGCCCATTAAAAACAATGTTAAGGGTGAGACCACCGCAAGTTCACTATAAACGAGTCGACATTAGGATTTTATTAATTTCTAGCCACTCTACTTATTTTAATGTTGTCTTAAACTGTTACTTCTTAAACTTCTCTGGCGTTGTTCCAATTTGCTTTATGTGCAAATATTTTAGCAATAGTTATTCGTAGCTCTGTCTGTAATTTTTCTGTTGCTGGATTGATTTTGGTTTAATATACATAAATAGCTTTATCTAGATGATGTAGAGCATATTTTAAAAATAATAATTTCAATTTTATGGACACCGTTTCTTGGTATTGTTATACTTATGTATTTTAGTTAGGTATTATGTTTTTAACTTACTTAAGTTTAGCATAAAACCTAGAGCATTCCTAAAGTAAGACAATGACGTAAAACCGACCTTTTAAAAACAAACGAATTGTGTTTTTTTAACACTAATTTAGGATGCAAATTGCGATTCTTGACGGTACGAAAAATAAAAAATATTTTTCAAGTTTCACTAACGATTTGCATGAAGCAAGATACCTAAGACGAAGAATATAAAACAATGTATTTGCATATTGATTTTTGTTTATATATATTTTTTAAAAAAACTATTTCAACTATTGTGCACTTCAATGATTTCAAGACATTATTTAATGTGAATGAAATTTTGTAATCCCACGTACATTTAGCACAGTCATGTCTAACTTTAGGTAATTTCATATTATTTTCATATTATTTTCATATTATTTCGCGTGATTTTTTGGTTGCTAATTGTTAAATATTAAATTAAAGACTAAATGTTACGAGTAATTATGTTTCTAATACGAATGGTATCAGAAACTGCTTTTCAGGTATCTCACCTAGGGCGCTGAATATTGGTAAGTAGGAATGGCAAATTTAATAAATTTTCTCAAACATAGCTGAAATCTCATATATTAAAAAATAAAACTTATCAAACATACAGTCGCAGACTTCATACATTTTCTAAATTCGTGTCCAAGGTTGTAAGAGTTCTTTCATCTTGCAAATCCAATATTTGTTTACTAAACTTTTATACAAGTTTTTTCATATCAAACATTTTAAGTATTTGTTAATTAAAATACGTCTGTTAAATTTGATAATTTTCTTCATGGTCTGACCTGATTGTTGGATAGATATGTTTACAAATATCGTCTACGATTTACTTTTGCCTACCTGTTGCTCGCGGTTTCTCTCGTCTATTCAAGTTATTTCACTCTCCCGCAGTAATTCCTTGCTATAAAAAGCCTTAGTCCTTGTTCAATGTTAATTTAGTTCAACCAATTTTATATCAAACAGGAGCATACGAATACCTACATTACTTCTGCTACAGATCTTGATCTGTGAGTTTTTCTTAGTCGAATTAGACATAATTTTATGATAATGTAAGGCATTTTTAGTTTAACAATAATTACATATAACCTCCTTCGATAAAATCAGTATGGTAGTGATATGGTAATGGTTAGAATTTAAGAGTTATCTAGTAGAAAAGTAAGACATTTTAAAGTAAGCATACTTACTTGTTCTGCTTAACAGGAGTAGTTGATGGTGTTGGCCTTTTCTCTTCTTTAATAGTACTATTATTCATTTTAGAGGTTAATCTTTTTAACACATCGTCCATCGATCGTTTATGTGGGTTAGCAAGAGACAAAGCACTATTGTGATTCAGCAGTGAATTGTTATTGTTGCATAACCCTAAAACCTTTGCTTCAGCACCGGGACTGCTGCATTCTGAGGAACCTCGTCTTCGTGCTTGAAGATCATTGACTTGGTGTAGACTTAGAAAAGATGAAGGGACTAGAAGATTATTTGTCATGTCTAAGGTTTGATTAAATCGTTGTTTCTTGCTCGGTTGTTCGTCTTCGTATTGTGCCTCTTCTTCGCTGATTGACGTTCTGGGAGAGGAGCTCGGTGAGAATTTATAGAAATTATGCTGTTCGTTGTCGTCTGACTCGTGATGGTCAGAGAAATCCAGATTTGCAGGTCCAGCTTCTGATTTTTCTGTATCAACGGCTCCTTCTTGCAATTTTGACGGCGGCGATTTTCTTTTAGATGACATGTTTCTGCAAAAGAAGAGTCAAATATAATTATCTAATACATTTACTAGTTTCATCCCCCTAACGAAAACGACCGGAAACAAGGTATGTTATTAGTTTGATTCGCGCTTGTGTGTGTGTGTGTGTGTTTGTGTGTTGCGTTTTGATGTGTGGCTCTGTGTGAGCGTGTGTGGGTCTGTCTGTGACACCATATTTTTAAACGGATGGACCGATTTTAATTCGTTTTTTTTGTTTGAAAGCTTATGAGATTGATATGTTTTTTTTATAATATCAACAAAAAAATCCTTAGCACAAACTTCAAAGTAAACTTAATCTAATAAATACGTTAAACATAGGCCAATTAAGGATTTTCAATTTGTTTTCTATACAGTTTGCTAATGTTAAGCGGCAGAATGACACAGTCATATTATAATTTTATTTAAAAAAATATTTTAATAACTTTTTATGTGCAAAGAAAGAAACCATAAATAAAAAAAAAACGAAATTAACATTAACTATATTACAAGTTGGCTTTTTGTTGGGGGTTTCGATGAACATGTTTAATTGTAGTGTTTTTATTGAAAATGAGTTTGAAGAGCAATAGAAGTTATGTCACTAGTACTCCATTTATATATATGTACATCTTTCATCTTTGTAATTTAAAAACGGTCATTATACTGACCCGTCACTAGTATCATCTTTGCGAAGAATGTTAAAAAAATCTATTTCTTATGGAGTGATCCATATGATAATTTAGTTTTTAATATAACTTCATATTTTTAATTTAAGCCTTACTTAATTCTTGTCGTATCGTATACATCCTATTTCATAAGTTTTAATCTTAATCTGAAAATAGTTCTGCGTAATCTTAAAAATAGTACTTTTTTAATTTAATGACAATAATAATTATCACAATAATTTGTTAGTGGGAACAGGTGCACATTGAATAACTTAGAAGACAATAAGTCTTGACAAGCGATGCCCTTAGTGGTTTTAACTATAATGTAAGATTTACATATACCCAGAACGAACCAATAACCTTTCGAAACAAGCTATTTACATCATAATAACATTAAGAGAATACGGAACTTCATCAAGTATATAGAGATAATTTTATCTTGTTAGAAACACAAATAAATCTGTTGATCCGTATCACAGGTCAGACGTCAGACGTGTTTGTCACTAACTCCAAACTAGTTGAACTCGCTTCGTTAAAGCACCTAATTGGGCTTCGCTAATTGTACTAATTGCACCTCCTTTGGACTTAAGGTGTCCGTTATAGGATCTGGGAGGATTCATGGCTGTATTGGAAGTAATTAAGGAAATACATATATTTGATTGATTTGAGTTCGGTTTTATATGCTATTTACAGTGTGTTTAAAGTGGATGGTTTTACGTATACCGTTTTATGCAATTTTCCAACTATATATTCTATTTCCGCCTCTGTGGTCTAGCGGTTCAGTTGTTGGATTTGACTGCATGAGGTCCCGGGTTCGAATCCCGGGTCGGGCAACAAACATAAAATTGGGTTTTTCCAATTTTCTAATAAAAAAAATGTTGCTCGGGATAGGATAAGTGCCCGGTTGACGATAGACTTGTCACCTATCACAATGTGGGACTTAGTATCTTTAGCTAGTCGTGGGTGCCCTGGTTGTGCCTCTGCCTACCGCTTCGGGGATATGGGCGTGAAGATACTTTATATTCTATTTTTATTCATGGAGTTGTTTAAGTTGAACGAAATTAATATTTTATAATAATTTTACTTTGTTTTCGGATTAATGACTATTTTTACAGATAAAAACAGTGACATTGTTAAGATTATAGTTTAAAAAAATGTAATATTTCAAATTCATTCGATTTCCATGTAAATGTGTATTTTATAAATGTGTTAATTTTGAAGAGGTTTATTATTAAAATCTAAGAAAATGTTCAAGTTTTGAATTATGGAGAAGAATTTAATATTACATATTTTTATTTTCAACCGATAATGTACCAAATATTAGCGTAACTGTAGATATCGCATCCCTTTTAACGAGGTGAAAAGAACTCCAATTACTATGAAATTTTTTGCTCAGCTTAGTCTTCGTTTTGATGTACGAGTAGATATATATTATGTTCTCTGTCAACACAGTTAATTAGATATAGATTTGTATACACACCATACTTTATTATACAAATCAGTTTCCAGCTCAAAATACAACAATTCACTTTAACAAATGATGTTATGCAAGAAGCTATGCTACTTTTTAGCAGACTATAAAAAGAGGTTTTTTTTTTTATATTTATTTTGCGATCACTCGACGACTATTCATTAAAATTTGATAGTTCTTTTCTCTAAAAACCACATCGACCATGGACTCATAGGGTATCTAGAGAGATAGATCAGATTTCGAGATGGTCCCATTTCAATTTTATAATGATCCGACTTGTTATTAGTTAATTAAAAGTGCATTTTTTTCTTATTTTGACGATAAGCAAGAAAATTATGCATCAGCTTTGACATGATTTGATGATTAGATTAGGTATGACGATATGGCCTGGCCTGTCAAACCAAAACCACAGAGTAAAATGCGGCGACAACATACAGCGGGTTTAGTAGGTATCCCTCCGTCTCATGAATTTTTGATCACGTGGTTTGTTTACTAGGTGGCAGAGTTTCGCAGCGACCCGCCCGGATTGGTATCACCGCCTTACCTATTCCTACCGCCATAACGTCATGACGTGTTCCGGTTTGGAGGGTATGGTAGCCGGTAAACTTACTTTTGCTCGAAGCCTAACATTCCGACCTCAGGTTGGCAACGCACCATTTCCACCTTTGATGTCTCTAGGCGGCGTGTATTTCTTATCATCAGGAAATCAGTCTGCTTGTTTGCCTTCCTATATCATAAAAAAAAGTTAGGTGAGACATTTTTTACCCATCACAAAACATGGACAACGCCGCTCAAGAAGTTTTTGCTTCAATGAATAAAATAAAAACAAATTCATCCGCCTTGTCAGTTTATCTCATTCTCAGTTCGTAGTGAACTCAAGTAATAATGAGCAAATTTTTAAACAATTTAAAAGTAATACACAGGGATTTCAGATGAACGCTTTGGCTTGTTTCTATATTAGATAAACAATATTAATGTGCTCCTTGTATATACATACACGAGTATAGAAAAAAAGTAAAAAAAACACATTAATACACCTAAATAAACAAAATACAAAATGTGAGTTATAAATACAAGGTTTCATGATCATCATCATCAGCCGGAGGACGTCCACTGCTGGACGTAGGCCTACCCCAAAGAGCGCTACAAGTCACGGTCACCAGCCGCTTTTATCCAGCGACTCCGCGCGACTTTGACCAGATCATCAGTCCACCGGGCGGGAGGTCGTCCAAAACTACGTCCTGCGGTGAATACTCACAGCGCACCCAAATTGGTAGCACCTCCTTACATATTCTCAGACACTTATCAGTGCATTCTCGCAATTAGTGTTTCGGTTTGAAGAGTAGTGTATCCATTATCTTAAGAAAGACGACTTTATAGCCTAGTAGGAAATGCAGTGTCTATAGGTGATATCTATCCATAAATATCTGCTAATTTGCCTTTCTATATTAAGGAAACCTGTATTTTTTCCCGGTCACATGGTCTTTAAGTATTGATTTCTGCCATGGACGTGTTATTGCAGTTACACGAAAAAACTAACACACAATCCATTTTACAAAAACATAAAAACATTATATATAGACAAGACTTGTTCACAAGAAATAAATCGATATTCATAAAAATCGATTTTAGCGAGACTTGAGAATCAATACCGGAGCGTCCTGTTGGCACGGTGGCGTCCAAATTATATTACTCGACAATAGGGAGAAGACGTAGGTATGGGTTCGTTTAGATACACCATAGTATTATTTTGTTTTCTTTATCTTAACTAAAATCACTTTATATACGTAACACTTGAAAAATCTCATTGTGACATGTCTGTGAATGCAGGTTAATTAAAACCTTTTAGATTATGTATTTTTATTTTAATACACTTTGCACCATATTGAGTATTTAGGATAGTTAGATGTATAAAAAAATATTTATTTGAAAGACAGGGTGCCTAGTGAAACTGGCAAACATACAAAATACCTAAAACCTACAAAACAAAAACAACAGCTACTGACATAATATGTAAAACAAATTAATAAATACCTAGTAAAAACCCTTCGGGGATATAGACGTCACAATAGGTACTTTTATTTGGATATGAAGAAAATATTTTCCACTAGAATATAGACAAGTAGCCAACTTTGCATTAAGTAGATTCATGTTATTAATCATTATAATCTCGCTGCAGGTGAGGCAGTAATTCGGTTATACATTACCATGCACATTTGTGACAACCAGGATTAATATTTATACTTGACAGGTCTAAATGTTGCCATATCTATGTCTCTAATCAGATTTATTCACAGGTTCTGCGCTCAAATAAAGGTCAGTAAAGTGTCTCAAATATAGGTGTAGGTATAGTTATATTGTCTTAAAAAGTATTGTGGTTGGTTGACTCTTCCTCTCAAACTGCATATAAAGAAAATAGCGTGACGATATCATATCTTTAATACAAATTTATCATATATTTATACTTGTATGCTTATTTTTTTGTTTGAAATCTGACGTGATCAAGAGGGTTCTTAGATATCTTACATACAGGTTTTGTTGGTAGAACTAAACCCGAATTCAATTCAAGCCTTAATTTTGCCCGGATTGTTTGTTTTTTCTGTGTTATACAATATTAATACAAACATACAACGCGTACAACAACGTATTCTCCTCGGGCGAAGTAGCGCACCCACCCTGTAGAAGTACACCCAGTAAAATAAATAAACGTTTACCAAATGTAATTGTTTGAATCTTATAAAATGTGCTTGTAGAAACACAGTTATTGATTCTTATTTCCATTCCCTGTAGTCCTAGTAATTTTAGAAAGGAAAGTACCTAATTGTAAAATGTACTTGCACTAAATATAAGTCGATTTCCAATATCTAGCAACGTACATATAATAACTTAATATGATTAAGAACTTTTATTTTCATGAGATTACAAAATTATTGGCAAATACAATTTTTTGACATAAATATTCTGGTTTAACAAAAAATACGCTTCGTGCAAGCGTGACGGATGATAACAGATGATGGCAATTGAAAATTTTCTGTGAATTACTTATTATGTGATAATATTTTACCAACATAAGGACACGAATTTCAAATCAACTTAAGCACAAATGAAATGAATAATCAATCTGCACTTGACAATAATAAACTGGCAACACGACGAAATGAATTTACTGTTTCAATTGTATTGACTCCCTCGATAGTTCACGTCTAAAGACAACCTTATTTTATATGTAATTCAGTTGAAAGTGACCTTTATTGCTGAAAGAGTAAGAGTCATATTGATACGAAAACCATTGTTGTTTGAAACTATTAATTTCCTTTCAATTACCTACACAATAACATCACGTGGTGGCGGGAACAATATGGCGATTTGGCGCGAAATTGTCGAGTCAATTACGTTTAGAGAATTGCCGTGTTCGGTAATTAATGTTGTTATAAATATATTTTCTAGAAAAATAATAAAATAACTAATAGAAATATATATGACATTAAATGTTCAACTTATGTTTAAAATCTAATCATTTCTAAAAAAAGGAAAGTTTTCATGTTAACTCACTGAGAAATTAGAAAAACATTAGGGTGAGGTTCAATAGGGCACAGCTGATTTCAATTTAAGATGGGGAGCTTTCGAAACAATGCACCGAGGAACTTACGGCAAATTGTTTTGTAAACGAGGCGCTACCCTTTAAGTGCTACAATGAAAAATTGATTTTGATAGCAGAAATGTTGTGGCGTTTGTTTAAGATTTTTACAAAATAAATACAAATAATCAAATCTGATGATTGTTATCATATTTATTTCTTTGTTCCAAAGTAATAAAATTACAATAAACAGTAAAAAATACCAGATCTCACTTCGTCATCACTGCATAGTATAAAACAAAGTCGCTTCCTCTGTCCCTATGTACGCTTAAATCTTTAAAAATACGCAATGGATTTTGATGCGGTTTTTTAAATAGATAAAGTGATTAAAGAGGATAGCCGTGCAAATCCGGAGCGGGCCGCTAGTTAAGTTTATAAAGTAAAAATTAAGCTGTTTAAAACTAAAATACTTAAAATGTTTCCTGGACTTTGGTTTTTATAGCAAGAAGAACAACAAACAGACATATGTCTTAATTTCTGGTAAGAAATATATCTGTACTATAATAAAGAGGAAAGATTTGATTGTTAATGATATATATATTTTTTTGATTTTAATATATAATAACAATATTTGAATGTTAAAATATATATTAAATTTGCTAAACATGTTTCCTTCGCAACGTCTTCTCAATCATGTCGTGGACTAATTATTAAATAACGCGAACATCCGTCTTCAAATCACCCTGAGATGGACGATCGGGGTAACGAATTCTCTACTCCAAATCTATTAGTAAAAGGAAATTGCCACCGTCCCGTCTTAGGATCAGGTCTTTCGATCATGTATGCCTTGGTTGTGAATACTTAGATGAGGCGTTAGATTTATTATAAGTAGGTATACCTACTTATACTACAATTTTTATTAGTTTGGAAGACTGACACTTTGGCTCATAGGTTGGTATGTGAAATACTATCTTGTGACAATATTAAACTACGGTTTTTATACGACTGTTATATGTTAGTGTCACATTTGCAAAACTATATTACCTGAATAAACAATTACCTGACAATAAGAATACACGCCACCTAGAGACCTCAATTGGTAACAACGCCTTCACTTGATGCTAGAATGTTATGAGAACGATGTAACGAAACATAAATTGTCCAAATACAGAGGCAAGACAGTAGCAATAGTAGAAACTATAATAACTAGTCAAAGTGACGATAATACTTAAATATTAAGCGAGGTTTAACATCCCTTACGAGTTTCAAGGTTTTCTTCTTAGCTCGCTTACATTATGCGAAATCACATTATGTATCTTATACATATTAGGTTTTAAGTTTTCATTCATACAATTTGTAATACTAACGAAAACATTCCTAGACCCTGTGTTTCAAAAAGTTTTTCCTGTCACATCACTAACGGAAAATATATTTGAATTTCTACGGTTGTTTTTCAAACGCTTTTATCCCTGAGCATATTTTTACTCACACTCAGGAAGAAGTGAGTCCTTCACCTTATGTTATACAATTTTTATTTGAAAAGCATATACGACAATTATAGGAGATCTCTATATCGGAACAGCCTCAGCCTTGGTTGATCTAAATTCGGAAATAATTGAAGTTCTTCGTCTTACCACCAAAAATAAACATTAGCAAAACAAGTGTTTTACTAAACACTGTCTCAAATTAGATTCTTGGCTAATATTATAGTATCACGTTAACTATTCAAGTTATTAGTTGGATATTAGCTTAAGACATTGTTAAGTTAAACTTTTTTTTTAGGAAGGCGGTCATTGTGAAATGAATATTTATCAAAATCAAATGTACATAATTTAACAATACATTTATTTGAATTATATTTAAATTAATAATCCTTCCTTAGACAGACTAAGTTTTTAAGTTTTTTTTTTGTATAACTGTTATATCGTCACTAAAAATGACAAAAAACGCAAAAATGCTTAGTTTTTAAGTACAGAGCGGCATTTTCACGCTCACAACGATCTTTGTAATGTACGTTTGATAGCATTCACGCTGTGTTTTTTGTAACCTAATATAAATAAATGAAATGCTATTCATGTGACGTAAAAATCGTTAGTTTTTAATTCTAATGCCATCCGTGGTGAGTAAAAATAAACAAAACTGTAACAGTTGATTATTGTGAGAAAACATGGGAAAATATACATTTTAATACATGTGTTACATATTTATACACTTACGTTATAAATTTGAATTATTAGGAACTATGAATATGAAAAACAAAGTAACTAGGAATTGTGACTCTTAGGATGGAAAAAATTAGGAAGAACATTTTAGGAGTTTTCAGAGTTCCAATTATTATGTGAGTTAAAATTTGAGGTGAAATTTTAACACCCGCCTGAAATGTTTTTGTTACCCATATCTCTTTTACAAGGTTTTATTTAACCTGCAATGTTTGTTTCTTTCTTTTACAAGCTATTGTTTAACCGGTTTGTTCGGGCGGAATTTTGTAAGTTGTATTTGGTCCGCTTCCCGGATATCGATTATCCTGAAAATTTGCATGCGTGTGTAAATTGGATGACAATGTAGAATAATCATGATGTGGATTGGAGGTGTACACTGCTGCAGAGATATCGGCTACTTTTATCATTTGTATACTCGATACGGTATTTTTCCCTGTGATGGCCCGGGCTCCTTTGAAGAATAGACCATCTGCCTTCCTGCCAGGCAGCTCGTAAAAGACGAGCACAGGTTCACCGTCTCTAACACCGTGACATCTGACTAGGTGGTAGAGTTTCGCAGCGACTGCCCGGATTGGTACCACCGCCTTACCAATTCCTGCCGCCATAACGTCACGACGTGTTTCGGTTCGGAGGCAAAGGTAGCCGGTAAACTTACTTTTGCTCAAGACCTAACATCCCGGCCTCAGGTTGGCAACGCACCATTACCACCTTTGGTGTCTCTAGGCGGCGGAAATTTCTTACCATCAGGAAATCCATCTGCTTGTTTGCCTTCCAATATCATAAAAAAAACTCTAAGTGCCTTTGAAGCCACGGATAACATCTTAAATTCATTTTTTTATGGCCAACAATTTTACAAAATTCATATAAAGATTACAGCTATTATTCTTTTGATGTTCTTAATAATAAATACACTCAAACAACACAATACACGAAAAAAAATTCATAGAAGCCCTCTAGTTCCTACTTGTGTTTATAGATATCTTAGATACTTTTAGCTTTTATAAAAAGTCTCCCTCCCATTGAGATCCAGGTTTTATAAAAGATTTCACTATATTTCTTATAAAGAAACACAATAACAAGAATAACAAAATAAGATTTCAATAACACAATTATTGAGACGCGACGCCTGCAAATTGGACGAAGCAAAAAACCCTAGAACAAACATACAAAAAATATCCAAGTCGATGTCGAAGTGCACAATGAAAAATAAACATTTAATAGAAATATTGTGAAGCTTCCTTAATTCAATGAAACGCGAAGACATTTCTTTAAGCCAAAAGAAAAATGTAGAAAACACTCGGGGCAGTAACTGGATTATTCTTTTCAATAATAACTTTATTTACAATAAAATAAGATTGAAAACGTTGCCTGTAAATAGAATTTAAATTTACCATTTCAATAGGGAGCTAAGTAGGGTAATTGACAAAAGTTTGGAACGAAATTGCCATTTTCACAAACATCGCTCCAATTTTGATTTTCTTCGAGTACAATGTAAGGAAAATAAAAAAACAAATCTTAATATATTTTGGAATTGGATAGTAAAAGCTTTTATTTGATTGAATTTGTAAGCAAAATTATTAATTATACTGAAATAAAAATATCTTAAAAATAGATAAGAAATTTACAGGTTCGCAATAGTTAAAATATTATCTATTCTTTATTTTTGTCTAAATATATGTTAAGATGATACTAATTTTATGTCCCTACACAGTTACACTTATATAAATCGATTTTAAGGCAAACAAAAAGGCGAATCTCCTGATAGTTGGAAAATCATATCATCTAGCGAAACCAAAGATGGTAAAAGTGCGTTGCAAATGAAACTGAGATGGCAAACCTCTTATATGAGCATGTTTGCCCGAGTACCCTCCAAAATCGAATAGGGAAATGACAATAGCAGCTGATTTCTACCACATTATAATGGTCATGGTGTTAGTGACAAATAATCTGAAAAGATTTGTATATTGAAGTTGCATCAGAATAAATTAAACCAAATGACATGTCATAACAGCACAACATTAGAGAATTGGCATCTATTGAATGGCTCGAGGGTGAAATTATTGGCAGGGAATTACAAGAAAATTCCCTTGAAACTGGAATCCACAGAGCGACAACAACTGGATGAGCCAAACATAAAATTGTTGTATCAAAAGTAAAAGAAGCTACTCTTAACATTTAATTGATTCGAACCAAATAACAATAGAGTAGTTCTCTTGTAATTATTGACTTTCTTAAGATCAAATGGAATTGATTGATATGACTCTAAAGTCGACATACACATCTGATCCCTGGAGTGTCAATACGGTACAGATACACGAGGACTAGTAAATATAAACACGAGACACTGGGATACATATAAATGTTGAGATTGCAAACTAATTGAATGTTGTATATGTAAATTGTTGACTGCCTTGTCTTCAACTTATTGTACCTGATTTGTTACCAGCAACGGCTCTCGTTTTTTATCAGTTTAAGAATAGTTTGACTTTACAACTATCATCACTATAATACACAGACCCATTTTTATAACACACCAAAAGTAAAGCATAATATCATCGTTCTGTAGCAACGTGAGAGAAGGACAAACTAACAAAACGAAATCTTTAAAACGTTTCCTTTCAGAAAATGTTATGTTCTGTCAATTACTCTCCAATATATAACTTAATCTAAATTATAGCCATTTACAGATACGATAAAACATTTCTTCATTCGGGCGGAAATCTTAAAGATACGATTTTTATCATAATTTATATTGGAAATATAGAAGGCGTATTTAAGTTTAGAAAACGTTAAAATTTAATTAAGATTAGTTCGCAGATAGCGGCCGTAGTTAGTTTTATTTATACAAGTGACAAATAATGCACTCACATCTTTTATCTAAAGTCTAAAGTAGTAGTAGTAGTAGGGTCCTGCAGAAATTCACCCGGATTTGTATGGAGTTTCATATTTTTTGCTATCCCATGACGACATGAGCCGATTGAGAAGAGATGACTTGATTCGGAGAGAGGGTACCTACTTGGTAAACTTTAAGATTTAGATCTGAATACAAACATTTTTTTGTATTACATGTATGTATCAAAATTGTATTACAATACAATATAATTAATAATAATATATCATTTGTAATAAAATTAACATAAAAATCTACTCACCTAAAATGTTTGGTAGATTTTAAATGTAAAAATTAATTTTGAAGTTATTACCTAACTATACAAGAACATGCATACAAAAGAATTCATTTGTTTTATCAGATCTTGCAATATAATTTAAGATTATACATCTGTGAAAGATTTAGGTACGTGAGACTGACAATAGGGGAAATTATCCATAGAGTGCGTCAATGTTGGAACTATTAATGTTTAGATATTTAGACTGGAGAAATATATTTCGTAGACCTTTGAGAAAACTACTACCTAAAACTACATTAAAATATGATTATAAGTAATATCAAAAATACGTAACATAATGATCAACGCTAATTGGTGTTCAAGGGGTTTGCGTATAGTTTAGTCGTCTTACCTATTAATTGGCAAAGATAATCGAGTCTCTACAAGAACACTTGTTGTGATACTATTATATAAACATTTAAAAAAATAAAAACACAACTTTTGTAAAAAAAATATCATCAGACTATGTATACCTTCATACACTCTAATATAAATACAAAAAGACAGCCTATGAGCAAACTCGAGTACCTATCATCTAATATTGGAATACAAAGTGGCATCATTTCGTGAATTTTGTTCAGTCTACGTACATTTTCCTCCCGGTTCATTTCATCACAGTGACCTAAGGACACGACACAATGCATTCATCAGACTCCCTTGTTTGGGATAATCGTCGAGCTTTCGCTACCTTTGAATATAGCATAATTGTTTTGTCTTACGTCTCATTGTCTGCATTTCTTTTGTCAGTGCCCTTGAAAATTTTGTTTTAGCCTAAACATATTAAAATGCATTTCTTTTGTTCCACATTCTTAACTAGCACTCGATCAAAATATTTTATGTTTAATAATTCAAGAATTATACGGATAGATCACATATTGATTCATCACCGGCTAATAGACATGTTTCACAAAGTCGTCAAAGCACAATGCTAAGAATATATTTGTTTTTTTTATTTATAGGAAAAGAAATAAACCAAACAGACAAAATATATCCTGTAATAAATAAAATAAAACACCAATAACGTTAAAGGTGTTTTGCCAACCTGGGCAACATAACGCTTTAAACGTAAATACTCCGGTGAACACCTAAACCAGAGCATGACAGCGGCAAGCTCTAACGTCATGGTAGCAGAAAAAGATAAGGCGATACGAGCTCAGGGTCGCAGAAATACTCGTAGGTAAGCTGCTGACGGTGGTTATTCCATGATCCATGTACGTTTTTTAGACGTTGATACTTTATCACTGAGAAAATTTCGTGTTTTCGTACAGGACTGAGAAATGTCGAGTGCGGCTTGGAACAAAATTTCTCTATCGAAAGCTTTCCTTTGCGGGCAAATGTGCGGAAATGTAGTGGCATCTTGACTCCGACGCGGGTACTTACTTGTATTTTCATGCTCAACTATAAACCCGCCATTTTATTTCCACTGTTTCATTCAGAAGTGTTTTGTGCACTTTCTAAGTGGATTGCATTTGTTTTATAATTTTTATTCACGAATGTCCCATCATCGTTGAATAGAAATACCTTCGTGATTTTAGTTTATTTTCATATTTTTGAAATTTAAAATGTATAAAGTGTTTTTTTTTTTAATTACACAAACGTACTTATTACTGAAGTGGTTGACTGGTAATAAAATCATTTTCAAAACTTTTTAAACAGGGAGTACACTAACTAGTACTTACCTTATAACCCTAACAATTTTAGAAAATAATTTATTTTTTTAACTGTTGTCTTTTTAATATTAGGGCTAATAGCAGACTGATCCCTCGGTTGGACGTTCTAAATTTTATGAAAGCAAGTATACTTGCTTACGAGCTTTAATAAAATGTATTTATTCGTATTTTAAATTTGGTTGATTAGATTGTGTTTTAGCTAAATAGAGTTTAGTTTATAATTAAGTATTTATGAATTTTATAATGGCGAGAAATTTGATTTTACTACTGAGAAAACTCAATTGATAATGAAGTTGATAAAAGTTGAAGTTGTTTGTGAACTAATTAAAAATAAATCAAAACTGCAATAAATAAAGCAAACCATTGATGGTTAATGAAGACCAATGATGTGTATTTAATCATTTACTACTTTAATCACAAATTTATATCAGATATTTTTATAAGTTTTTTTATTTCACAGGCCACAAGTGCATCTTTTTCATAAAAAATAATTGTTTGTAATAATTTATTTGCATTTTATTTGTAACATTGATACAAGGGCAAACGCGCTGAGTTTCTCAGATGACAAGAATAAAAGTACTTTAGTACAAAATATGTTATTTCTATTAAAAAAATTCGTTTTACAATTATTATTACGCAAAAACATATTTGAATGTGTCAACCTCGTTAATAAATCCACGATACAGTCTCAGATGGCCACAGATAATAGTACAGGCCGGACCACATTTCGCAAATTAATCCTTAATATGAAAAGGGTACGGAAGGTACCCTATGTTCATGGTAATTTGGACCATCATCACCCCATAGACGGATTGGGAGCATACATTTCGATGTATTTATTCTGGTGTTTATTTTGAAGCGTAATATGTCGTGTTCACTTTGATGTCGTGAACCGCTGCTGTTCTTAGTCACTATGGATTTATGTTAACAAAGATTGACATCTAATTTTAGATTTTATAGACGTCTAGTTAGGTTTATTTTCCTTTGTAATTTGATAGGGGTTGCTACTGTTTGATTTCCGTAGCGGTGTATGGAATTATTGCATATGGTTGGTTGGAGTTTGTTTGGGAGTATGAATGGATCATTATGGATAGGGATACTTTGAACGGGGTACAGATAATATTTGCGATGTACCATTGTTTATGATTGAGACAATTGTTTGTGTTGCACTGTCAAAGGATGAGCACTTGTTTGCCTTATGAGACGGTATAAGGAGGGGAATCGATCAAAGTAAAGTAAACAATATGTAAGATAAATAAAGTTTAATTTATCAATCGTCGGTTTATTTGAAATGTTTTTGGGTGTTTATATTTGAAGCAAAGCACTAAGTGGTTACAATATTTTTCCTTTACCTGCCTAAAATAGATTTTGTCACAATTTAATGGGTATTTGCCTTAAATGTAATTAAACGAGTGTGTGTGTGTGTGTGTACGTTTGTGTGTGTGTGTACATTTCGATTACACTTACTGAGTGACAAGGCAGTTAGTTTACTAGACTTTAAATCCTATTATTTATAAATGCAAGTTTGTCTGTTTGTTCGTTACTTCTTCACGCAAAAACTGCTTAACTGATTTTCATGAAATTTGGTACATACATAGAGGGTAACTTGGATTAGCACATATGATAGTTTTTATCTCGAAATAATGTTTCTGGGGGACCACGCGGGCAACGTCGCCGGCAACAGCTAGTTTTATATAATTATAGTAATTGAGTCAAATTACAGTAAACAAAACACTAATCATTTATAAAACTCTCAAAAAATATTTTTATAGTAAATCTTTGGTTGTGAAATTAAAGCTTTCTCGTAAGCATCCTGCTAAATTAAGTTAATGTACCAAATATTGAAACTTATTGCTACCAAACTAATACTAAAAAGGTATCTTCACTCCTATTTCCCCGAAAAGGTAGGCAGAGGCACAACCAGGGTAGCCACGACTAGCCAAAGACACTAAGTGACACAACGTAATAGGTGGCAAGCCTATCGCTAGCCGGGCACATTTCCAATCCCGAGCAAATTTTTTTTTTAAATTAGAAAATTGGAAAACCAATTTTCTTTTTGTTGCCAGAACCGGGATTCGAACCCGGGACCTCATACAGTCAAGTCCAACAACTGAACCGCTAGACCACAGAGGCGAATACTAAAAATTGTAATTAATGACGACATGACAAAAATATAGAGTGATGATACCTTATCTTCATCCCAACTCTAACAATAGCTATATATATTAATAAAAATAGGTCCTTTGTTGTAAAAAATACTTTTTATCATTAAATACAATGAATAATTCACAGGAACGCTGGAAATTTGAGTTAAAAAATGGAAGCCTATAATTTGCACATAAAACACATCCTAATGGCGCCGTACGTGATCACTTATTCGGTGAACTCACAAAGCATCTTCATCTGAAAGCGACTTTGATTTAAATACATTATTGTAATAACAGAACCGGACGAAGGGATCCCATTGAAGTTGTAGAATACATTATTTTAATTTGTACCACCTCTTTGTGACCCCATCATGGAATTAATGGATTCAAAGCCTTCTCTTCCGTTCGACAAAGAATGATTTGCTAAGTAAATGAACGGGCAGACAATCCCGTTGCGATCCCGGCTTTTGTTTCGATTGGAGATTAAAGAGTAGCGAATCAGCGAAGGTGCCCTTTCACTCTCTTCTTTTGTAAACGTTATCTGCTAATTTTGATTGAACGAAAACAAGATTGTTAAATTATTCTGTCCAATTAATTTAAGCTTAATAAATTGTTTAGTATACTCATAGAAATAATTGTCAGAACCTTTTATATATGGAATATTAAAATATAACAAAAAACTGCCTATAATGCAAAAGACTTGGCGTAAATATATTTATGTATGTATAATAATTAATTAAATACGATATATCGTGAAGATGTTAGTTGACCAATCCCGCCCAAATCCTTAAAATGCTTGTTTAATATAGATGAAATAATTTTAATTGAAATATGTCGTCTAGAACGCAAGATCTCAATTCCATATTCATGAAAGGAACAGAATAGACTAGGGAGAGTATTGTCAAATCTCGTGGGCTTTCAAGATGGCTGGCTAGTGACACCGCTCTTGTGTCACTGGGAAATTGCGGATCTTTGGCGTTAAATTGGACATCTTACTTTGAAGAGATTTCCTAATCATAAAATGGCTAATTAACCAAATAGTAAATAAAATTCGCATATAATAGACAGGCGACAATTGTATCGTTTAGATCCGTTCATAATCGTTTTTTACTGAGGACCGGTAAATTAAAAAAACCTAGAGGCAAGGCAGTAAATTAAAATAAATCTTGAGGCGGGCCGTTTAGTTAACATCATCTAAAAAGAGCTGTAAATATAACGATTATAAAACGTTTTATAAAGAAAACATAAGGCATTTATTTTTACAAACTTTTATTAAAATAAAAACGATTTATTAACACTTAATAAGTACATGAAATAAGTATTATTTATGTTTGTAGTATAGATTCTGTATCTTTATTGTTGAAATGTCAATAGTCTTAACTTTTCGACTATAGATTTTTTTAAGAGTGTTGATATTTTTTTGGCTGGCCGGATTAAAACCTATCAAGGGTACCAGAATTGGTTTAGATTGTTTTTGCCCGAAAAATGGAAACCCATGAATGCATGGTTGGTAGAAAATATAATTTTATTTTATTAAAATGAAAGAAAAAACGTGGATGTGGTTGGAGATTGGAGACGGTTTATAATTTTTTGCAATTAAGTTATTCTCTTAATTTATAGTAACGTTTTTTTCACGGCTAGTTCTTGAGTTATTCCATTAACTGAATTTTGCGGCTTTGTTTTATTTAAATACTAAACCTTAATACAATTCTAATTCATTCTTTAAGGTTCTTAATTTTATCAGAAAGCGAAGAAGCAGGGGACACTGCGGACGGTGAACGACAAGCGTTGTCTATAGATAACATAGCAGTAGCGGGTACGTTATCTGTGACTGAAGCCCTTCGCTAGTATACAGTTGCTTTAACCTCCATTAAAATAAAGACGAAAATGGCAAACACATGACAGAAAGAGTTTAGGTGGTAGTAACAATCCAAGCAAGCTGCTGCACAGCACTCTACCACCTACCTATGGCTCACTAACCTTGTAAAGTAATCCACTTAAATAATTACGCCTGGTATCAAGTAATGAAGCACGTATTGCAAATACTTGTTTCCCCAACAATACCTCAATCTGAGTCGCGCTTTCTAACTGAATTACATCTGTCTGAGCACAATCCCACGCCGTCAAGCCATTATTAACCCTTTCAGAAGTCACAATCACAATTTGCGGTTATTTGTCGTGTTCCAACACATTTTGTACGTCGTTTGTGACATTTTCGGTTTGATCTCTTAATGTTTTTATCATGCGGTTATAACGATTATTGTCGTTGTTTAATAGGACTGTTGTTTAAGTATTTTGTGTAATTGATGTAACAAAGTTATGGTTTTGAGTTTTATTTGTAACCAGCTGTCCCGGCGAACATCGTTCCATTTGTTTAGTTTTCATTAAAAAAATAAGGTATTGTTTTTCCCATTTTCTCTTGAATTGCCCGGGTTTTCTCTTCTTAAAAACCTTTTTATGACAAGAACAAATCGGGTCAGTCGTTCAAAAAGAAATGCGCTTAGCAACATATTCAGCTATTCATTGTTGTAATGGATATTGTTTAACTTTGTCTAAAATAGAAATGCCATTTGAGTTGCGATATCGGTTAATATGGTTTTCGGTAATATCAGAAATTGAAGGGTTCAATAATTCTCTTCAAATATCTTTTTCCCATAAAAACATTTTTTTTAATACTTTAAATCGTCCTAGCTTTAACGGTACACTTGTCCACTTATTTATGCCTCGTTGCACTAGTGAGATAATCTCCTAACCATTGCAAGGTGATGGAGTTGTCACACCCCGATGCCGGTAAAATTACTTGCTTATTTGACTGTTTAAATAAAAAAAGGTCTCGTCTTAAAATTTCTATGCGTAAAATACAATTTCATTGATTCTGAAAGTAAAAATAAATATACTTGATTTGTTTACCCGATTGTGTGAAATACCTTGTTCATTTTGGTTCTCACGATTAAGATGATAAAATACGTCAAGCCATCCGTTTCCTCGACGTTATCATTTGTAATTCGTGAAACATAATTAAATCAAAAGTCTTAATTACTGCAGAATATAAGAATACTTTGTCGTTTACTGATTGATCACTTTTTTTACTAACACTCAATATTGAAGTCTTAAGCTTCAATGAATAGATACGTGCTGCGCAGAATCATGTTTCTAAAATGGGATATATTCGATTGTTTCTTTTTCGACAAGGAGAACATTTTTTTATCATATTCTAATTTCGTGATGGATAGCTCAGTCAAATGACTTTAAAGTCGTCTCATGGAAAGCTTAGCTAGGTTTTTTGGTGAATACACAGTAAACTAGATGAAGATACCCTGTTGTGATCATACTCAGAGACGTCAAATATCTTTCAATATGTCATTATGTCGATATTCTCATTGCAATAAGTGACATAATGATAGATTAAAAGTTAATTCACATTTCTGTGTGCGGCTGTAAGGCACGATAAATATTTCCATGACAATTTTTTATACAAAATTCGGTAATACAATTATTAAGAGCAAACTGGTGCAATATTAAGTAGATTATTTAGGTCCCTCTGTTAGGTTTCCGTAATGATCCCTGTGTGGCATCTCATCAAAAGCGGAGGTTAATAGGGCCATCACCAAAAATACCACTGCCAAGTGCCAGTAGACTGCTGTGTGGTAACTTGCCCAGGTATGGATCCGTCGCCTAACTCCTATTCCTGTCGTTGTAATATCAGTGTTGGGAACTTTAATATTTTGGTACGAGGGTAATATAGACTTGTATATTAGGCCTAAAACCCCGGCCACGTGACAGTAATGCACCTATAATATTTATGTTGATATGTACAAATGTTTTATTGTTGCTGATAAAAGTCAGTGTTAAAAATACTCAAGTGTAGACATAACATTATTTACAGAGGGTTGAAAACGACTATTACTTGCAAATGATAAGTTAAAAATTGTCAAAAGAGATTCAATGTTATATTTTCGCAAATTGAGAGCTTTAGCGGTATCGATTCGCATCATTAATTATAAAAGCTCGGCAACGTCATCACAGGTAAAGACTTTTGTAACCTGGAGTATAAAAAAAGCTTGATATAGTTTAGAACGATAAATTTCGTAGATATTATAGCACAAATTAATGTATTTGTTTAGAACTCTAAACCAAAATTTAGTCGCGGGTTGTGCCCAATCTCCTTTCTATTCAGCTTGCCGTTCAGTTAAGGTGACACAATGCATACGTGACGTCTAATTTCGCAAATCCCATAAATAATGTGTCACCTCCACATTAGTTAGTCATTGTAGACGGAACAATACGCTCTCGTTGTGCTTCGGTTACAGAATTCAAGTGTTGCGTATTCATTTTACGAGGTTTGCTTGACAATTTCAAAGTAAACGGTAAGACATTAATCTGCTCCCTAGTTTGATCGTTATTTACTTATTTGTTTTCACTTTTAACCGTTATTAGTACTTCTATCTTTTTATTTCTACCGATATCTATTATAATTATTAAATCTTCACGCCCGTATCCTTGAAGACGTGGGCAAAGGGACAACTGGGGCACCCGCGACCAGCCCAGGAAGCTATGTTCGACAGTGTGATAGGTTACCAAGCTATCGTCAAACAGGTACTTAGCGTTGTTTATATTTGAAAATTTAAAAACACATTTTCATTTTGTCAAACTCGCTTTATACCTTTTTATTGATGTTTAAAAGATGAAATCGACGGTGTGGTCTAGCTGTCCAAATGTTGGACTTGACTTCATGAGGTCCCGGTTTCGAATCCCGGGTCGGGCAACAAAAAGAAAATTTGGTATTTCCAATTTTCTAATAAAAATAAATGTTGATCGGGATTGGATATGTGCCCGGTAGACGATAGGCTTGCCACCTATCACATAATGGCACTTAGTGTCTTCGGCTAGTCGTGGGTACCCTGGTTGTGCATCTGCCTACCCTTTCGGGGATATGGGCGTGAAGAAGATACTTTTTTAAAAGACGAAAAATAGCAAATTACAGAAACAGTAGCTTTAAAATCAAATTTAATTACAGATTTAATAAAAAAGACTTTTATAGGCAAAAATGATTTCCTATAAAATACAAAATACGTATTCTTAAAAGAAACTTTACTAAACATATAACGTGAATAAAAGGTTATTGAGTATATGCCCTTACTTTGTTTGGACCCAATAAGCGGGATATGAAGCGGAATAATCGAGTCGACAAACAAGAGGGAGTCTGTGATAATGTATCTCAATTCATCGATACAATTCAATGGGTTTGAATTAAAATCGATTCGGTTATTTGTTTCGAAATAGAGCTGGAGAGTTTGTACGGAAACTTAATCAGCAAAATTTGTATGAAATGAATTTTAGATTTAATTTCGAATTGCGTTTTTGATTCCACAATGAGAGGTAGAAAAGTAAATAAATAATATACATTTCAGCCAAGAATATTCGTAATTATGGCAAAAAAATGACGGATTGCACTCCGGGAGTGCTGGCAGAAGTGAAAACTTGAATATTAACGTTGTACATTTTTGATATTTTGGAAAGGTTAGGGAATAATTTTGAACGAATTGCTTTAATTATCAGTCAGAATACGATATTAATTTATTGCGCTATCGTACACAAACATGACAACACGAAGTTTTTACCCATTCCAAAAAAGTGCACAACGCCGCTTAAAAAGTTTTCACTTCAAAAACAGAAGATTAATAGTTCTATAGCTCTGTCGTGTTGACAAAATTAATTAATACAAATTACTGGGTATTTGTAAACATTGACATATCAACTTACGCTCTTCTATATTTTTTTGTATTATATTATAAGACACTGAATAAGCAAAGAAAGAAGCAGTAGAGAAGCAAAGATGCATCGCTATCTTGTGGCCAGGACCTTAGGACACATATGCAAGGAAATAGCTTTTTACCCTCCTCACTAACACTAAGAAGGCAGAAAGCAGGTGAGACAGCGGTATCAACTCGGGCGATCTAATTCACAATACTCTATGGCCTAGTAAATAATAACACATGTCATTATAATTAGAGTAGTATTATTTTTTATGTTTATTTTACCTTTTTTAAATATAGTTAATGTATAAGGAACAATGGCCACTGATCAATAAGTTAATTAATAGCAGGAATAAAGCAGCTTTGAACATCAAATAAAATCATAGAAATATGTTTTCCTCAGTAACCATTGACTATTTCGGTTGTCACATCAAAGAACCGAGGGTCCACACTCCATTGTGTGACCTCGCATGTTTACATCAATATATTTTGTTCCGACCTATTATTAACGTCTGTTTAATACTAGAAATTGGTCATGGCTTTTGCTTATCTTACTTTAACTTCTTATTTGTCGGAGCACTTTCTTTTGATGGAAAATACTCTCCGCCGCCTACAAACAGCAGTTACATCAGGGGTCGGGTCCTCACAATAATTGTGTTGCCGTCTTTTTAAAAACTTTCCCGTCAGTAACAGATTTTTAAAGGATTTTTTTATCTAAAGTAAGTAATATAGATAAAACCTACTATTTCAGCTTACTTATGCCTGCCATCACTACATTATTGCTTGCCAGTCCTGATTCGGCCTATATTGTAAGATATTTATTTATTCACTAGGCTAACATATTTAGTTTTAATAGAACACAAAATTTTCTTGAAAACAATAAACAATTCCTAACAAATTAGTTACTGTTATTATTGATAAGTATGTAATGGGTATAGTTTAAATTTTTTGCTATTTCACTAAACTCTTACTTTATCACTAAGAAACTAATAAAAGTGTTTCGGTAATATTATAAAACAGTTCAGAAACCTGATCCGAGCCTATACGAGTATACATAGCCTATATATGCCGCGATAGGTTAAGGGTCCATGTACGCCAAAATACGTTAGCAGTATAATGTTTTTTTCATACAAAGCAATCATGAATCTTGTTGACAAAAATACACACGATTAACATGAATATGCTTTATTAGACTAGTGTTTCCAAAACACGATTCCTTTCACTTTGCTAGATAGAAAAAAATCAAAAAGTTAACCCTTTTTTGAAAGCAAAACCCAACTGCCTACTTCAATTATGAAAATAGCGACACCAGCTTTAACATAAACATAGGTAAGTAATATACCTAAAAGAACAGTGTTTCAGTTTTTATATTTTTTTTCAAATTACTTTTATAGAATCAAAAATAGTGATTTGTCGCTTAAGACGTTTACTTTAGAGCGCAATATGTCATAGTAATCATGGGACGGGGGAGCGCGGTGATTGGCTCTTCTGGCTAAGTATGGGGCCTTAAGGTAACGTTTAGGTTCGAAACACGATAAACACTCTGACTGTAAATATTGAACGATGCATAGTATATTCTATGACTGCACAGCACTCAACAAAGCAAATACTAGGCTTCTGGATGAGCATATCATAAACCCCTAGTATATTAAGCTGATAAGTTCCATAAGAATAGTTTATTTCTCGGAGACCATCGAGCACAAGAACACGTGTGAGAATTTGTTTGATAATATTATGAATAATATTGAAGGTTGAAAATGCACCTTGAAAGTTATAACTGGATATTTAGCTATCCCGCGGGCAGGAATATAAGAAAAATTTCAGATCACAGAAGAAGAATTCCCCTTTCTCGCAACATTGTGTCTACAAAACAATAGCAAGTAGGTAAGAGATGTGATCACATCAGGTTATTGTATTCCTCTGCTGCAGCAAGTCATTGTGGTGTATACTAGAGCGTATACTACTTAATTGTGGTGTTATGTGTAATAATTGTGGTGTATACTACGTAGAGTGGTGTATACTAAGTCCTCGATCGTAACGTTACATTCGCACTTTTAGTATAAAGTATTTTTAGGTACCTAAGTCCAAAAAAGTAATTTTGAAGTTACTACATCTCGAGAGTGTTTAGAAAAACTGAGTGATTTTTTCACCAAAATTTCTGTTATACCATTCGATTAGAAATAAAAATAGAAATTAATGATTTAAAGTATCGTCCTATAGCAATATCAACACTGTCTTTCCGGTACATTGTAGTGTAATGTCGGAGGCGCGGGGCGTTCGCAATAATTTTGTTTGTCATACGTTTTGTTTCCTCTCGGTACCACCATGTGCCAACAGCTCATTTTATTATAGATACAAATATTGTCATGTATTGAACACGTTAGATATGCTAGATACATTGGCACAAGAGTTTAAAAGTTATACATTTTGATGTTTTATTGTCACCAGCTAATTCTCGTTTGATTATGCACACGAAATTGTTTATTTCTTTAACAGAAACTCGTTAAGATACCTAGACAATAGGCAGCTTGTATCCTTTTCCAAAATTGCATCTATTTCTACATTAAATATTTTTAAAATCCGTTAAGCCTTATTGACGTGATAATGGAAGGGACACAAAATACATACAATTTCGAATAAATGATAACAAGAACAGAGTTGGTATCTAAACCAGATGTTAGTCAGTTGGAGTAAAACTAGAGATAGACGCCGAACACTCAATAAAATTGAGAAACTAAGCTAGGACCAAGGTTTATTTGACATAATGGTAACCAATATCAACGTTAGGATGTTGATCATGTCAACGTTATTTTCCGGATTATTATACACAGCTGATGAAGATGGACGCCAACGTGCCAGACACTACATATAAATAGATTATGGAAATCGTAACCCTCAAATTCGCTTTGCGGTATTCTAATAAAACTGAAAATAAGAAAGATCACGAAGCGAGAGCAGACCCGTGAATAACCTCTGTAAAAGTAAAACAATGTTATTTCTCCACACATCATTAAGGTTTTGGAAATAAAAACTAAAATGACCTGTCAAGAGTAAATCACTCAGTAATAAGTGTTATAAAATAATTTATTTTTCGTCTCTAATTTGGCTTGCGCATTCGCTCGCTTGATTTAATATATTGTGACGGGAATACAGTGCAATTGTTGTCTTTGATCTTGTTGGATGTTGGATAATGAAAAAATATCGCAGTCA
Source organism: Calephelis nemesis (assembly GCA_002245505.1). Lineage (NCBI taxonomy): Eukaryota > Metazoa > Arthropoda > Insecta > Lepidoptera > Riodinidae > Calephelis > Calephelis nemesis. The sequence goes on along the minus strand of NJDD01000086.1, from coordinate 285,946 downwards.
TTTGTTACTGATAAAAATGTTTACGAATCAAAATAAATATCACGCTTTGGTGAGTTTTGTACTTTTGGGCTCGTGAGGTGGGCTGAGTTAACTATTTGTCCGAAATTTATTTAATTTTTTTGAAGTGAAACTTCTTTATCGGGGTTGGAAAAAAAATTAGTGTAACATTTTTTCGTTACGCGTCACATTTTTCCGTTACGTGCCATCTTTGTTCTTATTCCTAACACGCGTGATTCGAAGTACCTATACTTTCTTTAGCGGAGTAGGGATTGGCAATAAACTTTATTTAACCAATTTCTGTAAAGTTGCATATAGTAAAATATTTTTTGATAAATAACGTCATAAAGAAGTTTTACTTCTTCACTTCTTACGAGTGTACGCTAGTACACGCCCAAATTTTTTTATGTCATTCTTCGATGTCTTTTTCCACTCTTTACTAATTTTTTTCATAAGGTATGGTAAGAGTCAATCATGGGACTATAGATATTATGATACCATAGATGGTAATATCCATACGTGGTTCGGGTTTCCTGTGTAGAAAATACAATGAGCCTTCCAGCCAGGCATATCGTCAGTGGCTATCAAATGTCAAATGTCTACTACACTAAGAGTTTGTGAGAGTGAAGAGACGTACTACAATTCTTCCGGATAGGGATCTACGACCTTACCTATTCTTGCCGCCATGACCGGAGAGTAAGGTAGAAGTAGAATTGTTAGTCTTCCGTCTCGGGACAGCGACTCACCTACCACATCCATCATATAAATAGGACACGGCTGTCTCTTACCATTTGCATAGACCTAGGCTGTCTTATCAGATAAAAAAGGTATGACACAGCCCCGAAAATAAGTTTTATTAATTCAACTGCTTCTAATTAGAATTTAAACTCTGTATAGAATGAACGACATCGTAACACATTATCGACATTATTACGGCCAACAGTAACATGATAATGACGATGTTTATATAATTACTTGAATTTCCATTCAAAATATATATCTAAAACAGTAAATTTTTATTGCAATAGGAAACGGATGTTTTTCGATTTACTTTGTTTAAATAATAAAACACACCGGATATTTTAGTAAAATACACGAGTTTAAAATTACGAAAATTACTTTCTTTGTGCCTTAAATCAGTGAACGTGGTATCGATACACGTATATCGATAAACACAAGTATTATTCGCAAATGGTTTGACGCCTTTGTGAGCAATACCTCGTAATAATTAGTTTTATAGGAAAAGGTGTAGCTTAAAAACTCTAGGCTAAATAGTAAAATTTCTTATTAAAAAAAATAAGATAACCAACGAAATATGACACTGGTAGTCACTAACGATTTTCTTTTCTATGCCGGCCATTGCATAGGAAAGGCGAAGATGCGCACCAGCCACCAACCCAGACAAGTCATTGCGAAATTTCCAGGATGCCAAATTACTCGATAGTAAATTATAAAATTGTATTTGGCAACTAAAAATGATCGCCTCTGTGGTCTAGCGGTTCAGTTGTTGGACTTGACTGCATGAGGTCCTGGGTTCGAATCCCGGGTCGGGCAACAAAAGAAAATTGAGTTTTTCCAATTATGCTAATAAAAAAAATGTTGCTCGGGATAGGATATGTGCCCGGTTGGCGATAGGCTTGCCACCTATCACATTGTGGTACTTAGTATCTTCGGCTAGTCGTGGGTACCCTGGTTGTGCTTCTGCCTACCTCTTCGGGGATATGGGCGTGAAGATACTTTTAAAAATTACTTGCCACTTCGAGCATTTCATTTGCCTAAATATTGTGGTGAGGCGAGGAAATCCTGTTTTGTGTGTAGTAAAGTTAAACATAAATACTTTAAAAATATTCCTTAAATTGGACTTTTGTGTGATTGCTAGTTCCTACAAATACAAAATGTAGAATGTAATAAAAAACAAACAATGAAATTCAAAACTAGACGATAATGTTATAGCTCGATAAGCACACAATAGTTTGTTAAAGAAAATAATAGTTTTATTGATAACCTACTGTGTTTTATTGTTATCGGCCATGAAAGACTCGTGTTACGTAGGTACTGGATATTCAAAAAATATTTCAAACATAATTTCCACCTAAAATTATTTGTTTTGACTAAAAAGTTAATTAAACTTAACATAATAGCAATCGGAAGCCGGCGTGTTTGTATGAACATAATAGTAAATTTTAAGAAATCCTGGCAAGGATCGTCATATTTGGCACTCAATACTCTCTTCCGATCCCGTAAGGGACTTGGCGTGAGGACATGTACCTAAATGTATAAGGTATAGATAAACTAGATACTACTGATTCATTTTATCCACAACGGATATGGATTATTGGCAGAACACCGTGAAACACCGTTCTAAAAAAATTAAAAGGAAAAAAGGAATGTCTTAATTCTACGAGTATAACTAGGCTCATTGAAACCTAAAAACACGTTTGTATGTAGCGAAAAATTAAAAAGTAAAAAAAAGCCACATTATTCGCAAAGAGCTATTAAAACTTCAAATGCATGAAAATTAGGCTAAGTACAATTGTAACAAATAGAAAACGTGATATCTTAGTTATTATAATAACCGAATTTATCACAGTAACCTATATTACCAGACACAATTCAAATTACGATAATGACAGAAACGAAAACAATAAAATGGTTCAAGAATAAAAATATTATCTACGGGTCAGCGATCGTGACACCTCAGACCCATGTCATGTTTGTTAAAATGAGACAAGTCTCAAAGTATTATCTATTTATATTTCAATTATTACATATTGACACAATTAATACGAAATAACATTTTGTCTAGATAAATCTTGACAAATTAATACAACATTGTGCAGACACATATTTGATCGTGCAAATGTCGTTGCAAAAGCGGTCAAATTATCGTTGCTACTAGGTAATAATGATATTGAACGATATAAAAAAAATATATGGATAGAGATGACTTTCTTTACTAAAACTATGGAGATACAAAAGTTGGAATTGAATGACAGTAAATACTTTCTTATTAGATTTCCGATACTATTTTAGAGATCTTCATATTATATTCTTACCATAATATTAATTATATTTTCCCCGTGTTGGTCCGGGCTCCTTTGCAAAATAGACCATCTGCCTTCCTGCCAGGTAGCTCGTAAAAGGCGAGCATAGGCTTACCGTCACTAACACCGTGACATTGGACTAAGTGGTAGAGTTTCGCAGCGACTCGTCCGGATTGGTACCACCGCCTTACCTATTCCTGCCGCCATAACGTCATGACGTGTTCCGGTTCGGAGGGCAAGGTAGCCTGTAAACTTACTTTTGCTTGAGGCCTAACATCTTAACTTCACGGCAACGCACCATTACCATCTTGGTGTCTCTAGGCGGCGTGAATTTCTTACCATCAGGAAATCCGTCTACTTGTTTGCCTTCCTACAACATAAAAAAAATAATGTACCAATAACAATACCTAATGTACTTTTCAACCAGTATTGTAACTGTAGACAACTCTCCTGATGAAAAGCGACAACTGACGCTTGTAAACAGCATTGATGATACCAGTGCATCGTAATCTTATGGCTGCAAATTCTTCCACCGTTCTACCACTTAGAGTTATTACAAAAATAAAATTATTAGCTCTGCTTTTTGTTACCTGTTACTAATCGCTTATTCTTAATTATAATAAACGAATAGGTACTCTTGGTCGTGTCCTTGATCCTATTAGTTCACAGTTTCGAGACTTAGTTACATTCGTATTATTTTCGTTACATGGGCTTAACTTTTCTAATAACTAGACATAAAATTGCAACATTAGCATTTAACACACAGACAATTTACAGAGTCATAACATCGGATGCTTACAAGCCGATGCAAGTAAAGTTGTCAAAAACTTCGAATATAATAGGCTTATTCTTATAAGAATATTATGAAAATGGTCCTAAAAAAGATGTAGCATTAGCTGCTTTGTTCACGCATCAGCACGTGTGTTTCGACTACTGAGGAATCCTACCTTTTGTACCTATTATTTGCATACCAACTGGTTCCTCTATACGATATTAATCAAAGGTTTTATTAGTGAACATCAAAGAATAAACACAAAACTAAGATCTCTTATAAGGTACCCTCAATACCATTGTTACTTTTGTCAGAGGTTGATTTATGAGCGGCCACTGTTGTTAGACCACTCCGTATTGTATTGTCAGTTTTTGTTTGGACCTCGCCGACATTGTACTACCCCTTTACTTCGGTCCAACTTCGATGCCTTTATTCACACTGATCTCACTTTGATGCTTCTAAACTCGTACAATGCCCTGGGTGTGTGACTCAGATTTATTCGACGGATTCCAACACAATTCCCATAGCAAAACGAAGGTTTGTCCTAATTGGATTACTCATCACCATAAACTGTAATTCCAAATCTCTACATCCAACATTAGCGCTAAGTTGTTCATAAGTGTATCTAGTATCAACCTTCTTTATAGATGTTATAAATGTTTATATGGAAAGCCAAAACTGTTATTAGTAGTCTGATAAAATATAAGAATATCAATAATTTGATCGCTTGGTACTTGATAGCTTGATTTTATTAAAAGGTCTTTTAAACAGTACTAGGTCGACTATTAACGACTATTTTGACTTTGAGATATTATTTTAATTGACATGATACTCGTATGATATATTTTCATACCGCACTTAATAAGCATTTTACATATTTAACAATAAAAAAATATAAAAGCAGTGTCTATCAACTTGACAGTTTTTATTTGATTCTTATTAGAATTTATACTTAAGTCTTAAGATTATCTTTAAATTATCTGAAATAAAAGAATTTATCCACCTTTACGGAATCAAAAATATTGCTTTGAATCTTAGTTTCGTAGATTTTGCCAGTTTGTCATTTTAATCATAACAGAAGATATAATACATGAACGATGTAACCGACATGTTTCAAAATATAAAAAAGACCTCTCAACCCATACAGGTATTTGCAAATTTTCGTATCAAAGAATAGGATTTTTACCACGCCTTATAACCCTTTGTCCTTCGCAATCAAGTCCTTGACCGAGCGTTATGCTTACATTGTCCAAATACAAAAGAGCGGCTGTGATTGAGCCTCGCTTATAATATTCATGCTTCGTTCCTCACATTCATGCGTCTCCGTACAACCACTCTCTTCCGAATCATTACGTTCTTTACCACTTTTGTCTGCTCCCCTTTTATTATACTACAAAACTTGTACATAATGGACATCGCATTGTGAGCTCCTACATCTTGATTGGCTCCTAGTCTTTTTTATCGTATGTTTTGAAATTTGTAATATTTGCGTCATCAATACTAATGATTGCAACCGGCGGTACAATAGTTATTGTTGTGTAAGCTTATTAATGTTTTTATAGAGATTCTACGTCGTCATTGTATTTAGTTGGTTTTCTATTTGATGCCTTGGTAACCAAATAACAATGAATGTCAAATAAATTGCATGGAGCTGTGATTACTTGTTAGTAAATTATAAGCCTAATAAATGTGATGAGTTCCACGGGGTCAAATAAAACGTAACTTTAATTGAACTATCAAATGAATAAAGAGAAATTACAAGACTAATTACACTTTAAGTCATGTTTTACAAATGACAGGAGTTGATATAATCCCGAACGTAAGTGTAAGTTATCTACAGTTCTTGTACCTATATGAGTCATAATTTGTTGATTTTATTAAAGTGGTTTCACAGAAAACGATACAAATAGAACTGAGAGTTATATTAACTATTAATAATACAAAGATAATAATAATACAACTAATCGTTCTCTATTTATTCCACCATAAAATAGCACGACATTTGTTAATCAATAATGTTTTTGAAACAAATATAACTCTTACAATTTAATAATTTAATGATGCTTTATTAACTTTTTTCTCATTAATTTTTAAATTAATTTATATTCTAAAAATTGTTTGTATTAATAAATAATCATGTACCTAATCAATACAATAAACAGTGTGTAAATAGTAAGTAAATAATTAAATTAACTAATTGATTAACATCGAACTATTAAAATTTAAAATATTTGCACACCAAAAGTTGGTAGAATATGTAGAAACACCTAAATAATTTTGTAACATCTTTGTAACACCGCAAATAAATATTGTTTTTTTCTTTTCTTCTTTTTCAACATTTTTCATATACATGTAATAAAATAATTATATAAAAATAATAACAATAACATTGTTAATAACTCTTTTTTTAAAGTAAGTACTAGATAAATATTAATTATCTTGCATGTCAAACCCAACTGTTTGGTTTTTTGACAGACAAAGAAAAAATGTAAAAATTGTTTTGCAAATAAATGAATAAAATAATTGCATGTTGTATTTGTGTTGTGTATTTATTAAAATATAAATAAATAAACCTACGTGTTTGTGTGAAAATAATGCAAGTGCAGGCGTATTTACATTTAATAATCCATGGTATCTGCCTTCTGCGCAAGCGCTTCAGCTTGAAATTATGTAGGCTATGCACGTGTGTAAAGAAATAAATTTAATAAACAGACACCGTGATCATTACACAAAATATGTCCTTACCAAGAATCGAACTTAAGCCTCATCAAATGTATACAAACCAATTCATTATGATTCTATATTTAGTTAAATTTACATTTGGAAACTAATTGAACTCACCATCGTGCATGTATTTTCTCGTTTTCTAAGAAAATAGAGAAACTTATTAAGTTTAATATCAAAACCGGGAAGCAATAAGGAAATGACACAACAGGGTAAAGAGTAATAGTTTAATGAATATAATAAATAAAATATATTGAAGCTATTCTGTTACAGTACACGCAGAGCTATAAAAGTTTCATTATAATCTGAAAGATAACAGAACAGTTGTGTGATTGAACACTATGCATGGAGTGCGCATGTCCGTTTTAAGACTTTAAGAACCTTATACATTAGTCAATAGTTTTCGTAAGACTTAAAGCAAGTAGTGTAGGTACGATTAACTAATATTTATATAGTAAAACCTGGTCATTTTCTGTTGTATTTTTACAGTCAAGTTGCTGCCATTGTTATTATCACCTCTGTGGTCTAGCGGTCCAGGTGTTGGACTTGACTGCATGAGGTCTCGGGTTCGAATCCCGGGTCGGCCACAAAAAAATAATTGGATTTTTCCAATTTTCTAATAAAAAAATGTTGGTCGGGATTGGAAATGTGCCCGGTTGGCGATAGGCTCGCCACCTATCACATTATGGGACTTAGTGTCTTCGGCTAGTCGTGGGTGCCCTGGTTGTGCCTCTACCTACCTCTTCGGGGATATGGGCGTGAAGATGATAATAAGTTGCTGCCATAAAGTGCTCGCCATTATTGTGTCCCATCCAGGATGTTAGGTTAGTTTAGTTAGCAACTTAAACAAACGTGATCGAGTATCATCATCGTACCACAATAGATTTAGAAAGAAATAGTGTTAAGAAAATATATTATCCCACTAAAAATATTTCATGTTATAAGTTGCCAAGACGATGACATAAGGTTTGCCCCTTGAAAAAGATATCACATCTTATATATAGAGCCAAGCTTTTGAATCTACACGTCCTATCTCTATCGATCCTAACTTCACAAATTCTACATATGAGCTAAAGTGTATGGTTTGGCTGTTTCTCTACCGTCGTGGACTTGATGCAAATACATATTTAGTTTCGGTTACAGAACTCTTAGAACAAGTATAAAAAATAGATATTAAATAAAATCATAACAATAATTACTACGGTTGAGATTTTGATAATGTTCAACTTGGGACTAAAATCTATTTTAAAAAATGTTCATTGTATGAAGCGGGCAAGATTTCAGTTGTTTTGCTATATAGAGAGAAAGGAGTAGTTCTGTGCTACGAAGCGAGCATATACGAGTACGGGATACCTATATACAGAAAACTAGAACTATTCGGGTACCGAAAATCAATGAAATTTCAAGGAGTTTGCCCCCATACATAGGAAGCATAATTTGAGTAATTGATATTTTAAAAATCTCTAGATTTGGATCTAGTGGAGTAAGCAAATTGATTATTATTAGTATTAATATTTTAAAATCGAGTGTAGAATCCCTTTTACGATCTAATTCCGTATACAATCCAATCATAAAACACGGCCCCAACAATAAAACATAAGTGGATAACACTGATACACCACCGCTGAAAGTGTTCACATTCTTAGAAGAATACAGTCGTTAACCAGAATATTATATTTGTGTATAATTTATTTTCTATGAAAAGGAAGTGGTTGCTGGATTAGAAATGTTATTGTTGACAAGTTCGTTGAAAGAAAGCTATAAAAGAGCACAAAGTTCAAAAGAAAGCACTTGAATAATATCTAAAACTACAAATATGAATAATTATGAAGGTCCACAAGCCTTCGTCAGAAGTGTCGTTTATAGTATATATTTTTTCATACATTTCAGTATAGATTCAGTATTCTAATTTAAAATTAACGTATACAAGTGAAACATTTAAAATAAATGTATATAAGTGTAATAATTTTTTTTAGTTAAATGTTTATTACGATGTAGCAAAAATAGGCGTGTATGAAACACTACATATAGATTTATAATATAACGTGATAAGTTTAGCGACGTCTAATGGTCGCAATTTACTAAAATTAGCATTAATTAAAAAATTGTAGGTATTACAAATTTAGAATACTTAAGTCATCATACTAATACACAATAATCCGTTATATGTATAGCAGTAACGAGCTACGACAATACTATAAAGCTCGATAATATGATCGTGGATGGCAGTAGTCCCGCGCTTAACGCTCCTGAATGAGGGTTATAATATTCGCGTCTAAACGAAAATAAACTAAAAGCCGAACGGAAACGGCCGATATATTATTAGACACGACAATTCTATTATTTTTATTCGTAACACATCTCTGAGATTTGCCCATAAATCTAGAACATCCACTGAAAACGAAGATTCCTAGAATATGAAATATTGTTTGCAATTAAAGGATTAGATACACTTTATATGATCAGCCAATGTGAAACAAGGAGAACATATTTTTCCTTATTTATGAAATAATCAATATCTTTTGAAATATTTTTTAATGTGATATTGTTTTATTTTGGTATTAATTGCAGAGAAGAATCCCAAACAATAAATACTCTTAAAATCGGTCTAGCAGTTCTCAAACTGCAATAAACACGATCTTCGTGTATTTATCCATAAAATATGTAAAATTTATCCCTTTTTCTGTTGGTCATCGTATTACACGTTAACAGATAGAAGATTTCGTTACTGCATACATACGTTTTGCGGAACATTAGATAATTCACAATTAGTCATACTAAAAATATGTATAAAACAACGTCTGTCAAGTCATCTTACAAATATAAACTAGTTAAAAAAACTCGTGCAGTTTCTTGCACCGGATATTTCAGTGTAAGAATACGATCCCGATAGTAGATCCCGGTAGTTTTGTTCGATTTATAATAAAGTATTTATTACTATTATTTATTTTTATTACTAGTATTTATTTCATAGTATTATGAATTAAGTATAATACTACTAAAAGTATGCTAAATCTGAGTCTATTTTAAAATACAGCGTTTTGAAATTTGTTAAATTTGGAAAGTTAATGGTACAAAATTTATAAAAGCTATTAATATCGAAATGCACAAAACTAAACTTGGTGACCAAACCCTGACCCAATGAATCGGACTTTTTATTAATAACATATAAAAGAAACTCTATCAACTGTCATTCTTTTGTTGAAATTAATATTGTACATCATTATCTGTTTTGATGTGGTATACTGGAATTTGTTTCATATTCATGTCTTCAAACTTCCTCTGTTATCTCATTTATTTCTAGTGGGACATGTGTTTCAGTTTATATCTCAACAGTGGTATGATGTCGCCATTATGTACGCGACCATCTCTCATTGGGTTGCCATGTTATTTATTAGAAACTATATTCTGTTCATTGTTTCATAATGAAACATTAACATTGTCAACAGCGACGATGTCGAAATGTTCCATTATTAGAACTTCCGTTGTTTTATAACAAAAATCGTCTTTATTTGCAAGTATTTACCATACACAGAGGCGGATTAGTTCAAAATTTGTCGTTTATGTTAATTGATAACCTGATTGTGCTAAAATCTTGATACTATTGGCTAACAAATTACGTTTTATTGAGTGGATGACGTAATCTTTATTTACATATTACAATATTACAAAATAACAATTGTGTCTGTACATTCAAACTAATATAGAAATAAACAATGGGCATACGTCACGGACGAGGACACTTCTGAAAACAAAATTCTTAAAAGACTTCAGAATTTTTCACAAATGTTTCACGTGTTACTAGGTCATCTTTGATTTAAGGTTTAGTCAGGTCATTAAAGGTAACTATTAAATTATTAAAATAATCAGATAAAAAAAATTAATACCACGGCGGGGCGGGCGGTTCGAAATCGCTCGGGAAAGGTAGTAAAAAATATTATTAGCAGGTAACTAAAGCAAAATTTATAAAATAAGGATTCTTGTAGTCTGTATTGTAATGTTTAAATTAAAAATACTTCTTCTCCATACATTTTTTTGCGGTCATTTATGTGTTTTAAAATATTTAGCAGCAGTAAGAAATATTTTTGTTAGTAGATTCCCTTAATCGCACGAAATCGCAGGCGAAAGACAGTTTCTGACTACGACGACATATTCCGTGTTCATAATTTATTGTGTAGGATATGTAGATCATAATCTTATTTATTCAAAAGTGGTATCGAATATTTCAATATTTTAAATTATTTGAATTTTTATGATTGTTTATCTTTTTTTATTTTACCTATAAGTTGAGACTTGAATATGTAAATAGCAGTTTCAATACTTGTATTGGTTATGGCTCTATTATTTGTCCTATGATTAACTGTAACTTGTAAACATGAAAACTCAAAATTCTCCATGTCATTTAATATAATAGTTTCGTGTGGATTATATGATTGGATGGATTTAGGATAAAGTGAAAAGACAATAATAAGCTTAGATCATCTACCGTTTTAGACAAAAGCTTTTCTTAACGTCAGGTCAAGTAAGTACCCTTACTAACATTTAATCCATTTCACGGTGAATTTGAACTTGCGGTGTTCTTATTAATGCTTAAATATATTTATGGTATATTGTTATTAATATAAAAAAATACAGGATATTTAAACATTAAAAAAAGTCTCTTAGCAAAACCTTCTTCCAGATTTTACAACGGTCTCATGATGGTGCAATTTTAAATAAAAACAAAAGATTCAAGGCGACAAGGATTCGATGCAAAAAGTTAAAAACACGTGCATCCAAAATGGAAGCAAAAAGATCAACAATATGCCTAATCTACAATCCGTGTCACAGGCCAAAGGTTACGGGAAGGTTGCACAAAAAATGCTCTTAAATCCTATGAAATCAACCGTATTTCCTAACATTGCAGCTCAAATTTATACCTTCTGTACTTCGAATTAAAGACTATTTTGATTTGTGTAGTCACACGTTTCAAACAGCATTGTTCGTACCTTAGGGAGTAGTGACAACAGATTTTTGTCTTTTTTTATTTCACATATGGCATCGCAATCTTGGACGATATGTGACACATGTGTTGGTTTTAGGTTACTTCACAATAATGACTGTTCAAGTTTCTCATATCCAACATCCATTATTCTTGTTTTAAAGTTCCTGATTTCTAAAAGTCAATCTATTTCGCTTTGATGTTATTTAGTGAAATGTTATCTCTTTGATTTGGTTAACAGGTGATATCTAACCTGTTTTCAGTCCACTTAGTTAACCATCAACAGAAATAGCGAGCATTATCGTCATGATTTTTACGATCACAACAAAAGCAATAAATCGAACAGACACTGCATCTGAATAAGTAATTCAAAACCGAAAAGCTACTGAAACTTATCTACCCAATAAATTCAGTACGGCCATAAATAGAACTATAAAAATTATTTTACGATACACGAGTTACATTAAGACAATGTTACGCGCGTATTTCACAATGGCCACATTATGGCTTAATTGATTCGGCTACAATGGTCTTTATACAGTCAGTGGCTGATACAAAGATATTATTGTCTATTGCCAGGCAGACGTCTGGTAACACTTGACCAGAGACAAAATGGCTTTGTAATGTTTGCCCGAAAGGCGCCATCCGTAATTTAATATGGAGTCTAATTAATGCAGTTTGATTTCGGAACGAAATTCATTCAGCGTTTGAACCCGGCTTGGGTTGCTCTGGTTTTGTTGTTTAGACCTAATGAGGTATCATTTTAAAATAAATTATATTTACTTGCTGTTAAAGAGTTACCAGTAAATTGTTAAATATTTATATTTTATGTAAATTGCGTCTATTGAAATGATGACGGATTTTCTAGCAACAAGTGATATATATCTACCGCTGTTAATGATAACCTGAAATAGAAACATAAATTAAGACAGACAAACTATACCCATATTAAAAATCTACCGTACAATCCGCTGTCATACAAACTAAATAATGTTTTGTGTACTGACAAGAAACTTTGTTGGATCGTTGCAGATTTGTGTGATTTTTTTAATACACATAAAAATATTAACTGATCTAGAAAATAAAATTAATTAAACCGTCAAAATACCACTTTCTTGGTATTTATATGCCGCATTTATGTATGCTAAATCGTCGTATTCTTCTCAGACATAAAACTAAATAGGAACTAAACAAAATGAAAGGGAGAGACATAATTTACTCATCTGCTTGCTTAGTAAAGCAAATAACATTTGTCATGCTTATACTTTCTTACAAACATTCAAACAATTCCTTATCCACTAACACAGTTTCGCGTCCAAAAATTTCTGAGAAGCGAAATGAAAACATCGAGATTGAAAATTCAGATGTGTGTGGCGTTTCCAAAATTAAACAAAGTTCGATGTGATTTCCCAGTAATTATAGATCACGCCGTTATCTAAGTGACAGTAAAAGTAAACATGTTCCAAATGCGACGTCTGTTTGTTTGTAGATAGAAAAATGGCGGCCGGAACAAAACTCGATTGACATATTGCTTTAGTATTGTATGGGGACTGATTTACTACAAAGGTCCAGACGTAAAGAACACTTCTAACACAAGCCTGTCGCACAGTTTATAGGTTAACTTATAGTCTGGTTCTAATTTACTGTTGAACTAAACTGAAGCTGAAAATGAATGGAATGCAAAAAAATAAGAAAAACCTATGAAAAAGGATACCTGGCGAAGGGATTTGACTCACAGTGCTACTGTTGATTAAGTAATAGTCCAAACGCTCTTTGAACTTTATAAAAAAAATGCTATTTTTTCTTAAAAGAAAATTGTGACCGGATATTCGAAGTAAATGTGTGTGAACTTTGCTTTAAGCAACAATGCAAATTATATAAGGACACAGGGTATTCTTGCTCAAATTAAGTAGGGCCAACTTAGGTATTACGTATATCCGTCCTTACATTGTTTTTTTTTTATTTTTTACTTACATTGCCACAGCTACGGTAAATGCTAATGCATCGCCAGCGTTATCTGAAGGCCGTATGTTGGACTTTTATTAATTAAATATGTAAGTATTTAAACCATTAAAACTGATTTCTTTTTTTTAGTAAAGAGATGAATCTATGAAATGAATATTTCCCTTAGTCATCGCATATAGCGTAAACGATAATATTCACAAAAGTATTCTTTTTTGTTGTGTGAATTATTATTGTCGCCAAAAACATAAAAGGACAGGGATTATCGAGTCAAATTTTTGTTTTATAGAAATATTAAAATCTATTTCCACCAGTAGGAGATAGCTAAACTAATATATGGTAAAGAAAAAAATTCAAATGAACTGTGAATTCCATCTGCAACGATGAACATATTATATAGAATCACTTAGAATTGTGTTACTACATGATCAACAAAATATTAAACTACTACCTGTCACGGCGAACTTTGTACCGCCTGTTCAGTTTGTATGGGAAAAATTAAAATGTTCCCGAACAAATAATGCTCTAATTTAATTAAGTAACCACGCTTCCGAATAAACGATGCTCTTTCAATATAGTCTTTGGTTGTGAATGACATTGACATTCGTTACGCGCGTTTTTTAAAATATGCAAAATTAAATGTATATTGTTCAATATTTCTGAGAGATTTTCTTAATATTTTTTTCCGTAAGAACCTTCTCCTAATAATAACAAATACAACAAAAAAATAATTAGTGAAATCGGTCCAACCTTTCACGTGTGATGCCGTGACCAAAGAAAACGGTTTTCATTTTTATATAATACTAGCTGACCCAGCAAACTTCGTATCGCTTGACATTAATGCTTCGACAGTAGCGCAGTCTGTCGGATCCGATGTGAAACATTCCAAAATCAAAAACGACATATTATTTAAAATTAATTAAAAAAACATTTTCCAGGAGACCAAATTGTGAAGAGTGAATCTAAACCATTCTCGAATTCCCTTGAACACGCACAAAAACTTTCATCAACATCGGTCCAACCGTCTAGAAGCAGTTTAGTGACAGACACACTCACAGAAGAATAAAATTATATAAAGATATATTCGGTAACTCAAATAACGGATATTAACCCTCGAGAGGCGACAGTTGCGGTTTCAATCCTGACTAAGTGATTTTTTAATTTAAAAATAGAATGCGAACAAGTTAAAACGTTTTATTACTGTTTTGACTTACGGCTGAGATAATAACAGATATATTTTTATGATATTTCGGTACAAAGAAAACACATTGTTCTTGTGCTGCAGTTAGTCTTGCATCCTGTGTATTTATAGTACAGTTCGATGTATGAAGCCATAAAACTCTTTATTATAAATATTCACGTGAGCTATAGTTAATTTTACGGTAAAAATGTTACAATAATAAGCTGCGTTTGTTACTGGACTTCCTTACGTTTGGGCTATCTTTAGATGTAAATTAAAGAATCACAGCTTTCATATTACAGGAATAAACCTTTACTTTGTTGATGTAAACAAAATCCTCTGATGGGACAAGGCTCACACAAAGACCAAAGAAAAATAATAGTGTGTTGCCAAGCTAAGGGTGGAATGTGAAGATTTTTAAAGTTTACCTAGTAACCTACCCTCGCACCTTAAACTGTAACAAATGATTTTAACTTGCCATCAACTCTAGCAAGTTGTTACAGAACTACCTACTGCTTTGTATTTTTTGCTGCTCCATCTTAATATAATATATTAATTACGTGTCACGTCGCTTGTCCGCGATAGACTCCTAACCTAAACCACTTCGACGATTTAAATAAAATTTACACACAATGTGTATATTGACCTAACTTGAAAGATAGGATAGCTTACATCTTAATTTATAATCAAAATAGTTACCGCGAAAAATTAGCGATGCGGGACAGTTGTAATATAGTTGACTGAATTTGTTGCAGGAATAAACGTGAAATCAGGCAACAATTGTAGAAAGCATAATATGCCCAACAGAGGATAAAGAAGAGTGTTAATGACAGCGACGATAAATAAGATTAGTCTCTGTTTTTTATTAAAAATCATGTGTGACTTGAAGGTAGTTCAGACAACTCGCTCGGACCACCCACCACCTTACCTATTCCTGCCACCGTAACGCCTATGTTCGTAATTTTCGTGTTTTGGTCCGGTAACATTCCAGCTTCAGGTTAGCACAGCACCTTCGCTACCCATTGAGTACGAAATATTTATCCAATCTCAAAAAAATACAACGAGGATATACAGGTGATACAAAGATTTTGAAGTAAAAGATTCAATGTCTACACACATGAAACAAACAAAAAAATATTTAAGTATCTTCATGCCCATATTCCCGAAGAGGTAGGCAGAGGAACAACCAGGGCACCCACGACTAGCCAAAGACACTAAGTCCCACAATGTGATAAGTGGCAAGTCTATCGTCAACCGGACACAAATCCAATGACGAGCAACATAATTTTATTTATTAGAAAATTGGAAAAACCAAATTTTCTCTTTGTTGGCCGACCCCCGGGGACTTTGTTCCCGAATCGAACCGGGGACCTCCTGCAGTCAAGTCCAACGCCTGAAAAGCGATTGAACGTTTTCGTTCGTTTTCGACGAGAGTTTAAGCACTGGAAGTGACAGTAATTTTGTGAGACATGTTTGTTGAGCGCTGAAAATAAGTCATTTGAATTTTTCTACAGTTTATTGTCTACAAAATTACTGTCAGCATACGATATCATAGGTCGAAGAAATCACTTTTGCGCCCTCATTTACTTGGTCTGTAGGTGCCTACGTATCATAAATCATTTCTCATTTTTAAAATGGTTGTTATCCAACTTGATCTCGGACTGAATAATTAATTTCAGCAATAAAAAATAAAATAAAGATTAATTCAACTAATTACAGCGTATCTTTATTATTTTATAAGCTTTTAAGTGTTCATAACTTTCAAATCCAGATAGTATTAATAGTTTTCGGACAATTTGTTTGTAATATTTATCGAAGAACAGTTTAGTTGTGGTGATAAAATATACACTTTTATTCAAACACGAATATTTTCCTGTAAAACTAATTTCAATAATTATATCTGGAAAATGTATTGTGATAAGGTCGTTTCAATTTATGATAGGTTAACTTAATAATTAAAATATGTAGATAAAAAAAGATATAAATTATCAGCTTTCCTTAAAAATAGCGTAAATGTGTGTCTAACATCAAAATTTTGTGTGCCATATATCATTATAATTTGTTGAAGTTTAAGAATGTTGGGTGCGCAGGAGTTTGTTTCGCCGTTATTCTCCTGTCTGGCTAAGTTTGGAAACGGTGGTAGTTTACGGTAGATAGGGATAAATTAATTTACATTTTAAAAACTGTTTGTATTAATAAATAATCATGTAATCAATACAATAAACTGTGTGTAAATAGTAAGTTAATAATTAAACTAATTAATTTGATTAATAACTATTAAAATATTTGCACAACACAAGTTGGTTGAATATGTAGAAACATCTAAATAATTTTGTAACATCTTTGTAACACTCAAATTCCGCAAATAAATGGTTTTTTCTTTTCTTTGATTTTGAGAAATATAAACTGACTTTCAAATGGCGGGAAAAATATACACCCTACAGCTTATACCAAGGTTACGTTTTATGCGTCGCTGTTGTAAGTAAATCGTACTTACTGTAGAGCAGTTTAGTGTCTTGTATCAATAAAAGCTGTGACTCCTATGGTGAAGTTTTTGCGTCGTCGGCTCACCACCAGCGGACGAAAAGCATCCATAAGTGTTAGCGGGAAGTATCTATTGGCGTTTTAAAGTATTAGCAAGTGATAACGTAAAGTTCACCGATACGAAAATATGAAAACATCAAGCTGGAGAATGTAGACAAATTTCAAATATTGGGTACAGTAATATCGTATGTATCATACCGTAATAGCTTTATATTGAAATGCATTTAAAGGTTACAAAAATAAGGAGATTAAAAAATAAAGTTAACCCTACCAACTTGTAATAGAAGAAAGATGCCGAGGTGAACTACTCGAGTATGCGATAATATGTACCTGCAAGCAAAAAATAAAATGTTATTGGTTAAACAATACATCACTAATTGAAAAAGCAGGCCAAAGAAAGACATACACTGGCCAGTATACAGCAAGGCATTAATTAAACCTCAAAGTATTATATTAGTGACAGGGTTGTTAAGATACCAGTATATTATTACCAGTATATTAGCTATAGTAAATACCGAAGCAAATGTAACAAACCCACACCCAGGAGTAGGTAATCACAGGATGACTCTTTTTTGAGGATTCAGGTGAACGATCGATGTCGTTGTTCATCTACACTGACATCTTAACTAATAAGGAACTCATTCCAAACAAAAAAGTGATTTACACACAACACTAGCCATAAAAAAGCTTGGGATGAGCTCTACACATAAATGAATAATAATAAATAAATATCACTGGACAAGTTACACTTGAATCTAACCCAAAGTTAAGCTAATGATATGCTTGTTTTATGGGTGTAAGCCAACGATACTAAAACATAGAAATGCCTAAAATATACCAGAAGAAATTTAATAAAAACTCAGGCCTGGAAATGCAGATATCTAAATGTTCTTAACACAAGTTTCTGCCCCCGTCGGGAATCGAACCCGAGTCTCGCGGTTGGTCGGTAGAGCTAGACGTGTACGCTAGTCCCTCAACTATTGAGTTGGACTATACTTAATACCTTTTTACAGAATTTTGCAGAATCGATTTGTATGAAAAAGCTTTTTGTTTATAGTAGAGCCGATTAGTACTGAAGTATTTTTTAAACTGTTACAGTAATTCCATACTTTACAATTAAGTATAAATACACATCTATCTCTTTAAAAACGAAATGCGTAGACGAATAGATATTGTTCGCGCCTACGCATTTTTTACCGATCAGGATAAAAAGTGGCCTTTGTCACTTTCCTGACTCTAAGCTATATCCAAAAAACACATAGCATCGCCGTAGGTATATCACAGAGTTATGGCGTGAAAGAAGAACAAATGAACAAACGTTCGCATTTACAATACTATTATGGAGTGTCGTGAATTGAACTAATGCAAAAACCAAAAGCCAAAAAGATGCACAAAGTTTTTGCTTCTGTTGCAAATGTTTTCGGTTGCCATTTTGAAATATTCAAGCGACAAATCCTGCCCATGCATCACTTCAGCACATCTGGAACGTTTCAAAATATCCAATTTCTTACTTTTATCGCCATTTTGCTAACTAATAGTCGTACGGTCCAACTTTTATGGGCTTTCTAGAATATGGTTGTCTTTAAAGGTATTACAAATGTAAAATAGTTAAATTGGCGATTTCAAAATGAAATACTATTAAATGATTTGGACCTGAAATTTCAGGATTTTCATAAAGGTATTTCGGTTTTTTAACCCATTCTTGGGGCGTACTAGTATCTATCGCTCCGGTTTCCGTGGAAGTGTACCCGTTACAGTATATCTCGCAAAATGTTGAATATCACATCTGTTCTAGTCCACTACCACCATGCACCAATAAAATCTTCGGTCGGTCGAGGTTTAGGTTATTCGTACCATCAGTAAATCGGTCTACACGTTTAGCTTCCAATGAAAAAGAAATAATAACAAGAGAATATAAAGTACGTTTTCAGGTACTATAATAAAACATATCTTTTTGCGAATTTGATTCACACACTTTCAGTGATCTGCTTCAATTAACATTTTTAAACAACAAATTTTGTACATAATTTATTTCCTAATAAATGCTACTAACTGTACCTGTTCTGATTTTCAATAAGATGGATTTTCAAAATTCAATAAGATAATAGATCAGGTTTTTAAGGTATAGCTTCCTCATTATGCATGACATTTATATGTATACAAATACTCCTTGGCTGAGAGTTAACAGTAGTTAACTCCTAAAGTTCGTTTGAGTTCTATTCCCGATAGAGGCAGGCTATTTTTCTGAGTCTTGGTGTCTATCGATTATGTCCAGTATCTAGTCAAGTAGTTTTTCATAGGTTTTACATACTTACTTTGGAGACAGATCAAATTATGTTATTAGTCTAGAAAAACCGTTATTTATTTTTGGAATACAAATGATTATATGATGCCCCGGTACGTTGCTCTGGGATAGGAAATCCTCAATTTTAACTATCATTTTTTTATGTAATGAAAAAGCGTGAAAGTAGGTACAAGGTTCTTCTGATGGTAGGAGACAACCATAGTTCAAAGACATAGTAACTCTCATAATAGCATAGCTATCCTGTGGCCTGAGTGCTAGGCCTTATTTTTTTTTATGTTATAGGAAGGCAAACAAGCAGACGGATTTCCTGATGGTAAGAAATTTACGCCGCCTAGAGACACCAAAGATGGTAATGGTGCGTTTCCAACCTGAGGTCAGGATGTTAGGCCTCGAGCAAAAGTAAGTTTACCGGCTACCTTACCCTCCGAACGGGAACACGTCATGACGTTATGGCGGCAGGAATAGGTAAGGCGGTGGTACCAATCCGGGCGAGTCGCTGCGAAACTCTACCACCTAGTCAGATGTCACGGTATTAGTGATGATAAGCCTATGCTCGCCTTTTACGAGCTGCCTGGCAAGAAAGGCAGATGGTCTATTCTGCAAAGGAGCCCGGACCAACACGGGAAAAATATATATATACCAGTCAGCCATCTAATCTAGTCTCCGTACCGGAACATGGCACTGTCCTTATCGAGATTGCAATGTGTACGATGGTGAATTGCTTCCGCGGCAAGTAACACAAAAGCATTCTGCCACCAGTGTCAGTATTGACCAAGACCACCTTATATTATTTTCGCCTCTTTCGAGCAGCCAGTGAAAGGGGCAAATGTGTTATACAGGGATATGGAAAATTGGTAAGAGTATTAATCATACAAACTTTACCTAATTGCTAAAAAAATGTATTTGTTGAAGTTGATACGATTAAAATCAAACCCAAACCCTTTCTCATACACAACAGCACGGCGAACACGTGTGCTTCCATTGTTGAGGTGCCATAATACAATTTCCTCCGCTAGCTCAAATGTCGTTTGACAATTGCACAGGAAATTCTTTATTTTCAATCCAATGTCAAGTCCAGAGGGCACGTAACTTGGTGATAAAATAATACGACAAAAATTACGTAAAATTCAGGTTTAGTTTGATGCTGCCCTAAATATAAAATAGAGATTAGGGATGTGACAACCCCATTGAAAATTAGTGGGATAAAACGGGGTATCTAGAGTCCGCAAGCAGTTCATCCATATTGGTTTACATTGTTATGCTGCTAAGTGCTCGAAAGTGTAGTGTTCCTATTTGGAGGATAAAATAGGTAGAAGATATGTTTACGTACGCTTGACACTTAACGTTCCAACATCAGGTTGCATCAGACTTACCATTTTGGTGCCTCTGTTGTGCGTTTGTTACCATCAAAAAATTTGTCAGCCTGTTGCCTTTCACTATTAAAAAGGTATATCATCTAAGGAAATCCTAACAAAATAAGTTCTACAACTACACAAAAGAACTTCCTTAAAATTCAACTCGGTGAACTGTGATTGTCCTGCACCAGCACAATAAAACACGTGCTAACCGAAGGGTTCAAACCAAGCAAACAATAATGATCTACAAATGTATAGTGTGGGTACTGAGCTTGTTCGAGAGCGTCTTACGAGTGCAAGTTAGAAGGTTATTGCGGACTGCAAGTTAGAGCAGATATAAAAATATGAACATCTAGCGATTTTATAAATAAGCGCTAAGCTTAAGTTACCTATTTTTCATATTTTATATTCTTACGATCAGATTTAGCGTTAAAACATCTTAAAGAATCAAGTTCAAAATTGCAGTTTTCTAATTATTTTTTGTAAATTTAATTTGACAAAACTGGGGCTTACAGTTTTGTGACATAAAGAGAAGGCAAACGAAGAAGTATTTTATGAGATTGTAAATGATTATTACCATCCACGAACATTTGCAATTCCAGCAGTCTCAGAGCAAGTTGCCGAGCTATTGGAAACGAATAAGCTGTTTTCTTGAAGATTCTTAAGTTGCATTTTTCAAAACGCTGCCATCGGTAACTTGGTCAACGAAAGCGTAGTTCAGAAATATCTGACTTCCTTACAGTTTAATGTACAGGTCCAAAATGCCTTCCAATTCAAGATAAAAAAGGATCATATACGTTTATAACATACTATGTATTAATATAATATTTTACTTATTATATGCTTATTGATTTTCCCATATAATTCAGGATTAAAATATTTTCATTAAAAATATTTCCATAGTCAGAAAGCAATATCTCATCTCTTGTACCACAGTTGCTATTAACTTTGTTCACTTGGCGAAAGAAGCGGAAGACTTGTCTTCAGATCGCCGAATTATAAAGGATTTCATTCAAAGGGTCCCATTGTGAAGGACGCAATGGAGTCTAGTGAATTCAATATGGAAATCGAAGTAAATTTGTTTTTAAAGGGGTGTGAAATGTAATTATATACTTGTAGCTACGTCATTTGTACAATTTTACACTTATTGTTCTTCTAGCTTATTTATTTTATTATAGTACCTACCATCTCCAGTCTATCTCTTCCCTTATTCGTGAGAATTTGGACAAAAAATCTAAAAAATTGGTGTACTTCAAAAATTTTATTATTTAAAGACAAGAAAGAATATGAAAGTTTTACAAGCGCATCTTGTTGCAATTTATTTTAATGCATTAATAAAACTAATTATCCATTAATTATGTCATTTTAAATGTTGTTCGAACTGTAACTGAGTATCTTCAATTAAGAAGTAAGCTGAGGTACAAGAGCATAAGAACTATTGCAGCTAGACTAAGAAATGTTCTTTAAATACTTATATATTTGGTCTAGTTTAGATACGTACGTTCTTTTTGGTTTCAATACCTATTCTAGGTGTCTAATCTGAAGCAGCTTCTAATAGTTATGGGGTTACCATATTAGAGTCTAACTGAGCATGAAATAAATGAACCCAATATTAAATTTAAGCGAGGAATGTGAAAGCAACACAAGTTAGTTTTATCGTTAATTTGAAGTGTTGTCCTGAAACTAACTGCTACGGCTATATAAACGTTTCAACGTTATCCGATAACTTACAGTTACATGATATTAATTATTACGATACAGTGTTTAACTTCACTTCGTTATTAATGGCAAAGTAACGTTTCGAAGAGGGAGGTAGAGGCTGTAACATGGCACACATGACTAGTGGAAAACACATAGTTCAACGATGTGATATGATGCCTATAACTGGTAACGTCGTCCTCATTAGAAATTTTGAAAAACACGGGGATCGGACCCGGGACCTCATCAAGTCAAACCCAACGCCGGACCGCTAGACACTGGCTTTTAGCCGCGGCTTAACGCTTGCTCACGTTTAAGCAATTAAAAAGTATCCTTTTCCTCCAAGCATATGTGCACAAAAATAATTGGTTCAATAGTTTTCGCAAAAAGTGTAACATTTTCATTTAAGTATAATATCAGTTGCAATACCTATTTGAAATATTGAAAAATTTTGTGGCGACTATTAAAATGTAAAATGCGTAGGTATACAATTTTAACTAAAATCCTTTAGAGTAAAGATACAACAACAGTAAAAAAATTATGAAATACATTAGACATCTATTTATTACTAACTGATTATATTACGAATAGCGTCTAACTTTAGTTGTTTACGTGTTGACAATCTAAGACCAATATAAATAGCCTGTGGAGTATGTACCTCCTAACTAACACGCGATAATGGGGAACACCAAGTTATGGCAACCAAAAAAAAGGACAAGCCAGTAATTACGTATTAATATTAGTAGCTATTCGAACTGGCGAATTTTCTTCACTTACTCTCTGCATATTCTCCAGGGGGAACTGGCGTTAAGTTACGTATGTATACGTAAGATGACCTGTACTTTCAAATGTTTCTCTATATTCCGGATTTAAATTTATTTGAATCACAATCGTGATTCTGACAGACAGAAAGACTGTTCTGCTGCCACTTTCTTCATTCCTAGATTCGTTATATACAAATTTATTTATTTGCAAAATAAATATAGATGTCGACATTTAAAATCACAAACCTGGATGTTCCAAAAATATTGATCCACCACGTAATATGTTCTCGTACACATATCTTACGACGCGATGCTACTCACAATAGGTTGAACAAAAACGGTACACGAGACGTGTTGGGAATTAAGAAAAAACGGGTGCAAAAGGAGTGGGGTGACACTCTGCTGTTTTGTAAATCACGTGACACAATGGTGAAATGTTACGTGACTGTACTTCTCAATCTGGTAGGGTAATTTTTAAATCATTTTGTGAAAAGTGGTTTCAATCGTTTTATTGAGAAAACGTAGTTGACTTATTAATATTTTCAAGGACGATATCAGTGCCGCCACAGTTTCAGCGTTTGTGGCGCGCGGGCGACTAATGTACCTACTCAGAAAATTTCGTGAACTTTTTACACAATTTTAACCGGGCTTAATCTTATATTTATAAAACTCCCGTGTCACAATGTTAGTTATCGTACCCGTCCGAAACGGCTCGACCGATTTTTATGAAATTTTGTGAGCATATTTAATTGGTCTGAGAATCGGCTAACATCTATGTTTAAAACCCTAAGTGATGAGGGTGAATCACAGCAAAAACAATAGCAGATCAACGTCTGCCGGGTCAGCTAGTATGTTATAATAATAGCAAGTTACGCTACGAGTAAGGATTGTATTTGAATGTGTCATTTTTATTAATACTTTATCATTTTATAACTGTTAAATAATTTAAACAAAATATTGAATACATCTTACGTGGCTGCATAACAAACATAATTACATGAATTTTTTTAAAAAAATATACAAAATGAAGAGTCTGAAAAGTCCCATAAAATTAGGTTTTAAAATAACTTGACATAGTTAGTTTTTGCACTACAGGGACGACAAACACAAACTACTGAAATTAGACTATCTTGATACTATTTCCAATGTTGAAACTGATGTTCAGGTACACCCAATAAAACTGTCTTTATGATGTACACTGTCGATTTTATTACATTTTCAAATAAACATGGCAAAATCAAAGTGTTCCGAATAGGCAGCAATAACCGCACATACAAAATCTGATTCGCAAATGGTATAACCATAAACCTACATTAAAGGATCTGTTCAGACGGATTACTCAATCGCATGAGATAATTTTTATTGGGAGTTTAGATCGTGGAACTATTTAGTGTTGGTCCGGGCTCCTTTGCAGAATAGACCATCTGCGTTTCTTGCCAGGCAGCTCGTAAAAGGCAAGCACAGGCTTATCGTCACTAACACCGTGGCGTCTGACTTGGTGGTAGAGTTTTGCAGTGACTCGCCCGGATCGGTACCACCGCCATAACGTCATAACTTGTTCCGGTTCGGAGGGTAAGGTAACCAGTAAACTTACTTTTGCTCGAGGCCTAACATCCTGACCTCAGGTTGGCAACGCACCATTACCATCTTTGGTGTCTCTAGGTGGCGTGAATTTCTTACCATCAGGAAATCCGTCTGCTTATTTGCCTTCCTATAACATAAAAAATAAATAAAACCAGTGCAGCCAGACCAGAGGGCGGAGCCCTGCAACAGTTGCCCAGATAGATGCCTCAGCTACTAAAGCGACCAAAAGTCACTGCTTTCCATTGTCGTATTCGGGTTTAAAAGAGCTAGAGACAAGTGGTAAGTAAGGTTTTTAGATGGCTCCGCCAGTCTAAGGAGGCAATGCACTGTTAACTTCAACTTGTTATTTAGAACAAAATCTTTCTTTGGTACCATTCCATTAAAATTAATTTCGAAAATGACCTAAAACATATTATGCATACTTTCGAAGTAGGTACTCCTGCACAACATTAATAACTGCTTACATACTCAGCTATGATATTATTATCTACACGCCAAACCTCGTTGCGTATGTAGAGAGTATAAAGTACTAAGTGTCAGGATTTCTGCAGGCCGGGCTTACCTTCCTTCACACGCATTAGGTACTCGTGGAACACCCACGGATAGCACCCGAGCGTTTTGGTCGTCGAATGCGAAAGTTGGTCTTCCCTTAGACCTATGATCCACAGTCGCATCGCATATCCGATTTATTAATTTTTATTATAACAGTTCTGTAAGAAACAATGACTGTATCCAGCCACATTTGTCGACAGTAAGATTGTTGGTTTGGCGACAGAAATAATTAGGTAATTATGTTAGACATTAATCAGCTGCTTTCATTAGTCTTGAAACGTGTCACTAATAAATGTCTGAAAAATATGTGAACTGGGCACATTTTCAGTAATAAAAGTAAAACTCTTTTACCCGTTCTTTTTAAAGGTTATGACTCGAACTCAATCTCTGTCTCTCTGTCAGGTAAATAACGGATACCTATAAAAAACTAGCCTAGAAATAAAAAAGATTTACACACTTGACAAAATAAAAACAAAATGTATAATTGGACAAGAATAATTATTTAATAAATATAAAAACAATGAACTGCAGAGCCATGAGTCAACCAAGAGGTAATATCTCATTATTTACTGATGTAACATGGTGTACCTACCTAATAATTACCTATTGCTTTTCAATATTCTCATGCAGATGCAGAAGCTTTTTCTTACTACTATTCGATTCGATTTCATATGTGTATTAAGTATCATACGCAGCTGTAATTTCAAGTCAAAATTTTATCCTATAATTAGCTGATCAATATGGACCCAGTGGCTGTCAAAAGACGTGCTCCTAACAGGAAAATGGACAAACACGAAATTGTTTTAACTTTAGAATCGTCGATCTACTCCATCTCGATTGCGTTTTATGGAATACATATCTGAAATGTGTAGATATAGCTTTTTTAATGTTGTGTTTATGTAGATTGTTTATGGCTGAGGACAGATGGTAACTTGTGCCTAGAGATACCCATACTAGCCGAAGAGACTAAGTCCCACGATGTGATAGGTGACAAGCCTATAACCGAGCGCATACCCAATTCCGGGCTACATCGTTTTTATCGGAAAATTAAAAAAAATGCATTTTATTTTGTTTCTCTGAAATCAAGTCCAATAGCGGACTCCTAGACCCCTATTTAAGATTACTAATTAAATTATTGAACTATATTTTAACTTTAAAATTATTATCGTTGCAGTATTTTTAAAAGACCACGAACATCGTTAGAAAAAGCAACCCTCTAGTCATTTTGTTTTTAACTCAATTTGGAGAGGAATATCAACGAGAGACGAAGACAACGGGTTAGGTTATAGTCGAAGATGTTTTTTTTTTACTTATAAAATGTGAATATTATTGAAAAAATGATGCTAATGCGTCATTTAAAATTGTTGCAATGAGATATTAATTAAGGTGATCACGATATCAAAATCAGATAGAAATTTAAAATTGTCGCCACTTTTATTGAAGAGTAATTGCATCAGAAGCCACGTTATCATATTGGTCGGCGAAATTACTTGGTTATGTTGATGATTGTGTTGGAACAAATTGTATCAAAATTTGTTTTAATTTATTTATAATCTGGCTTTTTGGAGGATTTGTCATGACAATAGAAGCCAAGTTGTTTAAACCATTGCGGCTCAACAACTTAATCAATAACGTTGATTGAGTTAATGTAATAATTATTTTGTTTTGAAAAAAAAAATGTGAACCATATTTAAAAAAGTAACAATCTCGACATATTTTCCGAGTTACCAAGGAAATGTAAGTCTATTAACAGAAGTCTAATTAAAGTAGGTATGTATTTTGATATTAATACGTGAAGCAAAAACTTTGGACCTATAAAATTTGGTACACTTATAGTTTCTGTGTAGGAAAAATGCAGAACTCTGATATTTATCAATTAAAATGCTTATATAGTGCATTAAATCAAAAAATAAACATTACACATACTGCCATGCATTTGACACACAAACAAATATATTAATGATAGCGATAAAGATCACAGATGGCGCGCAAACTATATTCATAAAGTTTGGATACAAAGTAGTTGATCCTGATAACTGAAGATGGCGCTCTTATCAGCAAGATATTAATATTTATTATGGGCGATCACTAGTCTATAATATTAATCACGGTTAGACAAACACCACATACATTCGAAATCTCGATTCCCAATTTTGTTTTTGAAAATGTAATTTTAATTTCTAATGTACTAAGTACCTAAATTCACGCAATTATTTGGACATTGGTACCTACTTGTGCACGCTATACATACAAAGAGTAGTTATTTTTTTTCGTTTTCCTCGTTCGGAGTCCCGCAAGAAATAAAAACGGTTCCGTATGCAATACTCCAATAGATATTTACGAATCGTAGAACGGAACGTCAGTCAGAATACGTAGCACGGCCGAAGCGAATAGGTGTTTGTTAGCCCCCGCGCAAATACACGCTTTGAACGCGCAAAGTCACATATCGAACACATAATTATAACCGTGCAGGTTTACTCTAACCAATGCTTACGGGATACAAGACCAAAGTTTATAATTACAGATGTGTCAAGGACCTCTTCTTGGCAAGCCATTGCTAAAGGAATATGTGACCTGCAAAAGAATCGAGCGCTAGTTCTGCAAAATTTATATATTACTTGTATAAATATATTGTATTTTAATGAAAATGTTATACAAAATTTTGCAGTTGCATTAGAAAAAATGCAGTTGGGCTGTTTTCTTTTATTATGTATTATAATCCATATTGTAATCTTATTATGAAGTTCGACTTAAAAAAAAGTGTTCTTGATTCGATCTATATGTGGGTAAAGCCGCAATTAGCGCGATTATGGGTAATTTAAAGAAATTCACCTGTTAGGTTATGACAGCAGAAAAAACCAAAAGGTAGGCGTCGCACTTCTAACATCTATGGTGTCAGTAGGTTAAAATTATCACATGCCATCGAGAGATTTAAGTCTTTTGTTTGATATCTTTTACCATAATACATAACTTATAATTTAACTGCACTAGAACTGCAAAAAACGAATTTCATTTACATAATAACCACATAACCGAGATATTCAAAATAATGCATTGCTTAATTTAGAAAATATCTTCACGCCCATATCCCCGAAGAGGTAGGCAGGGAACAACCAGGGCACCCACGACTAGCCGAAGACACTAAGTCCCAAAATGTGACAGGTGCCAACCAGACACATACCTATCCAATCCCGGGCTACGTTATATACCTAAATATACATTTTCTATTTTTTTTTTGTTGCTTAATTTATCAACTTTAAAACGCTAGAAATACATATGACCTACATTTTGAAAAACGACCTTTTTTTGGACCTAGTTAAAGAGAAAGTAATTAACAATAAGCATTTTATGTAAAAGTCACTACGAGCATTACAAAAGTAAATAACCCAAAAAATAAGTTATCTTCTCCAAAGTGGCCCTCATTACTATTTAACTCCTAATTCTAATAGTAAACTGTTATACTAATAGCATAAGAAATACATGATCCATATGTGTGAAGAGGAGTGGACCCGTGCTCGTCTCGTCACTAGCTGAGCCGGTATACGTTCTGTCTTAACGGTGAATATTGAACCAAAATAAAGTTATTGTTTTTTTATAAAAACCTTCGAACAATCGTAACTAATATTACCAAAATAAAATTGTCGACATTGACCAATCCGTTTACTCGTTATGTGGTGACCATTTTGGTTCAATTACGATTCTGAATATCTCACACGAAAATGTCTTACATTTGTATCAAGAATAGCCATTTATTTCGTCTATGCTAAGTCTACTTAGACGTAAAATAGAAAACACTTCAACGATTTTCTTTAATCTTATACCTTTAAACGAGCAATTCTTGTATATATATATATAT
>NJDD01000086.1:244329-255984 GCA_002245505.1 Calephelis nemesis | reverse complement strand
TCAGAACCGGAACACGTCGTGACGTTACGGCGGCAGGAATAGGTAAGGCGGTAGTACCAATCCGGGCGAGTCGCTGCGAAACTCTACCACCTAGTCAGATGTCACGGTGTTAGTGACGGTAAGCCTATGCTCGCCTTTTAAGAGCTGCCTGGTAGTAAGGAAGATGTTCTATTCTGCAAAGGAGCACCAACACGGGGAAAAAACTATTGAACTACTTAAATGTCAGTTGAGTGTAAAGGAAAAGTAACTTGTATTTTGCTTTGGCACAACTAGTAACTGTTGGTTTGGTGAAGAGGTTACAGAAAAAAGTCTAAAGCGGGAGCCTGTTCAGGAGGCTTGAGTTCGATTTTTAAATAATTTAATACTTTATTGTCAAATTACCTCAATATAGGGTGAGGTTAATTTGCTTAATTTGGTGAGACTATTTTTCTAATATTTCATATTTATATTAATTAAAGATCGAAGAGGTAGACAGAAGTGCAACCACAGCACCCATGACTAGCCGAAGGCACTAAGTCCCACAATGTAATTGGTGGCATGCCTATCGCCAACCGAGCACATATCCAATCACGAACAAATTTTTTTTAATGAGAAAATTGGAAAACCCAAACGTTCTTTTTGTTGCCCGAACCGGGAATCGAATCCAGGACTTTGTTATCTAGTCCTGCAAGAACCTCGACCGCTACGCCACAGAGGTGAAACAAGAAAGGATTAACTATTTATTTTATTTCTTTATCCCATCCTCCTCAGTTAATTTTGGGTGTTGAGTATCAGATGCAGTCATGTGTGTAATAACAGTCTTATACGCCTAGGCACAGATTGGCAACGTATCATTAGCTTTAGTGTCTGTAAGGGGCGTGAGTTTATTATCATCAGGAAATCCATCTACGTCTTGATCGTCCAACCTATGGAAATCTGTAACGGGCTCACTCAGAGACGCAAACTATCTTTTCATTTTTCATCCCTCATTAAGGCCACATTTTCCACACAAAATTGTGACTTAATAATAGATTTAACATCAATAAGCGTCTTTGAGTCTATGAGTTTAGTAGAGCTATATCAGGTTCATATCTAAACGCTTAAAATATAGTTTCAGATCTGATGAGTACTATGACCTTAGCAGAAAGCATCATCTGCTTCCCTTGCTAAAAAGGCGTGAAGTTGCTTACCTAATATATTTATTAAAAATAGCTTCAGGCACCGTTAACTCTCCCAGCCTATTGACAAAGTTACACACTCAGGGTTGCCACTAGGTCCCTACGTATCTTCACGCCCATATCCCCGAAGAGGTAGGCAGAGGTACAACCAGGGCACCCACGACTAGCCGAAGATACTAAGTCCCATAATGTGATAGGTGGCAAGCCTATCGGCAACCGGGCACGTTTCCAATCCCGACCAACATTTTTTTTATTAGAAAATTGGAAAAATCAAATTTTATTTTTGTTGGCTGACCCGGGATTCGAACCCGAGATCTCACGCAGTCCAGTCCAACACCCGGACCGCTCGACCACAGAGGCGACAGAGGTCCCTACGTCAAAATGAAATTATACTAATTATACCTTTCATCTGTTGGTTTCCAATAATTTCAAGCAAAACTCATTTATGTGGCGTGCGAGCAATATATTTAATATTTTGATAAAATTTGGGATTGATTTGGACTTATTTAATTGTAATGTTGAGTCAGCAAGGTGATTACTATGCAACATGTTGTTCTTTGTTACTTAATGTCAATATTTCATACAAAACTAGTACTTGAATATGCATAACATATTATTTGCATTTAGTAATTATCCTAATTTAGTTGTTAGTTTTTGGTGTTATAACTTCTATATGTATTTTGTATATCTAGCTGTGAAAATCCTTAATTGGCTGGCTGTTATTAATTCATTGATCTAATTTCCTTAAACTTTTTCCTATCAAATAAAAATAAATAAAATAAGCTAAGAATTGTTAGTCCAGTAGAGAAAATTTTAAGCTGTACAATACGCTCTATCACCCTGTATAGCTAAAACATTCCCAAGCTCAAATTGTAATTACCAAATCTCGTTTCCAACTTGACCAAGCAACATTACGACATTAATGTACAATTATGGTACCAATAAAAAAGGTATGCACGATAATCTTATTGTATCAGCAAAACGACGGTAGCTGTAATAAAATATTCTGGCAGATTTTATGGTAACATTAGGTATATGTGCTATTTACCTCTTACTTTCTGTTACTAATAAAGGAAGCTTTGGTTGAGACTAAGATCTCATTAAGAATTTTATTTTAAATTTAACGTAAGTAGGTATTTTATGCAACAAAGAATAAATGTTGCGTGTTGCGAAATGTTGCTAATTACTATATATACTTACATAATGATTCCAAATTTAGCATAGTTACAAATAACATTCTACACTGAATTATACATTTTCTACTTTTAGTTCAAAATTAACCTAATAATTAGGTAATCTGTTTTGCAAAGGTATAATACAGCATTAAGCTTCTCAATGATATGCAAAAATGGTGCAAAACAAACTCACTTACGCCCTAGGAATAGGCACTGTTCAGCTCTAACCATAACACCTTCACATGATATATCGGTTATATTCTTCTCGGGGGGAATTCTGTCGAATTAAATAGGTACTATATTTATTTTACAAAATAGAGCCATCGAGAGAGAATAATTCAAAGAAATAAAAATTCTAACTGTAGCAGCCCAGTACATCTGTGAAAGCTTAATGTATGTTCACAGAAATTCAAGCTCATATAAAAGAAATTGTGATATACACTGTGTCATTACAAGGAATAAAAATTATCTTGCTGTGCATGAGTCTCATCTCCATAGAGTATTCTTCGGCTTCTTCTTCTCGTCAACCATTCTTTCATGGGCCAATGTATACAGTTTTACAATAAACTTCTCAAGAAAGAACCAAATTATATGTGAAACGTAAATTAAATAAAAAGGGTTGTTATACCATTGCTGAATATGTAGCTGATAAGACCGCTCGGGATTAATTGCTCCTCGTGCCAATCTGATTTAAATATAATGTATCACTACAATAAATATTGCATACACATTTTAAAATAAGAAAAAAAGACAAGCCCATTAAATTTCTTACCGGATCTTCTCAGTGTGAGGCCGGGATCTGATCCGGTGGTAGATTTATAGAGGCGTCACAAGTGTCTCTTGTAGGTTAACGTGAAATAAAGATAATAAATATAATTTATAGTTATAATGAAAATACGAAAAATAAGAACACCCCTAATTGGATTCAATCACTAAAGCAATATCTGGAAAATCAAGTTTAAGATGCGTATCAAAATACTAATGCACCAATGGGGCGGCCACTTAAAAAGAAACCCAGATATAAAAATCCCGACAAAATAATAGCGTAAGCAAAAATGTTTGGCAACTGTTACATTATTTAAATTGTGCTTCAGTTTATCCTTTCTTCGTGTAAATGACAAAACATTAACGAGGTCTCAAAGTTTATTGCAAAGCGGGATCATTAAATGGAATTTTAAAAATAAAACGCGGGAGTCGAGAACGAATCCACAAACAGATCCTTTACTGTTAATTTACCGCTTACTTAATTTAAAATTTAAACGATGTTATTTACTGGGTCCCACAATACAGTATTATTCGCAGTGCCCGAAGCAGAAATTAAATATTGTCACTGCATAAAATGAGCTCCTTTAAAATTGGAACCATTGTACTCGATCGTCAAAGTGCTAAGCAGATGTCTTCTTAGCTTAAGGCAATAATTTTTATCTGACGTTTTTTAACTCTGTTACTAATGTTATCAATGAATATAAGTAATATAAATTGTGTTATTACTAAGAACTTTTTAGATGTATGAATAGATAACTAAATTCTTCGGGGATTTAATTTTTTGGTCATTCTGTTCAGTGCACACAAAAATACAAATTTTGGTTCGAGATTTTAGGTGTTAGGAAAAATTTATAACTGTTTTTATAAAAATGAGTTTTTTTCTGATATTGGAAGGCAAACAAGTAGACGGATTTCCTGATGGTAAGAAATTCACCTAGGGACACCAAAACTGGAAATGGTGCGTTGCCAACCTTAGGCCGGGATGTTAGGCCTCGAACAAAATTAAGTTTACCGGCTACCTTACCCTCCGAACCGGAACACGTCAACGGCAAGCGCTGACATTAGGGCGAAAGGAAGGACCAATCCAGGCGAGTCGCTGCGAAACTCTACCACCTAGTTACTTGTCACGGTGTTAGTGACGGTAAGCCTATGCTCGCCTTTTACGAGCTGCCTGGCACAGGAAGGCAGATGGTTTATTCTGAAAAGGAGGCCACAACAGATCAATACCAACCAACATGGGGTTTTTTTAATTGAAAACATTTTAGTTTTGCATTCAAAAGTGTTAATCAGTTGTCTTATCTGCTTTTGACTCCATTTACTCAAGTAGGAATAAATGTTATTATTTTATGATGCATACAATCAATGTACTTGTTTATATTTACTTATCGCTAATTTAATCAATCAATGTTTTTGAGCTAAAACTTTTTTTACAATGTGGTTTAGTGCTTAAACATTACCTTCTCATAATGGCGGAACCGTTTCTGAAACTGTAGATATGTTTTAAAAGTGATTCCAAGAAATTATTAAGATTTTATCATTAAGTACATAGAAATGATCTTTATTGTAATTAGATCCAATATAAAGTTGTGCTCACTGTTGCTCTTTTATGGTGTTTAATTCATTCAATGGTAAGCATTAAAAAGATACAAAAGTAGAGTTAAGTATTTAGATTACTAAGGATTTATCATATTATATCATCGTATCGTAAGTAGGTACATAGTATAAAACAAAGTCGCTTCCTCTGTCCCTATGTCCATTTGTACCTATACTTAAATATCTCAAAATACGGAACGGATTTTGATGCCGTTTCTGTAATAGATAAAGTGATTAAAGAGGAAGGTTTATGTGTATATTTTATCCCCGTACGAAACCAAGGCGGGCCGCTAGTTTACAAATTGGAACAATAAGTACCTAAAAACAATAATATCATCGTATTTTATAGATATATAGGAAAAATACAGACTGGCTAGTTTAAATGTCTTAAGTGTTTTCTATTTTTAATACAGCGATATCTAAAAGAGGTTTTTTATTTTATTTCTTAGATAGTTTATAGGTAAAAGTACTTTAAAATTTCCACCATATGATGCCAAACCTATAGCCAACCATTTTTCATAAGGTTAAGGGAGCGCTATTTTTTATAAGATTATTTTTTTTTGTTATATCAACGCCAGATATTAAGAGAGCATTATATAAAATGTTTTGAATTAAAGCCGTGAGAATTAAACCACGGAGTTAAGTTTGTGTATTTTATATGTCAGCGTAACATATTATACAAAGAGCCTACAATATGGCTAGTGTGGGTAACATATGAAACAATAGAAGTAAGCGCCAAGTATAACTATAGGTAGGTAGGTAGGTACCCGCAGAATCGTATGATATTAATTAAAAACAAAGTATTTTTTTTTCGTAAAACATATTTTCAATTTTCATACGAACCGTACGCTAGCACGTTACTACGAATATTGATATAAACTACCGCCGGATGCTGTTTGCGTTCACACACTGAGAAGATCGGCGAATATGTGAATATAGTTTCTCATTCATTCCTTCTTTCATATTATTATAATTTAAAAAATATATTTTTTTTATGTTAATGGAAGGCAAACAAGCAGACGGATTTCCTGATGGTAAGAAATTCCCGCCGCCCAGAGACACCAAAGGTGGTAATGGTGCGTTGCCAATCCGAGGTCAGGATGTTAGGCCTCAAGCAAAAGTAAGTTTACCGGCTACCTTACCCTCCAAACCGGAACACGTCATGACGTTATGGCGGCAGGAATAGGTAAGGCGGTGGTACCAATCCGGGCGAGTCGCTGCGAAACTCTACCATAATTATGTTAAATCAACTGAAGTTTGGAGAAGTTCGCTTTTCTTTTAGATTGAGAAAATCTTCGATTCTCCTTGACCAATTTTATTGAACATACCTGCCGACTTGAGCTGTTGTGACACTGTTCCTATATACCTACCTAACACTAAACGGCCAGTAAGGTTACCTACACTTAAATCTCGATATCACACAAATTGGAAATTAGAATTGGATATGTTAATCTTTAGGATTTTTACTCATTATACGTACCTACCTACTCTTGAACACAGTATAAATTATTAGCGGATCCAGCGGATTATTAACGTTTAGTTACAAAACAATTCAATGTGTCCGATAAAACACATACATAATCCTTGTTAAGTATTATTTACATTTAGCTAATTAATTCGATAATGTTCTGTTTAAGAGTATAAATAAATACACCTGGACAAGTCACACAAATTGAATCTAACCCCAAAGTAAGCAAATTATATGCTTGTGTTATGGGTGTTATTCAACGATGCTAAAACATAGAAATACTTAAATAAATACCAGAATAAATTTAATAAACACCCAGACCCGGAAATGCAGACATCTAAATGTTCATCACACAAATGCCTGCCCGCGTCGGGAATCGAACCCAAGCCTCGCGATTCGTCGATGCAGCTAGGCGAGTACGCTAGCCACTCGACCAACGAGGCGGTCGAATATGAATGTTGTATTAATCGAGATAGTTCGATAGCAACCATACAGATTCGGTTTAGTGGGTTTCTTAACGCGGCTACAAACGAACAAACAAAAAAACCGGACAGTAGGTAACTAGATGTCAACATCATTTTCGCATACACCGACAAGACAATGCAAAAATCTATGTACTAAGGTCCAGACACATAGGTAGGTGGGTACCGACCTAATAAGTAAAAAGCTTTGTAATAACAAAAATCGCATTGACATTGATCATTATTAAAAGGAAATCATTATTTAAAACTAGTATTTTAACAAACCTTTCTTGTTGTAAGTCAGCAACGCACAACATAGGTTAGCAACGCACCATTACCAACTTTGGTGTCTATAGGCTGCATGAATTTCTTACCATCAGGAAATCCGCCTGCTTGTTTGCCTTCCAATATTTTAAAAAAAGGGACATCACACGAATCGATTATAAAACCCCAAAGGAAGTTATGCCCGCGATATCAATGATGAAAACATTAAAATATGAACATAATATTACGAGTAAACATAATATTAACATAATATTAAAAACATAATATTAGAGGTATATTGATACGAAATCACAAGTATTTCAAACCACCCTGACCCAAAATTATAGACATCTTTATTACACAAATCTTTAGGTGGTAGAGTGTTGTGTAATAGTTCACCCGGACAAGTTACACAGCCTTGCCTACATATTGCGTTAGTGCTCGGCATTGTTGTATTTAGTGCTGGAAGGTAGGATAGGTAATACCTATACTTCCACACTTGTCCGAAGATCCCATCAGAGTGACTAACCATATCCACAGTATAAAGGCGAAGATTGTCCCTTAATAGATTCCATGAGAACCGCTCGCTTGTTTGTTCTTTTTTTTAATATAAAGAAATAGGTACCTGTCCCTGCTGGGAACCGAACCAGATCCTTGCGAGTAGTGAATGGTAGGTATTGAAATACGATAATCTTTAACCACCGAGACTACCTTCTTATTACAAAATGTCTCTACCTATAAGATTTGCTGTACCAAAACACCATCCAAACTCACATATTGTAGCTACGTATCATACATACTACATTCCCGTGTTGGTCCGAGCTCTTTTGTAGAATAGACCATCAGCCTTCCTGCCAGGCAGCTCGTAACAGGCGAGCATAGGCTCACCATCTAACACCGTAACATCTTACTAGGTGTTATAGTTTCGCAGCGACTCGCCGGGATTGGTACCACCACCTTACCTATTTCTGCCGTCATAACGTCAATGCTTGCTGTTGACGTGTTCCGGTTGGAGGGTAAGGTAGCCGGTAAACTGAATTTTGCTCGAGGCCTTACATCCCGGCCTCAGATTGGCAACGCATCTTTACCAGCTTTGGTGTCTCCAGGCGGCGTGAATTTCTTACCATCAGGAAATCCGTCTGCTTGTTTGCCTTCCAACATTATAAAAAAAAATGCATAGTAGACGGTGGATTTAGTAGGTACATCAACCATTAGGTAATGCGAGTATGGATGGATGGATGTAGGTAGGTATGTACTTGACAAAAAGTAATGTCGAGAATCTCCAAATCCGGTGTATTTCAAAGAGAAGAGTACAAAATTTGGAGAAATTTGGGCAGGTTTGCAAGTGCTGTGACATTTGGCAGTCGATACCTTCTGCCCCGTAAGGGAGTTGTGGAGATTAGATATGTATGCATATATAGGTACCTATAGGTATCGTAGGTACCTATGTTAATCTGGGTGTTTAGGTATACAGCTTGTAGAAAGAATTGATTTGTAGGTAGGTACGTAGGTATACCTAGTTTAACAGTTGAAATAATGCCGATTTGATACCTACTTATTTTAATAGATACCTACAATTTTTGATACCGAAATCATACTCTTTTTCTATTCCTAGAAATTAGTAAAAGGTGGAATTATTAGAAAGCCTGTACGGGAACTGTATTAGGGAGTTAAACGTAGAACTTTGTAGGTAAAAACTGATCATCAAAAATAAATTAAGTACCTCCTTATATCTTTTAGGTAGATAGGTATAAACTGAAAATAAATACCTAAATCATAAACTATATTTTCAGTTGTAATAAAAATAGGAGGTACCTACTCAGTACATACTTAAAAGCATATACTTGGAGAAGAAAAACAAAAAAGGCTTTCGCCGGGACTTACGCCAGGATGATGATGATGACGAAATCTTAAAAGTCACGTTAAACCAATATTACCTATTCAAAAATCAAAGCCCTATCCACAATGTTTTAATTAAGTATCACTTTGATTTTTGTAATGCAAAAATATTTAAATACATAGGTAGGTACATAGGTATGTTTTTCCCCACAGCCCACTTGCCCAGTGGAGAATTTCATAAAAATGTAGACAAAATCTTATTCGAGTGTGCGGCCAATGAAAATGGTTGTAATAAACACGTAACAATTTATTTATTTGCATTAGAAAGAATTCTTGAGCTGTTTAAAAATAAATAAATAGGTATGTCCTTCACTTTACGTACGATAAATAAAACTATAATGGTCTTTTTGTGACAATATCTTGTTCAGTTCTTAGTAACTCATTCGGCATAAGTATATTACTATAAAGTAAAGTAATTATACTATATTATAATGTAAAGTTTAGCAAGTATTTAACAAACGACGAGGAAAACGTTATGAATATTTCTAACTGTAACAGAGCTTGAACTTAACCTTAACATTCATTTATAAACTTTTATAAAGTGAAATTGTTTCAATAAATAAACACTAAAACAAATACAAAAATAAAATAAAAGTAAAGTGTAAATTTAAAAACTATCTAACAGAAAAACAATATAAAAATTACCTTCAAGTGCGTTACCATTGTTTCTCTCGCCTTTCTAGACATCTAGACGATTGTAAAATAATTAAAAAAAATCAAGTCACGTTAAACCGTTCTATCACAACGATTCTTTGGCATTATTATCTCACAGTCAAGTCACTAACACAAGCACAAAAACAAACGTTCACAATAGTTCGTGAATATTCCGACTATCGATATCGAGACGCAAAACACGTCTACCGATCACGCGTCGCCGACACACAATGCTAGCAGATCGAAACGTTTCGACAATACGCGCGCGCTACAATACCACCGCCCCGCGCCGCTCGCGAGCGACAAGGACGCACCGACATAATGTCACTGCCCTGAGACAATACCTTCCTTCAACCGCAAAACATCAAAAAACATAATCAAACATAGCCAGAAAACTTTAAAAAATTAATCTTCATGGATATCCGAATCTTGAACCAAAGAAAGCATAAAGTCATCTATTTAAAATTATTTTGAAATCAATTGTCTATGCAAAATAACAACGCGGTATCTATACAAAGCATGACGCCGTCCTGTTCTAGCGAGGCTAGTGTGCGTAATCGACGATCTCGCTCTGACTTCTTGTAAATCGCCTAGATTTTGCTCTGTCTCACTCTAAGCCCCGCCTTATGGATGTCTTTGAGTGTGCTCGTTGCAGTGTGTATGAGGCCGGTATTGTGGAAATCTCGCACACAACAAAGTTAGCCAGGTGGGAGTGCGCCCGATCTAGAAGGGCGTTTAAAAAGTCGATACAATCGTTCTTACACTCGTATTTGTGAAGAAAATTTTCTTTATTACGAAACCGTTGTTCGCCGGTTCGTGCTGGGCGTGTTGGCATTGTCGACGAGGCGTGGCTAAAGGAAATCGGTCTATTGTGTGCCGGTCCGCGATTGTCCGATTGGCGCGACCTATTGTTCGCACGTACTTTCCCATCGGTCGAGCGTGTAGTGTAACACGACGCCGGTGACGAATATTTTTAGACGCGTTGACGTTTGCATTCCATGCAAAAAATCTGAGCATTATCCTCTCGCTACTATTATAGAAACAGGTCTTTGAATAAAAGCTGTAGGACGGGTTCAATAACACTGAGATAGCTTGCCATATAATTGATGGTTTAGAAGTTAACATTGTAATAGATCGTTTTAAAGTAACAATAAACTAGGTAGGTATAATCTTTGAGAATTACAAACATTTTTAGACATTTAGACGTTTACCTAGTCATACATTTCTACATCACAATTTCATTTTACCTCCGTGGACTGTGGTCACGACGGGACTGTAGTACCACCCACTATCGAGCGGTAACTTTTGTTAAGTACTTAGAATATTGAGGCTTTTTTTATGTTAGAGGAAGGCAAACAAGCAGACGGATTTCCTGATGGTAAGAAATTCACGCCGCCTAGAGATACCAAAGATGGTAATGGTGCGTTGCCAACCTGAGGTCAGGATGTTAGGCCTCGAGTAAAAGTAAGTTTACCGGCTAACTTACCCTCCCAACCGGAACAGAACAGGTGGCAGGAATAGGTAAGGCGGTGGTACCAATCCGGGCGAGTTGCTGTGAAACTCTACCATCTAGTCAGATGTCACGGTGTTAGTGATGATAAGCCTATGCTCGCCTTTTACGAGCTGCCTGGCAAGAAAGGCAGATGGTCTATTCTGCTAAGCAGCCCGGACCAACACGGGGGAAACCTGTAGACTTTCAGTCCCACTCGATTTCTTCTAATCGCAGTGCCACTATCCGCTCTGGGCGTTGTCACGACACACGCCATCTTCTAGAAACGTTACTAAACTTAACAGCACTTTTGATTTCTTGATACCTAGTAATTGTTAGCGATTGAATCACACACCTAAAGAAGCTAAAAGTCTTTTCTCCCTTTTAATTTTTTTTGTATTGTTTCTTATTTATCGGTACCTTATAGGTAGCTTACGACTTTAAAACAAAGATATACCTACTTT
Organism: Calephelis nemesis; assembly: GCA_002245505.1. Lineage (NCBI taxonomy): Eukaryota > Metazoa > Arthropoda > Insecta > Lepidoptera > Riodinidae > Calephelis > Calephelis nemesis. Next base: position 244,595 of record NJDD01000086.1, on the reverse strand, counting down.
AAAACTCATGGGTAGGTGCGTTTACCTATTATTTACATAACTAGGTACCTATGTTGGTACTTTGTGACTATGTCGAGTGTATAAAAAGGTACCTACTTTGGAGGGCACACCACACCACCGGTACGCATGATATGATGGTCACAAATTGCTGGTATACTTCACACAAATTGAATCTGACCCCAAAGTAAGCAAATTATATTATGCTTGTGTTATGGGTGTCAGTCAACGATACTAATACATAGAAATACTTAAATAGATACCAGAAT
>NJDD01000086.1:202942-233565 GCA_002245505.1 Calephelis nemesis | reverse complement strand
CCACACACACAGTGCACTATCAGAGGTCTTTTATAAATGGACAATGTGTTACAGTTTCTCTGTGGAGACCATATTATTCTTCTCTTACAAACACCGTATTCTTCAGGTATACAGTTCATTTTCCTATATTTCGTATGACTATATAAGTTTGTCTTGTGGTTATGTAGGAAGATGCCCCATCTCTCCCCCTTCCCCAACGTCTTGGAAGTGCTTAGTTTCGCTTCCATAGACGTTTTGTTTATTCCTACTTCAAAGCCTCGGATCGAAGCTCTTTTATGGAAATGATGGTTTTGTTGAGGTCTTTTCAGTTAAAGTATTTTATAAAATTGTATTATTTCGTTTCTTTTATTCTGTTTGTATGTTGATATTATTAAAATGATATGATTGTAATTTTGGATTTAGCTTCTGTATTTAGTACTCTTTTTAGATGGTAGATAGTTGTGCGTTGCCAACTTAAACTGGCGTATTAATTCTCTTATGTGAGTACGTTTACCAAATAGCATACCCTCCGAATTAATAAACAACATAAAACAGCTAAACAATCCTAGGAAAAATAGTATAAGCGTTAAAATTCTTTGAAAATATCCAATTATTTTTATGGCTTAGGTATCTTTATTCTGCAGACAATGTCTTGTAATGCGGAATCGCAAGTCGTCCTATCCTAAATATTATAGACTCGCTGTTACCCGCGGCTTTGCTCGCGACGCAGTTAATATCTTAACTGATAATTGCCCATTAATAAGGACTTTCATACAAACTTTAAACCCCTATTTCCAGAAACGCTTAAATAAGTATCTACTTCTGTTACATAAGTAGCCCAAAAATAAAGTTTCATGTTTCAAACTTAAAAAAAATCTAACCCTATTTCACCCTCTTAGAAGTAGAATTTCCAGAAACCCTTAAACACGTATGTACTCCTGTTTAATAAGGAGCCCAAAAACAAAGTTTCGTGTTTCAAACTTAAAAAATGACAGTCTTCCATACAAATTTTTAACCGATATTTTACCCCCTTAGGGGTAGAATTTCCGTAATTCTGTCCTTAGTGGATGTCCTCTCAAAAAAAGCAACAACTACGCACCAAATTTCATGGCTGTAGCTGTAACAGATTTGGCTCAGTGATCATGAATCAGTCAGTCAGGCCGTGTTATTGTATAAGTAGGTATAGATTTGTATGAAATGTGATTTTCTGATCTCTTATAAGTACTACAAAAAAATAATTAGTATACCACCTCTCTTATTAAGTATTTCCAAACTTCCGTTCTGCAATTTACATTAGTCAAAAAATGACAAGGTTGGGTACTTAAATCTACATTTTTTGCAGTTCATTGTACCATAGTATCCATCGCTTTTATACGTTCCGTAAAGGTATAAAAGACAAAAATAAAATCACACAAAATACGGGGAGAGGGAGACAAGAGGGACCAAAAAGTAAAAAGAGGAAGTAGCGTGGAGGATGAGCAGTCGGTCTTTGTGTTACACCTCCCCGTACTGTTTGCAAAAAAAAACACTGTTGTTTACATAACTTTAAGTTACATTCAACCAAAATCGTGGCTGGTCTTAAGATAAAGAAATTGTTTGAAATATAAATATTAAAAACAAATGCAATTTTATTAGATAGGTTTATAAAAGAACCTATATATATACCTTAAAATATAGGTACGTTTAAGTATTATGTTAAATATGGTTCATAAAAAAATAGAGAATAAATTAGAACTACATATTAAACAGAAGGTAATAAAGACATTCTACACCCCGTTGGCCCAGGTTCGCTGAGTGGACATCCTTAGAGCTCGTAAAAGGCGAGCAGTAGGTCATCACCGACACGACCACTGGTGAAAAAGTGCTGTGCAGCAACTGACATAATGACTCTGACATAATGACTGACATAATGGTAAGATAGCCGCCATACGTTTTTTTCCGTCTTGGTCCGGGCTCCTTTGCAGAATAGACCATCTGCCTTCTTGCCAGGCAGCTCGTAAAAGGCGAGCATGGGCTTACCGTCACTAACACCGTGATATCTGACTAGGTGGTAGAGTTTCGCAGCGACTCACCCGGATTGGTACCACCGCCTTACCTATTCCTGCCGCCATAACGTCATGATGTGTTCCAGTTTGGAGGGTAAGTTAGCCGGTAAAGCTACTTTTGCTCGAGGTCTAACATCCCGGCTTCAGGTTGGCAACGCACCATTACCACCTTTGGTGTCTCTAGGCAGAGTAAATTTCTTACCAACAGGAAATCCGTCTGCTTGTTTGCCTTCCAGTATCATAAAAAATACACTGTTAGCCTAACATTCCGGTCAGGTCGGTGGCACGTATATAACATATTATATGACTTATATATGGCACGGTTGTCTCCTAACATCAGGAGACACATAAAAAAAGAAACGATAATTCTTCTAATGTTGCATGACAGAGCAGCAAATCGTAACTTGTACTAAATGTTTATTAACGTATCTGTGTGCCGCCGCAAGATAAGGGAGTTTTGCTCAAAGAAATCATAGGCCTTCTGAGAATGTGCCAGACTACCTTATGGTACAAAAAATATTTTCGGTTTTTTAAGCGGTTAGCAGCATGTATTGAACTTTTTGCTTATAAACATCACGGTACGAGTTTTGGTGTAGTTTTAAATAAAATTATTTAAACTAAAAGTATATATCACCGTGCACAATCATTTTTACACACAATTTATACAAAAAAATTTTAACAACATTGTAATAAAAAAAAAACATTAGCAGTCGTGGGACTGCCGATAGAAGTGAAAACGGAACTATTAAGTTGAGAGTAATTAAAACTATATGCAAAAATTATATGATTTTTTTTAATGTTTTATTTATTAGTTACATATGACGGGTTAAACAAATCATGAACAAAATATAAATACAAAGTGGTTGAAAAAATAATTAATATACAATTATCTTGTCAGTCAGAAATAGTCGATGTATTAGTGTATACGTGTACACAGGCTACTGCGCGTGCGCTAGTCTGGCTCTCCATACCTATAGATATACTATTATCATTAGCACGTCGGTGACGTAAACCGAGGATTTTACCCTCTACCAAAACGCTCAACGCGCCTAAAAAAGTTTTTACTTCAAAAATATTTTATCTATTTCGAAATCCATTAAATAATCCAGAACGTTTTTACGGAAATTACGCATGACGCGTAATTGGTTTTGTTTCAATTAGAGTGTCATAAAATCATGGTATAAAATCATTTCCTTGGACTAATTAAATGAGTTTAATTTCACCGAGATAATGGTAATTAATTTCGTAAGTTACAAATTGCTGTTTAACGGGTTTATGTTTTTACAACACTGTTGTAGAATATACCTACAGTGCTATCCGGGTACACATCTACCCGTATGGGTTTGGTCGATTTAAATCTTGTGAAAAATGAAAATTTTATGTGGCAGTGCGTAATTTTGTTACGTTTTTCTATTTTTTTTCTAGTCTTCAACTATAGTTATTTTTGTAGTTAAAAAGTTATTAAAATACATACACATACCTATACAAATAGAAGTTATAAGACACACTAAATTTATCAGAAAAGGTAACGAAAAAAGTCGAAGTCTTTTTAATTGAGTAGGAAGGCAAAACTCAGATTGTTTTACTTTTTATAAGAACTACCTACATGTCACCCGGGACTGGAGTGCTAAGCAAGTAATTATACAGGCTTAACTTCCTTTCGAATTGGCAAACGACAATGACGAGCACTAATTACGGCTCAATGAATACGCAAGACAAGTGGTACCAATTATGAACAGTTATCGCAAAACTCTATCTTTAATGGTGATAATCTATTGAAGATGTTAATGTTAGATACATTTTTACTTCCCAGTTATTTTTTATGGTAATGGAAGACAAACAAGCAGACGGATTTTCTGATGGTAAGAAATTTACGGCGCCTAGAGACACCGAAGATGATAATAATGCGTTGCCGACCTGAGGCCGGGATATTAGGCCTCGAGCAAAAGTAAGTTTTTGTCGGCTATCTTACTCTCCGAACCGGAACACGTCAACGGCAAGCATTGGACGTTATGGAGGCAGGAATAGGTAAGGCGGTGGCACCAATCCGGGCGAGCCGCTGCAAAACTCTACCACTTAGTAGGATGTCACGGTGTTAGTGAAGGTAAGCCTATAGCCGCCTTTTACGAGCTGCCTGGCAGAAAGGCAGGTGGTATATTCTGTAAAGGAGCTCGGACCAACACGGGGAATTTAGTAGAATTGGGGTGTTATTGTAAATCTTTTTTTTTTGCTGTCGCTACATTACAGATAGAACTTTGTGGAGCTTGTAGGGAGGCGAAATTAAGAGACACTTTGTTGATTCATAAAGAAATGTGTATAAATACCAATGCAAGTGCCTTTTTGGCTACGTATTTACTAATCTTTAACACAATCGACATTTTAGGCACTTTTCAAAGGGCAGTTTTGAAAAAATTTTAATAAACATAAAAAGTATCTTTGACACACAAGTGGTTTTATTAGTATTTGACAAATTTAACTCGTATATATATTAACTACTTAAATATTTATATAAGTATATTAACTTATAAAACTTTCAGGTATACATACCTGAAAGTTTTATTACATACGTATCGTAATTCGGAAAATAGCAAAGTGGTCCTATTAGTTAATTGTTTAAATAATAAATAAATCGTAATGCATAACAGGCCATTAGTATGCGATACGGTCTTTTGGTTGCCCCAGCAAGTGGGTTAATTGCCCATAAATTAGTATAATTTGCTCCTTGCCCATTCAGGGCGTGAACGTCGTCAAAACATCTTCGAATGTGACAACTGTCAATGTAAAGGTAAGGTTTGAATCCTGAGTCGACCTATTATTTATTTACGGAATATATTGTGTGTAAATGAGATGTTACAAAAATGTTAAAGTAAGTATATCGACATAATCTACCATATTTTGGTGTGCAAATATTTTAATGTTTATAAAAAATATTATTTAATTACATATGCTTTAAATTTTAAGCCAATTATTTATATTTATAACTAGTTTACTTATTTATTATCAAAATATTTTGAAACTATAATTAAATTTAAACCTATCTACCATAAACTACTTACTAGGTAGGTACTTAGTTTCACGTGTGTTTTATAAAGGATTAAGTACCTACATACATATTGTATATTTATACTGGCTGTTACCCGCGGTGTCACCCGCGATTAATTAAGATGTAATCTATCTTATGTTCCAAGTTGAAACTGGCCACGGTGTGCAAATTCGATTAAAATTGGAAAAGTATTGTTGTCACTATTAAACCGGGACGCCTAATAGTAGGGGAGCCCAAGAGGGGATTTTTGGAGTAATTAAGATATGGGAGATACCGTGTACCATTGTTAAACACCTTCATTATGTATCAAATCTCTATATAGAGGCGCGCATGTAGGGTTGTCTGTCTAATTTTTTCTTGGCTTGAAAATGTACTCGAACATGTCAAATTAATAAACATTGATTCTTCCACGGGTTGGTCCAGGCTCCTTTGCAGAATAGACCATCTGCCTTCCTGACAGGCAGCTCATAAAAGGCGAGCATAACCTTACCGTCACTAGCACCGTGATATCTGACTAGGTTGTAGAGTTTTGCAGCGACTGACCCGGATTGGTACCACCGCCTTACTTATTCCTGCCGCCATAACGTCAGTTAACCGGTTAACGTAAGTTAGCCGGTAAACATACTTTTGCTCGAGGTCTAACATCCCGGCCTCAGGTTGGCAACGCACCATTACCACCTTTGGTGTCTCTACGCGGCGTGAATTTCTTACCACCAGGAAATCCGTCTGTTTGTTAACCTTCCAATATCATAAAAAAAAGTATGGCTTGCTTATTGCATACCAGGACATACAGGAGTAAGAAGGTCGGAAACTTTTAAAAACCAATTCGTTGGATGCTCATTGTCCATAACGGCAAACTGTCTGATTCACATATTTCTGTCATCGGAGACTTATTAGGCATAAATACTATTAATACATATATAATAATTATGAACTCGCCTTCGATCAAGTGACTGTAATTATTCTTTTAGTATCTGTTAAATATCTCCACTATTAAATCAACAAAGTATAATGGGTCCTCACGACGCTGGAGACTTAGCATCGCGGGCTCCTCTACTATAATTAAATTATTAAGATGTGTGGCCATATTGGTTTGCCTCAAAAAGAGGGTCATTTAAAAAAAAAGTATTATACCTAGTTTATCCTTGTCATCGTCAAGTGGCTTCTTATTATCATTAACATTACCTCAATTTTCAATTTCAACTGCTGGTTTATTTTAATTTTATCGCAGATTACAGTTTTTCGGACATCTATTTAATAATCAACCTAATGATATCGCAAAGGAATAAAAATCCATTTATTTTAATTAACCAAGTACAAAGAAAGTTTTCACAAGTCTATCGCTTCCAAGTGATAATTTTTATTTCAACGGCGTATCCTTTTATCAATAATCCTATAATTAATTGCTCATTGCTATAAAAATGATAAGCTCAAAATATTATATCTTTTCGAATAGATTATAATACAAGAAAGGTAAGCGGCTTCTTTATACATTTGAATTCTATAATAAATAATAACAAGAAATTTAACAATTTATTAAGGTGATCACGTTAGTGTCACTGGCTTAAGGCGTAAGCGGCAGCGGATTATGCTGCTTCTTACAAACAAATATAAATTTAAAAAGATCGTCTTGTTTGTCTAGAGATCCTAATTTGTGATAACATTTTTTAATCCCAGACGAAGAAGGGTGTTTTAAGTTGGACGTGTCTGGCTCTTTGTCTCTGTGTCTATTACTCTGTGGCATCAAACTTTTTGGATTTTAGATCGATTTCAATGCGGATTTTTTTGTTTGCTAGAGGGTTTTTTGCTCATTTTCAAATTTTAGGATTGTGAATAAAAATATTTGTTGGATCCCTATTTCAATAGGTAATAAACAAGATAGGTACAAATGCATGTACACCAAGGGGGGGCTCAAACAATTGTAACAAACACCTAGACCCAGAAATACAGACAATATTAGCTCATCGCCCAAACGCCTGCCCCTATCGTTAAGCAACTCCGGCTCTTTTCGTTCGATTCCCGACGCGACGAGGGCTGGCATTTGTATGTTGAAAATTAAGATGTCAATATATCCCGGTCTGTTTGTTAATGAAAGTTATTGTGGTAACAATTTAAGTTTTTCTACGGATTAAAATCGGAGCCATAACACAAACACATTAATTGCTAACTTTGAGACTTGATTCATTTTGTGAAAAAAGCAATTGTATTTTTACGTATTGGCGATCAAATTCAATAGACTTTGACAGTAGGTTTTTATTTCAAATTTTAAAATTGAGCATAAGATTTACCTCCAGAAGCCTCTAGTGTATTTAATACAGTGTAAAAATGTCGAAAGAGGCTTAAACATTAGACTCAACTAGAAACACCTTAAACAATAAAAGACTATAACAAGGAGCAGACCAATTATAAAAACTACTAAAACACCTTCAACAGTGTCATAATATAAATATTGTTAATATTTTCTTTAATAAACCGGTCGGTTCCAGCCAATTAAAATTGAAAAATACCAAACTGTCAAACTGCTTCCATTAATGTTATCTCTCTTGCGGCTTAGTGTTTGCTCGAAAGTCTATCCATTCTCGCTCATATTAATGTCTACATTATAATTAATATTCTTCAAGCGCACAATAAGATCTGACTTTGACATTGGCATCCGTTTTATGTCTGACTTATGGCGAACAAAGTCAATTGTCTCGTCTAAATCTGGTTTTAAAATAAAGCAAAGAGGCATAAGGCATTTTCACAGTTAATACTAAGCTTTTACTATTTCGTGTTTATTAGTAGTGAATGATATTTGTATCCTACGTCTCTCCCTCCACCAAGAAACGAAGGGTACTTATTTATGCATATTGTTTAGTGTATGGGTGTATTTACGGGTTGAAGTCTTGTCTGAGGTGTTTTTTTAATGTGAAAATTTAGTCAAAATATTGCTAAAATTAAAATATATACATATCGTATACCCTTTTTATAATTTAAGCGCAGAGAAACTGCAAAACAAATGACTTCCATTTCAAAATAAAAATTGAGTATTTTTCTCAATTACCTTGAGATTCCATTATCAAGTCCATACTTGGCAATGGGACCATCTCGGAAGCACCTTATGCTCTTTCAAACAAAAAAATAAAAATAAATTCGATTCAAAAGCGAAGGCAAAATCGATTAACATACCTACATAAAAACTATTGGAGTCGAATATAATACTGCTCCTCTTTAAGAAGTTGTTTAAATCATATATTGTAATTCCAAAACTGTGAATGAAAAGCCAAAAATTAAAAGGAATCGTTACTTAATAACATGCATACATAAACATAATGCCATAAAATACTCATAAAAATAATGTTTTCAGTACCAATAAAATATTTGACTGGTTTTTGTTTTTATTTCATACGAAAAAGAATATCAGCTTTTGCCATGACATTTTATTTGAAAGAATAGAATTTAGGTTTAAAAACATACATTTATTACAGTATTTCTATCTGTTCAACCGGTCCAGTGGTGGACTTTACAGCAAAAAAAGGAAAAATATGTTTTTTCGCATTTATTATATAAAAAACAACACTATCCGGGATTGGATATGTACACCGTTTGCTATAGCTTTGCCACCTATCACATTGTTATTCTTAGTGGCTTCGGCAAGTCATGGTTGCCCTGGTTTAGCCTCTACCTATTTTTTCTAGAATGCGGGCGTAAAAATACCTTTCTTTAACTATTATTGTTTGTGTTAAAAAAATAATATAGATTTTTTCGTTTATCAAATTAATAACAAAACTTTATGAAATCGCGTGATACTAAAATAAACTTATAAACTTACAAACGATTTCAGCATTTGGCTATATTAATGATGATTAATCATAAAACATATGACAAAACTCTCCTGTTCCTAGTTTCCCCTGTTTGTCGAGGTTCCCTGTGTAGCATAGACTATTTACCTCAATTTGTGGCTGCTGGTAGGAAGCGAGAGCGAATATTACTGCTGGAGCAACTTGCCTTGTTAGGTATGCCTTTTCAACTCTCACTGTTACCTATACAGATTCATGTTCCCATCTGGAAGATAGGGCAGCCGAGCCTGTTACTGGGGCACGGGCCGCAGCACTTCATTTGTCTGTTAGGAGAGCCTTATGCTTGTTCGCTGCCATCGTAGAAAAAAATATTAAAATCCACTAATCATCAATGTCAACTACGCCTCCTTGTTATTAACATTTTAACATAAAATAAATCTTCATGTATTAATAAATTTAAACTAAAGATTAGCTTTTGTAGTGATGCCGATACCTTAGCGGAGGCCAAACGGGATCAAGTTCAAGGCAAGACAAGTGAGTTCCTCAGATTAAATATGACACTTCCAGTCTTTGTTATTTTTGAGTTATATTTCATACAAAATGCGGAGTTCTTTCTTCATATCTGTTAGAACTTAGAAGCTAATATAAAAAAAAAACATTTAAGCTGCTATCTTCACACCAAGACTGAATCCTTATCTGTTACCATTCTTGTTATCACCTGCCATACTTGTCACCATGTTGTTAGTGTTTTTCCCTATAGTTTTTCGGTTTTAGCTGTGATGTAACAGATGAACACTCTCATATGGGACCTTAATATCATAACTTCCAATTGGTAACGTAGGTAAAATTGCCTTCTTGTTAATTGCCAACGTGATTTTTTTACTAATAGGAAATCTGAATATTTGAGCTGAAAATCTAGTTGAGCCGATAGATGTTCCCATGGCCTAACTATGAATGGTTAATATGAACCATATCCTGACAGTAACTAACAAGACCAAAAATAATTAGCAAACTCGAGTAATAGTAACAGAAACAGACATTCATATTTTATAAATAAGACTAGCTGACCTGACAGACGTTGTCCTGTCTTTGCTTTGAATACTAAATAAAAATAAATTAATTTTTTTCTTTCTTAAGAAAAAAATACATAATATCTCTGCTGGTGGTACGAGACAACAGTGTGGCCTGCATGTGATAGTCCACCAAGTGTACATGTATAAGGTCTGTTACATGTGTGTAAGCGTAATACAGATCTAGGTAGGCACTGCCTGTACCTGCTCACACACCTCCTGCACACACTTTCTGGATACAATGCTGTATATAGGTATACATTCCTATAATACAAAAAAGTATCTTCACGCCCATATCCCCGAAGAGGTAGGCAGCGGCACAACCAGGGCACCCACGACTAGCCGAAGATACTAAGTCCCATAATGTGATAGGTGGCAAGCCTATCGCCAACCGGGCACGTTTCCAATCCCGACCAACTTTTTTTTTTAATTTTCTTTTTGTTGGCCGACCCGGGATTCGAACCCGAGACCGCTCGACCACAGAGGCGACTATAATGAATACACTGTTTAAAAACTGTTACTCAGCTACACGACATGCCAAAACTGACGAGTAACTATTATTTATACAGTTTACAATGAAATAGGTCGTAAATTGACAGAAGACAATTTTAGCTAAATACCTATTTTAAAACAGGAAGTGTTTGTCCGGGCTCTTTTACAGAATAGACCATCTGCCTTCCTGCCAGGTAGCTCGTAAAAGGGGAGCATAGGCTCATCGTCACTAACACCGTGACATTCTACTAGGTGGTAAAATTTCGCAGTAACTCCCCCGGATTGGTACCACGGCTTTACCTATTCCTGCCACCATAACGTTAGTGCTTGCCATTGACGTGTTCCGGTTCTGAGAGTAAAGTAGCCGGTAAACTCACTTTTGCTTGAGGCCTAACATCCCGGCCTCAAGTTGTCAACGCACCATTACCACCTTTGGTGGCTCTAGGTGGCGTGAATTTCTTACCATCAGGAAATCCGTCTGCTTGTTTGCCTTCCAATGTCATAACAAAAAAAAGGCTAGAAGTTTCTCTGCTCAGCATAATGTAACAATTAATTTCAATAACTGTAAATTACCTTAATAAAAATAAATAAAAGAAGCAAAAAAAGTGTTTTCGAAAATGCTTGCGACTGTACCGAACCCAGAACCGTTATAGAAGATTTAGCAAGCTAATGCAAACGTTGCAGCAGCATGCGCATAACAGCTTCCTAGAATTGTCCTCCGACAGTTCAATGACAAAGCCATTATTGTTTGACGAAACCGGACAGACGGACGGACAGCTTTATTGCTCGTTGATATGATGAAAGCCCTCGGAGTAATGTTTGTGACAGTTTAATTGAAACGTGTATGATTTCGTGCTTTACACCACTACTTAAGATTTATTGTTACTGAAATGCGAACTGCTCTAAAATGATCAAAATTGTTCCGGCCGTGTGCTCGATGTGCCACATTGGGAACAATATACTCTTTTATTGTTTTGAGAAGACTAGATGTAAAGATTCCATGCAAATTTTGCCTTTGAAACAACAAGCTAATAGTCGATGGACTATACGACGCTTAAAATGGCCTAATCAATCAATACTTTTAGATTCAATTAATTTAACGTCTGTTTTTTAAACTATACACAAAAGTGGAGTGAAGGTATAGTGGTGAAAAAGGCCTATAAGTAGCAAATTCACCTGTTGTGCAAACGTATTTCTTAAATGTGCCTAAAAAAGATAAAATATAAAAGTGACCAATTGAATTAAAGTTATCGAAATCAAATTATAGATATTTTGAAATCGTCTCTTAATCTTTGCAATTAATATAGGTCGTAAAATTAAAGGCAGGACCATCTGGCGTGGATGTTGATATCTTTTTCTTAATATATCAATCAGTGCGCTATGTAGGTGTGTACAGTCGGCCGCGCTCTGCCAACGTTTCCGCTTATTATTACACGGGGACGTCTCGAATGTGCTTTGTTTGAACTGTCTATGATGATCCTTTTGAGTATTGGCTTTCTACTTCATCTATTATTTATATATTATTTTGTCATTTAAGTTGTTACACAGTTCCTTTTCTATAAGTCACTGTGCTGCCTTTACCGCCTTGCGTCTCTAAAGCCCTGTACAAAATATGATTTTCAAATCAATCGATACATACCCTGAAGCAATTTAATTTCTATGATAATTTACTTAAACATTTTCAAACTTTTAACGTCTAATAATATATTTACGCCGTGTATATAGGTACGCTATTTATTTGAATAATGTGACAGCAAGTAAAATTACCGCATAAAAACATCTCAAAATTATTAATGACATTGTAATTTCGTGACACAATGTGATAGGTGGCAAGCCTATTGCCAAGCAGGCACATGTCCAATCCCAGGCAATGTCATTTTATTAGAAAAATGAGAATGCACAATTTCTAATTTTTTGTTGCCCTCTAATTTTGGGGACCTCAAGAAGTCAAGTCCAACACTTGAGCCACCAGACCATAAAGGCGATAATTTCGAAAGTATGTATTTACTGTTTCCGCGTAAGCTGAACTTACTTAAGGCCAAATTTTAAGATAGAGAGCTTGACTAGACCTTAGTGAAAGATTTTTTTACTTGATATCTCAAAGCGTTCTTGCAGGAAAAAGAAACAACTGCTTACTACTGACTATAATATTCCTTTCTGGCGCAGCAACTAATTAAATAGGTGTATTAAATATTCAGGTAAATATGATAAAAAAGCGAGCGTGCCTCATTTGTGAAAGTGTTTTAACTTCAGACCAATTCTCAACATCCGTACTAAGATATTATCGAAGAGCGCACATAATGGTTATGAATTATTGTGATCTATTCTAAGCGTGCTCTCTTAAGAATGGCCACCGGTGCATTCTGTTAGTCCATTTGTGTACCGGTCGCGTTTCAGTCGTGTTTTAGCTAATACAGGAGGACGGAATGAGAAGTAGAGGCGACGATAATACCTGACCTATTATTAGATATTTTCATTGATTGTTTTATATTATATTTCCAGCTGAATATATTGGAAAATACGTCAATAGTTAAATAGCTTTATGAGCTTGGGTAGCAATAAGTTAAGCGTAAAACTGCAAAAAATTGACTCCAACTGATTCATTACCACGTCGCTATTTGATAATTCTTTTTTCAAAGATAACTAATGATTCATATTTTTAAATGAAGAAACACTTGTACTGTTTTACGTATCACTTATATTTTATTATTTTATAAATAGCCTACCGGTTTTGCTCTTTACAGCATCATCATCATCATCATCATCATCATAAAATATAAGTGATACGTCAAAGAGTACAAGTGTTTCTTCATTTAAAAATATGAATATTTGGAAGTTTTACCAAGCGCCGACGATGGAAAATATCAAACATCAAATACAAAGATAACTAATGATTCCCACATAAATTATATCAAAATTTTACTAGTTAGTTTGAGTTACACTTAATAATGCATAAATGTTTGTTTATGCTGACGACATCATTAACAATTATGTTAACATAAAAAAATGGATTATTAAAAACCAAAAACTCCTAGTCGGATCATGATAACTTTGATATGGGATCACCTCGAAATCATGACCACATATTTCTGAAACAAAACCTTCAACCTTTGTTATTGATAGACTAATCGGGTAACATACAAAAAAAAATACAGTCGTGGGTATTAAGTATTTCTTCTTTTTTTAAGGCGTTTAAAAAGCAGATGGCTTTCGTGTAAATATATAAATTAAATAAGTACTTACAACGAAAGTCTATCCTAAATGTTAAGGGCCACCGACCGACCTATTCTCGTTTGTAACTAAATGTTAATAATCCGCTAGTGCTGTGTTCAAAAGTACCTAAAATAAAATATACCATTCATTCATTCATTCATTTAGCGACGATCAGGCTGTAAACCATTTTTTTTTGAATGACTAATGTGTTGCCAACCTCGCGGTTTTTACAACTTCACCGGGCTTTAACTGTAAACCAATGAATTTATGCTCACTACTTACCATTTGGTTGGCAGCTAGTAGCTGACATAACTGAAAAAGCATCTCGTGACCATCACTGAAAATATGGCGTATTCATTTACATCCCTTCAGGATTGTTTTATCTGATCACTGATCACACAAGGAACTAGCACACGGCTTTCCAGATGATAAAACAGATAGCTGCAGCCTATAGACATTGTGGATGGTATAGGTGCGTCGCTATCGTGTGGCCGAGCTATTAAGCTTAATGCGTAAGTCTACCGGCCTACCTTACTCTCTAGATCAGAACATAAAACAGTCATTTTGACTGTTGCTGTATAACAAACTATCACCAGCAGTTTTATTGATAATTAGATTTTACCCGCGGCTTTACTTGCGTGGCAGTTAATATGCTTACTGATTAATTAATAAGGATTATCATACAAACTTTCAACCCCTATTCCACCTCCTCAGGGGTAGAATTTTCAGAAACGTTTAAATACGTATCTACTCATTTTTAATAAGTAGCCCAAAAAAAACTTTCATGATTCTTACTTAAAAATGATGATCTTCCATACAAACTTTCAACCCCGGTTTCACCCCCTTTGAGGGAAAAATTTCCAAAATTCCCTCCTTAGTTGAGTGTTAACTCAGTGGTGGGTAGGATCCACCATATTTCATGGCTGTAACTCTAACAGTTTTTGCTCGGCGATGATGAATAAGTCAGTCAGGACATGTTATTTTATAAGTATAAATGATCCATTTTGTCAGGTGGTCAATTCTACAAAAAGGACCCGGACCAACGTGGTGTAAAATTTATAAATGTATAAAGGTTATTTTAATAAATAAAGGTATATTTTTCTAACACGATTCTCCACAATAAATCTGGTGAACATTAAAACATGAATCACATTGTGGATAAGATAAATACAGCAGGTTTATCTTTAACAAAAATTAAGACAATGAATAATAACTGCTTGCTTAGTTGCAACTGCACTGTACTTGTAGTACATACAGGATGTTTACCAAACCGATATTTTTTGTGAAAAGAGAAATGAAGCAGTACAACATTGACGTAGTAAACAAAATTGGAATTTCATTGCACACCATGATAGAAAAGTAAATTATTTTTGTAAAATTCAAAATAAATCAGTTTTATTCACACAAAACAGGAACAGGCCAATTGTAAGACCACCGCGCTACAGTAATCATATGTATACCTAATATGTTTCAGATGCATTGCCATAGTGCCATCTAGAGATATTATTATAGATTATGTTTGTCATCTTATACCTAAAATTAGAACAATGTAATGTATGTGATGACCTCAAGAAAGAACAAAAATATTTTTGTATATTTTTAATGGGTTTAGATTATAAATTAAGTAAACGCCACGCTACGTCTTTCAGATGGCAAAGTTGTTAGACAGGGTTATTTAAATTCCGTTTAATGAGGAATATCACCAATGATATCCAAATCACTTCCTTAATGATTGTTATTTAAAAATATAGAATTCTATGTCGCTACATAAAAAATTCAAACATTTTATTAAATATCAACCTGTACATTTATTTTGTTCTGGCTAATTTATCGCGCTCAATTAACCGCGCCAAACAAAATTTTTCAGTGTCGTGCGAAAGTACATTTCGACAGTTTCAATATCTCTTTAAAAACAGTCATATTTTTTCACCACCGATGACGGATGCTACCGTTCACCGCGTTGACGTTTCGACGAAATATAGCGTACTTGCTGTTTACCTGCGACTTCGTCGGCGTGGAAGATTGCTTCGGTCAACATTTTTTGCATATTAATGGACGTCTTTGCTTTTCTTGCACACGACATTCATACAAATTTTCACCCCCGCCCCCTTTTCTGTCTGCTGAGTATTAATTTTGAAAAAAAAAATTGAAGCTACGGTTTAAACTTGGGTTTTTCATTGTGTATTCGTGTATGCATGTTTCATAAAAATCAGTGGAGTTGTTTAGTTGTAAGAGATATCTGACAAACTCTCACTTTTATAACATTAGTAGGGATTTCTTAACAACCCGAGTTTTATATTTGGAATTTTGCCACATTTCCGTTTGAGTATTGAAAATCAGAAACATCTCATCTCCGTTACGACCGACCATGGTTTTGGTAAAAGAGAAGATTTACAGGTACATGTAAGTATAATCATTTGTTTTCATTATACGTAACATCTATTTTTAAATGTTTTTAAGTTTTAGAAAAATAAATTAAAATACTTTAATTGAAACAAAAATTGCTGGGTCGATTTGTTTATACTTCTTATAAAACTGAAAAGAGTAACTTCTGTCAAGTGAAAACATTTGTAAGAAAAATAGCAGGAGAATAAAAAGGGACAGTAAACACGTTCTAAGAATTTTTGTATTTCTGTTTATACAATATCCACCATTCACGCCAAATCTACTGAACAAATTGCAATGAAATTTAGCTAGTAGGTACTACTTTATGTTCCAAAGCAGGTTGATAATTTTATTCCGCTTATTTTTCGTTTTTTGTTGGAAAAAGGTAAAAGTCTAAATGAGAATTGGGCTTTAATTCATTAGAACGCGTAGTCCTATTTAATTAGTTACTAGCTCCGGCAAACTCCGTTCTTCCTGTGCTGTTGTATAGGAAAATTAAAATGTAGCTTTTCCTAGTTTCCTCAAAGTCGAACGAGATGTCCGTCTTCTGGTTTTATGCTACCTCCTTATCTATTTTCAGCCGTCGAGTTATAGGTAGTGCAACTAAGGCGACTTTCTTTTATAGGTACATACATTTATTTATTTGTAGTTTGAGCTGTACAGATTGTTGTATAATTTATTTCAAGTTATGAGTTTTGAGATTTAGAATTTACAGATAGATAGCAGCAATACTAACTATGAAGCATAACTTCATAAAGTGACCAAACATTTTGAATTTCGGAGTACAGTCACACATTTGCACGTACAGGTCATGTCACAATACGTACATAGGTATCTTCTGGCTAAGTCTCCCTGCACGGTAGGCGGAGAGTATCGAGAGACAAGTGAACGAAGGTCGTCAGGACTATAAAAATGTAGATATAATATATTGATATAAACACATCGTCACCGAACTCTGTCAAATATTTTTTTTGAGTATTTCAAATAACATTTTTTAAGAATAAAGAAACTCAGCTACAAAACACAACGATGTGGTTGCCTACAAAAGGACTTGGAAAAATAATTTAAACTTTCCTTTGTGTACGTCACCAGCTTTTGTAGTTTGGATTGTCGACAGTTCACCCAGAATAAGCTACTATTCGCTTTCAACAAGACAAATGTTTACGCGCGCCACCCCTATTATTTAGGGTAGGATTGTCGTTAGGGTTGTCCTTAAAGGAAAATTAAAAATATACCTAGCGAAAATCTGTTTTATAATAGTGGAATTGAAACAAATAGAGATATTGATTGAATATCATAAATACAGGCTTATTGGCGATGGATTATTAATTTAGTTAATACATAACGTCTAGCGGTTCAGTTGTTGGACTTGACTGCATGAGTTCCCGGATTCGAATGCGGGTCGGGCAACAAAAAGAAAATTTTGATTTTTCCAATTTTTCTAATAAAAAATGTTGGTCGGGATTGGATATGTGCCCGTTTGGCGATAGGCTTGCCACCTATCACATTGTGGGATTTAGTGTCTTCGGCTATTCGTGGGTGCCCTGTTTGTGTAGATATGGTCGTGAAGATACTTTTTAATACCTAACGTTTGTGCTTTCTAAGGTTGTGTTCCGGTCTGGAGGGGAAAAAAGTCAGTAACTTACTCAATCAAGTGGATAACATCCCAGCATGTCCCAAAAAGTATGTCTATTTGTGTGTTAGCGATTCTAATAACTATTGAATTGAGTTTTTTACGACCATTATCAACTCACACAATGATTTCTGAGGAAATTTAGGACGTGTTATTGATTACGGTTTGTTTAGGTCACGTTTTGTCTTATTGAACGATATAATAATAAAATTGCAGTTGATTTTGGAAGTTTTACAGCTTTTAGATTATGTGTACCCTATATTCAGAAATAGTATTATTTGCAAATATTATATTTTATGATAGACGTTAACATTGTGGTAGTTTTTAATATTTCCTATTTGTAACGACCGTAAGGTGAAAGTCTACATTATTGAAATCTTTTGTAGCCATTAATATTGCAAATGGCTTCCTTATCATCTCACTGATCTATATTTGCTGATTAGTCTTTTATTATCTCATTTATTTCATTAAATGCTAACATATCATATTAATTTATGTATTATTATAAATGTATTACTATACATATAATAATACATTTTATACTTTTTTTATCAATATTTTAGAAAATATACATAGGTTGATATGAAAAGTATTTGCATTAGTAGGTATGCATTCAATTCATCAATTTTTTTCTAGCAGCAAGTAAATCAGTATTTCAACAAATGGCTTAATTTTTTACATTCTTCCTAACTTTACTTCCTAATTCCTCCTAACTTTACTTCCTAATTTTACTGAAAGCAATTATTTAATCAATCAATTAATTACTGAGATATAATGTTCGGTAAATATAGTAGGTATTGAACTTATAGCATATTTTTAGGTTGGTAATAAACAGTAACAATTGGATATCGATAGGCGACATGTTAAATCTTAAACCACATTTATAAATTACTTTACATCGTAGTGAAGTCAAACTAGTAAACTCCTGATTTTAGATGTTCAGCTGGAGTAAGATCTCCGCCACCCACGATCAACTGTAACAACAGTGTTGATATCGATTATAAATCTCACAATTGCATTGCCGCACTTTTATAAATAAGTAAATTCTTTTCGTGTACACCCTTAACACGTAATGTTTCGGCAACACTTTCACATGTAATTGATTCTAAAGCCAGGAGAGACGAAATAAAGCGTTTTGATTTTTGAAGTGATGGCTGCAAGTGGAATTCAGTAACGAATAACTCGTCTGAGTTATCCTCATGACAAATGCGGTAAGAAACGCTATGAAAACAAATGTCTTTGCACAAATCAAAAGGAGCAAGCAAGTTGTTGATAGTTTGATCCCCGATATTCGAGTTGACTTAAGTTGGATGCAGTCGAAGAAAAAGATCTGGTACTGGGAAGTCCCAGCCCAGATTCAGAACAAATATGATAAAAAATATATTTTTAAAATTTCTACCAACAGTACGCACGAGCATTTTTCATTTGAAACGGCGTAATCAAATGTATTAAAACGTAAAAATAAACCTCAACCTTTACTGGCGGGTTCTCAAAGAGAAGGACATAGGGTTCCTATTATCTTCAAATCTCAACAGGTTCCCTTATAACAATATAATAATTGTTAAATGCGGACAAAGTCGCGGGTCACAGCTACTTATATTATTAGTCTAGAATGTAATTTTGACAGCCCTGATATAAACGGCAGGGCTGGTAGCGGGCAGGCACTTGTTGCTCCCCTAACAATGAATTTATTTCAATTTGATAGATCTTTACTACACAAGCACAGAATGTTTGTTGTCATGTTTAATATAACTTGCACTTTTCTGCCGATTTCGAGAAAAGGGAGTTCTGCATCTTCGATATTTTTGTGTGACACACATTTCAGCAGATCATTACAGATTTTTTTTTGAATCTGGCGCCTACTTTTTTTGTATTTAATTTACCTAAATTTGATCGTTTGTATAGTATTGTTTATTTTATTGGCTACATTAATAATATTCTATTTTAGAGTTAAGGTAAAATAAAAGCAACTGATGTTGTTTTATTTCTTTTACAAGGTGCCGGTAGCAATATCGTAAAATTATAGTTTCTAAATTTTTGAGTTCTTTACTGTTTTTTTTTTATCGAAATGAATACTAACCCCTTCTTTTTGCAATGACGGTTAAAAGTAATAAAAATATCACATGGCCGCTCCTGAACACAATTAATTGAACCTTTTACATTAATACAGTACTGGCTAACCTCCAAATCAGAACGAAAATGAAAAGCACTGACGGTTACGTCATACGCATCGTTAGATAAGCAAAGTACCTACTGGTCAATCCTGACAATTTTTGTCAAGAATTTAGTCCCTTTCTAAAATTACGGAATCCAATTTGCCCAACATTTTTGGTGATTTAAAAATAAGGGGTACAATTTAAGCTATACTTTTAACTAACGATAAGCTGAGGTTGGTTTCATTCGATGTCTGTATTTTCCATGTTAGATCACACATAAGTTTCTGCACCGACTGACAATTATTGTCTTATTGGATAGAGTGTAAGAGTACTTTATGATAAAAGAATCAATGTCATAAATTTTTTGTGACATTGATTCAGCAGTTTCTGTAGTTTTGAGTTTTTAATTGTTTACTTAGACGACATAACATTAAAAATTTAATGGTTTTGTTCAGTTTTTTTGGGTGTAAACTAGATAGTTTTATTATAAAATACATTTTCAATTGAACAATAAAAATGGTTTGATGGCGCCCGAGTCAAGCTGCAGACGTATGTCTATATAAAACTAGTATGAGATTGACATCCTGGCGCGTATGTTGATCACGTAACTTCACGAAGCTTGCTGACTTACCTGTAACAAAATGAAATACGTTATCTACACGATTATTTAAATAGAAATATGAATCAATAAACTAGCAAATTATCTAACTGGTTTTATTAATAAAAAAACTTCTTTGGAAATGAGTTGACATAAGAGAAGCTCATTATTAATACCTACATAGGAATCACCACAGAGACAACTTTTGGGGATCGGGATGTGTCTTCTAACGCAATATTCTAGTTGGAACACTGATTAATCATGAGTTTATTTTTATAAAAAAAATGTGATGCAGCTAGATGATCTAAAACAAAATAATCATCACTGCCAATTGACTTTGACTCAATCACTCATTCTCTCTTTTAAATTCTAAAACTTCTGATTAATTCTACAGAATTTGCCAAATAGGAATACCATTTTTTATATTTTTATGACATTGCAAGTCAAATAAGCATACGGATTTCTAGTAGGCAAGAAATTCACACCGCCTGGAAACACGAAAGCTGGTAATGGTGCATGCCAACCCGAGGCCGGGATGTTAGGCCTCGAGCAAAAGTAAGTTTGCTGGTTACCTTATCCTCCTAACCGGAACATGTCAACGCCAAGCACTGACATTATGGCGGCAGAAATAGGCAAGGTGGTGTAACCAATCAGAGCGAGTCGCTGTGAAACTCTACCACAGAGTCAGATGTCACGGTGTTCGTGACGGTAAGCCTATGCTCGCCTTTTACAAACTGCCTGGCAGGAAGGCAGATGGTCTATTCTGCAAAGGAGCCCGGACCAGCACAGGGGAAAATACTAAATACTTTTATGAAAAAAAAAAGATAAAAATATATAAAAAATTATATAAATACTTTTAACTACTTAGGCATTCAGCTACTTTTTTTAGTAAGTTAAAACAAGAACATGGTGTAAGTTGTAAAAACTTCGCGGTAACAAACATAGTAGTCATACAAAAAAATAGTGTAGATGATAAATTAAAAATAAATAAATATCAAATAAATAAGAATAGTAATGACGTGACCAAGGTAAAGGGGATATATTTATATATAAATACATATCTATGTACCTTGTATATAATTTATGAGAATACCTTACGTATTTTACAGAGCACCAAAAAATCTACAGAATTACCAAACCGGATTTTTGACGAAAATTCACAAAATTTAATTAATACTAGTACTTCACTCTACCCACACTGCAGGAAGTCTTGGCTATAGATTTGTATGTATTATACACATAATTTTCTTATTTGTGTCCAGATCAGAGACCGAGATCGTTTTTCAAGATATAGTAAAAGCATCTTCACGACCATATCCCCGAAGAGGTGGGCAGAGGCACAACCAGGGCACCCACGACTAGCCGAAGACTAAGTCCCACAAAGTGATAGGTGGCAAGCCTATCGCCAACCGGGCACATATCCAATCCCGACCAACATTTTTTTTTATTAGAAAATTGGAAAAACCCAATTTTCTGTTTGTTGCCCGACCCGGAATTCGAACCCGGGACCTCAAGCAGTCAATTCCAACAACTGAACCGCTAGACCAGGAAACCATGACATGTGTGTCATTCCAACTTTTTGTGTATTTCCTGTGGCTATATGTAAATATCCCAGGACAACTCACACAAATTGAATCTGACCCCAAAGTAAGCAAATTATATTATGCTTGTGTTATGGGTGTCAGTCAACGATACTAATACATAGAAATACTTAAATAGATACCAGAATAAATTTAATAAACACCCAGACCCGGAAATGCAGACATCTAAATGTTCATCACACAAATGCCTGCCCCCGTCGGGAATCGAACCCGAGCCTCGCGGTTGTTCGATGTAGTTAGGCGAGTACGCTAGCCACTCGACCAACGAGGCGGTCAAAGCAGTCAATTCCAACAACTGAACCGCTAGACCAGGAAACCATGACATGTGTGTCATTCCAACTTTTTGTGTATTTCCTGTGGCTATATGTATTTACAACAAAAAACCTATTTGTTAAATAATGCAGTGTACATCGAATCGTGCTTTCCTCGTTGGTATTGATTTAGTTCGATAGTTTATTGGTACATAGGACTGAACAAGGAGACAACAGCGATTGAGATGTCCCGTCCCACGCTGCATTGTACCACGATAAAGGTACAACACGTTCGGGTTGTTGCGAAAACTGTTATAAAATTTATATTTTTAAAACTCTATCGCCTCTGTGGTCTAGCGGTCCGGGTGTTGGACTTGACTGCATGAGGTTCCGGGTTCGAATCCCGGGTCGGCCAACAAAAAGAAAATTGGATTTTTCCAATTTTGTAATAAAAAAAATGTTGGTCGGGATTGGAAATGTGCCCAGTTGGCGATAGGCTTGCCTCCTACCACATTGTGGGACTTAGTGTCTTCGGGTAGTCGTGGGTGCCCTGGTTATGCCTCTGCCTACCTCTTCGGGGACATGGGCGTGAAGATAATTTATTTTTAAAACTTGTTATACTTTAAATCTAGCAACGTCGCAAATATTTTTTATTACTTATGTAATATTACGTAGTTCTAACTTTATAAGTATTTAAAGTTTTTTAAATTTTTTGAGAAAGTAAAAATCACTATAAATTTAGCGTTGAATTAAATCCGCAGTGGCTCAATTAACTGTCTGAGCATTAACTGTAAGATATTTGGTGCAACACCCGTCGAACCTGGGTCTCGTCGTTTGTCGATGGAACTCCATCCTACGAAAACACCTAACTAGGTGTGTACGCAAGACCTTCGACCTTGGGTCTCCTTTTGTGTCACTACGAGATCACACAGTTGTTCTGATGCTTAGAGACAACCATTACCTATAGACACCATAAATATTGCCGGTGTGTCGTTATCTTATGGCCAGTAACTTCAGAAACTTTCGCAGGCTATGTGGCTGGGCTACTGCATCTTCTAAATAGCTATCCTACCCGCCAGCACAGTACACGATAATAGGAACCACTGAAACTATGGAAGCAAAACTAAGTACGGTGATAATATCCCAATTCATGTGAAGTTTTGAATGCAAATTTCAGTATTTTGCACCGATTTCCAAAAAGTGTACGTCCCCGATTCTAAACTGCGTCTTTGATATGTATTTGTTGATTATGAACTTTAAGCTGGATGAATTCAATCTGATGATTTCCAGTTTCTCTCATTTTTGTTTATTCCAAACCAGACAATTGTGGAGATATACGACACGTCCTACATCAAGTTCGGGCATACATTTACCGTTTACAACATTATTTATTACATTGGGTTTGAGCTCTTAGCACTCTTGCACACCATTACAGGTCAAATTAAATCTAGTATTTTTTGGCTTGTAAGTAATCTTTGTTTTAGTAATAGTCTAAATTCTAGCTATATGGAAAGACATTGCATGTTTGTGTAGGAATGTTTTGCTGTTTGTACCGCCACGTCAAGACCATCCATCCACAAGCTTAATATTAATAATAAAACTTTAGAACAGTCTCTCTCACTCATATCCAAGCTCCTTGAACACTCTTTGGAAGAAAATATACTAGCTGCTGCCTGCGACTTCGTACATATTATGTTGAAGTAAATTTTTGTAGCTCCAGTTACGATGGGAACGAAAGATTTTCCCGCAATAAAAGGTATCGAAGCTTACAAACTGGACTTTTAAAACTTTACTAACAAGATTTGAGAAAATGCCATTTAGTATTTTGCGGCAAAATCTTGGTTGTGCTTTTAGCAGGGATGGAAGGTAAACCGCGGATGTAGAGAGGAGAGTGAGTGCAGGGAAAAGTGTGAATGGAGCGTTGGGTAAGCTATTCCAAAGCGAGGTTTTGAGTCAAAAAGCTAGACTCGCTTTGCATAATTCTGTGCTTGTCCCAACATTATTGTATGGAAGCGAGATTTGGGTATGTCAGAAAGAGTATGAAAGGAAGATAAATGTGGTCGAAATGAGAGCACTACGGAAAATCTGTGGTGTAACGCTCGCTGACCGCATTCGTAACAGTAAGATCCGAGAAAGAGTGGGATTGAAAGAAAGTGTTTGTGTTAAAATGCGAAAGAGCATGCTCCGCTGGTTCGGTCATGTGAAAGAATGACAGATGAATGATTACCAAAGCAGATACCTATACAATGCGAATGTGGATAGATGTAGGTACCCGGGGAGACCAAGTCTGACATTTCACGATCAGATCAATCGGATATTATCCGAGGGTGGTGTTAAAAGTCTCCGTAACCGGCGTTTTTGTATGAAAAGGGTAATTAGTGTGAAGGAAGCTAGACAGGTTTGTCAGGATCGTGAGGTCTGAGGTCTAGGCCTGCCTACCCCGTAAGGGACTTGGCGTGAAGACATGTATGTATGTATCCCATATACTATATAAATTGTTTTAATGAAAAAAATACAGTTTGAGTTTTGTTGCTATTCTATTATATGTACCTATATATACATAAACTTATCTAATTAATAAACTTTTTTGAAACCTTCACGCACTGGCAACTAAGTTGTACGAATGTAAATGAACAGTGATGGCCATTCAAAATCAGGTGGTCCACTTGTTTGTATGCCTGTGTGTTGTAAATAAATGTTTAAGTTATACATAATATAATTCTTTATCCTAATTAGTTTTATGGTTAGTTTGAATATTTAAGTGGTATTTATAAAAGATTTTCTATCATAAAACTAATTCAGACCGTAAACATTAGTCGCGGAAGCTTATATTTGTTTATTGAATTAAGATATATTGGTGCTATTAGACATTCAAATTTATTGTTACACTTTTTTATATAATTTGATGACAAACAAAATTTCTTGTTATAATACTCCTACTGACACTAAAAATGCCCGTGGTGCGTTTCTTAACTAAATCTCCAAAAATTTGAAATCTTAGTACAAAATAACTTAAGCTAGATAGGTATCTATTTATATAAAAACGGAATTATATCATCTATATATACAAATAATAGCAACTAACTCAACTATAAAACAGAAAAAACTGTTGTTTTGTATTTCTTTTTTATTGGTCTTTTATATGAAAATGAAAGGGGTTTCTGTTCATCGTGTGCTATTTTTTCAGCTTCCAAAAAAATCCGCATCGAAATCGGTCCAGACGTTTAAAAGTTATAATGTTACACACAGAAAGAAAGCGAGAGAGTGAGGGGAAGGAGAAAGACAGAGACGTAAAATATTTACCTTGTTTTTGTCGAAGGCTAAATGAAAGCACTGATTAAACATTGTTTGTTTTATGCATGTATGTGTGCGATCGACACACTATGGAAGTGAAACTTCAGTAAATCGACATAAGAATGAGATAAATATATATTTGTGTCTCTTACCTGCAAAAGAATGAGATGAATATATATTTATGTCTCTTACCTGACGTTTTTCCGTTGCACCCATTTTGAAATCACAACGATTCTAAAGAAGTTTCACTTCAAAATCACAGCTTTCCTGATGTTTAATTTAAGCTAGCCGTGACTCACAGACAACATAGATGGACAGCATAGGTGCGTTGATATCTTTTGGACACGAAGTTAGACTTCATTTACAAGTCTCTTAGCAATTGACCCTCCTCTAGACCTTAACACGACAATGACAGATAATGTCAAACGAAGACAAAACATCTTGTAAGAAGTTACACACAAAAAATGCAGGCCAAATAATATCATCCTGCTTTTTTACAGTACACAAAGGCCTTTCATTTTCGTCACTTAAAATTTAGTAGGTATGTTAACATTTGGCGAAGACAATTGCATGTAATTATCGAGGAATTGTATAACAGTACCGGATCCGACATGTCCGCTGGAACTGCAATTGTCGTGTCGTTCACAGGACCGATCGCGTTTACCAGATTTTATGGGTGTCGTGCGCGCACGCAAATGTTACGTACCTACTCATAGTGTGCAATTAGGGTTGGCACAAGGTGAAATGTTAAGAAACACAAATTTAATTTATTAACCTACTTTACAAAAGAGCAAGTTATCAATTCGTTTGTAGGTTTTGTTTGTTGACTAGAGATGTTCGAGTTATAGTTAATAATTAATAGTTTTTCAGTACCTAGATGAATTGCTTAAGAAATTGGAGTTAGTTTTTTTGCAATTTTACGGAGCTTAAATAGGATACAACTTATTTACAAACACTTGTACTTTTCAGAATATATTTTTATTGTTCTATTTTTATGGTTTAGTCAACCGGTTTCGCTATACAAACATCATCTTTGTTAGCGAAACTGGTTGGCTAAACCATGAAAATAAAAAAATAAAAATGTATTGTGGAAAGTACAAGTGTTTGTAAATAAGTTTTATCAAGAATGGAATTCCACCAAGAACCGACGTTAAGAAGTATAGAGAGCTTAAATATGTTTGTGTTAGATCGATTAATTGTCTTATGTTATAGAGATTTTTTATTTATTGATATTTATGCTTTTGATGCTAACTTATTTCTATTGACAACTTTATGAGGCTTCGAGTTCAATCCCTGTCCGGACAGTAAAAATGAGATGTGGTTATTTAATATCCTAATAAAACCAACGTTGCCCGTATTGTAGGTACGTGTGTATAAATGGGAATGTATAATTTGAAATATTGAATTTTCAGGACATTAGTTGGAAACTATAAATATAAATTTGAAAATGTACATTCTTGAAGATAAGATTATTGACAAACAATCAACAGTTTTTGTAAGTAACAAAAACTGTCACTGTGTTAAAGCATTACAAAGATGACATTTTCAAGTATGAAATATTATTTCCGTGTTAATTGCAAAAGTGATACAGTTAGCGACCTGTACTATTTTTTTTTATTATTTTTTGTGATTCACTAGATTTATATCACCTTGAATTTGTAAGTTGGAATTGTAAACATAAATCAGTTTTTTACAGCCCTAAACCATACTCAACTGCTAAAACTCTACAGCTTAAGGAATGTGTAGAAAAATATTACTTAAGTACTTAATGTACAAAGATTATTTTCCTCTGAATGAATTAGGTATATGATTTTTGTACAATTCTGTCCCTAATGCGGTTGTTGTAGTTTATGTGGTCTTCGGGAGTTAACAGTTACTTATCAACATTTGCTTTGCAATCTACACTTGTAATAAAATTGTAAGAAAGTGAATTCTGTACATTAAAAGTTCTTAAAAAAATAGGTGCAGGTGACTAAAAAGGGGTAGCAATAACATTTTCAGCGTGTTTAGAATTTTTGCCTGACTGTCTGCATCGTGACCGCGATGAGCATACGGAATAAATAATAACCAAATTGGCTTGTGGAAACTTCATGTTCCGAGAAAGGTTAAATAATACTTTTTATCCCGCTCACAAAAAGGGTTCCCGCAAGAGAGAGGTAAAAGTCCAAATGTAAATTGGGTTCACGTAGTCAAATTTAAATTACCTACTCTTTTTTTATTTAGCTACTAGCTGTCCCGGCGAACTTCGTTCCACCCTGGCAGGTTGGGAAATAATAAAGTATTACTTTACCCTTTTTCCCTGCAACTTTCCCGGTTTTTCTCTTCATAAGAACCTTCACCTGATAATAACTAAAACAGTAAATAAATAATTAGCTAAATCCATCCAGTCTTTCGGAAGTTATGCGCTTACCAACACATTTAGCGATTTATTTTTATATTATAGATAGCATGTGCTTTACAGATTGTCCACTAACTTAAATCGTATGTTTGATAGTTTAGAAATTATAGACATAACAATAGTTAATATTTCAAGATTGATAATTATTTTTGAAACCTAATTAGCTTAAACCTGTTTAGTTTTTTTATACAGTTTATTAACAATCGGTAAATAGTGATGTTAGACTCGAAACGGCTCAATGGTTAATTACTATTACACTACTATAACAAACGTATTTCACGTGTATTCATCTTTATATATATAATTCTTCTGTGAGTGTGTATGTCACTGAACTCCTTCTAGACGACTGGACCGATGTCGATGAAACTTTTTGTATGTGTTGTTTATGGTATAATGGTTTAGATTCACAATTTGGTCCACTGGAAAATGTTTTTTTAATTATTTTTTTAATAATAAGTAGTTGTTGATTTTAGAATGTTTCACATCGGATCCGACAGACTGCGCTACTGTCTAAGCATTAATGTCAAGCGATACGAAGTTTGCTGGGTCAGCTAGTTTTATATAATAAATAACAAAGCCTTCAACATATTATTACATAAATGGTTTTTAGATTACTAGGTATTATTGTGAATATTAATGAATCAATGTTAAAAAATCGAATTGTGTTTTATAATACAATAAATTAATAAATGTTATTGTTCCTATTATGTTAATGCTAATGTAATGTAATGAAACAATATAAATTGTTGCTATAGTTAGTTCTGTAAGCTTATTTATTTAAACTACTAGCTGCTCTGGCGAACTTCGTTACACCCGTTCAGGTTGTATAGGGAAATTAAAATCTTGTTTGCCAATTTCATCAAAGTATAATGGGATGAAAAGTCTCCTCCTCCTGGTTCTAAGCTACCTTACCATCCATTTTCAGCCAAATCGGTTCAGCCGTTCAGGAGTTATACTTAAATAGTTTAACGGACACGACTTTAATTTATATGTACAGATATGTTATAAAAAAAACCCGTAGTTATTAACACCTTACTGATATCGCAACACTTTATCTACAAATAAAATTCTTAACTCTTAGCTATTCTTGCAAGCCTTAGTTTCAATGCTTGCTACTGTCGTGGTAGCGTAAACTCACCTACTCACACATGTTAAATATACCCGCAAATTTGCCCGCGGAATAAAGCAATTTCTTCCTCGCGAGAATCAGTTGCGATATCGGGATTTAAACTGCATTTAAACCAAATTAAGGTTAATACCAATACTTTCGGAGTTTATCCTAAACAAACATGGTGACCAACTAACATATACTATGTACCTATGTGGTGGATGTATAATTAAAAATGTTATTTCAAGGTTTCAAAGAGCTAAATCAAAGGTCTATTTAACTGGTCGTAGAACTTTGCTCAATATCGTTAACAATATATACCTACACATACTGATCTAAAACATGAATAATATAAAGAACAAACATTGTTTAAACACATTATAACAGTCATTCAAGTCGGAGCTTTAGAGTCTTGAATAAAGCGTATCTAGGTGATATTATTGATGGAGATCCAGAAATACCCACCCCGCTAACTTCTTTACTACATTCCACAGATTTAGGAAAGACATAGAAGTGTCAGAATAGTTTTATGATATAAGCTAAGAGAAGATTGTGTTATCCTAAAATTTGCGATAAAATATTTTTTTTCATCAATAGATTTGAGCCTTTTTGCCCGATTTGTCTTAACAACTCAAATAGTAGTACTGATTTTATAATATTTTTTAATAAAATTTTAACGAAATGGAATCCCCATTTCATGAATAAGAACTCTTATTATTATTTCTCATAAATAAATAAATATTCCTGGACAAATCACACAAATTGAATCTAACCCGTGGCGTGTCTGTGTGTCGCTTTGTGTGTGCGTGCGTGTCTTTGTGTGTGTATGTGTGTGTGTCTGTGACATTAGAACTTTTAAACGGATGGACCGATTTTTTTTTGTTGGAAAGCTGATGTGATTGAGATGATTCTTAGCTACATTGCACGTTATGTTGAGGTTTGTTGTTTTTTTTAATTTAAGGAACGAAGTTCCTTATTGCGCGTTGAGAAAGATGGCTAGACGGAAAAAAATCTTACAAAAACACTTTTTTGCTATAGTATCTAAGCTATTGTAAGCTGTGCGGCGTGCGCATGTTTCTCTGTCTCTCTCTCTATAAGAGATCAAAAGAGAGATAGATATTGATAGAGATTAATCGAGATTGATAGAGATAAATCGAGATTGACCGAGATTGATCGAAATTGATAGAGATTGATAGATTTACTGAGATTGATAGAGATGGACAGAGATTGATCGAGATTGATACATATTGATCGAGATTGATAAAGATTGGCAGAGATTGATTAAGATTGACAGACATTGATCGAGATTGATAAAGATTTCGCGATAAATATGTCTAAGGAACGCGATTACTAATAGGTTTTAATGGCATCTGCTCCATTTTTCTGGATTTCAAGCCAATTCCGTTAAGTGGATTCAATGGATTAGGTATTTATTGGGATTAGGAACAGGTGGAACCCATCTCTAATAACAACTAAGTCTAACAAGTTACAAGGATAACATAATATATCTATTATCTAGACTTGATAGCCCGATATATTCGTAAGTTAGATTAACCAATTAATTTAATTAGTAAGGAT
>NJDD01000086.1:176319-202735 GCA_002245505.1 Calephelis nemesis | reverse complement strand
TAGTAAGGATTAGCTAATAGCTATTAAGATATTAATTATTATTTATGTAACCTTGCACAGAACAAGGTTTTAAAAAATGGTATTAGACTCATTTGCGTGTTCCCCTCCACGGAAATCTTTAGTAAAAGGCGAAAGATTTATACGTTTTGAAGGGAAACCAGAGTAATGTATGCAAGTGAAAACATTAATTTGGCTTATACAAGAAGACATTAACCTCACCGCGTTTTAAAAACGTATAGTGGCATCTAGCGGAATTTTAATGAACTATGTAAGAGTGATTATTTTGTTAGGTACTTCCTAAACTAATTTTCTTATTATTATGACTAATACAGGTATTATTTTCATTGAACATGGAAGTTGGTGTTATAATACTGATGTATCGATATTTATGAAAATATTTTCATCGACAAATGATGATAATTTATTTGCAGATGTCAAGATATCTAGCAAAAAATCGATATATCTGTCAAATTTTAGTATTCAACACCGTCCTAAAATAATATTATTTTTAAAACTATCTCACTATATTACCAATAACAACATTTGTACAAAATGTCTATCTACATTATTATGACATAGGTACTAAAACCTTAAAAAAAACAGATTCTAAAGATTTTCAAGTTTCTAAACATAGTTTTAGACATAGCAATTCAGAGCGACTACACATAAAGTGACTGGTGCAATAAAGATATCATGGTAAATATGTTTGAGGAACGCAAATAGGTACCTACTACTTACTTAGTTTCAATACCGAATACTCCATTTTTCTGGATTTCATACCGAAGAAATTACGCAGATTCAATGGATTAGGTATTTATTTGGAGTAAGGACAATTAGACCGGATCAACGATTAACGAATCCCTAATTTACTTAAACAAACTCATCTCTACTGGCAAGCTCACTACTACTCAAATGTAATTATTAGTCTCGAATATTCCTCTTCACGAAATCTTTCTTCTTTACTACACCTTCTTCAGTAAAAGGCAAAAGATTCATACGTTTTAAATTTTGAAGAGGAACCAGAGTTCTAGGATTTTTTTTAATATTCCTCTGATCTCTTATACTCACTCATGGTACTTTTTTTCAAACCGGATGGTTGAGTTTTTAAAAAAATACGGTATCGCAATAATTATCACTGTTATTCTAAACATAGATGTAAACGTTATAAAGATATGGTAAATTAATAAGAAATAAAGACATGGTAACTATTTGAAATTTGATGATAAAAACGAAATTTAGAATTTAGAGCAGAAACACTTTAAATATTGCTTTCAATTATTTGGCAGACGTCGCGTCGCGACTAATGCAAACATTGTTCATCTATGTCAACTTCATCATTGAAGAGGTTGTCAAGATAACAGAAAAATGTGTGGAATAGAGATTGTCAAGATAAGAGAAAAATAGTCGGACCATGATAAAACTAACATGGGACCTCCTAGCAATAATGACCTTCTTTGTAAAAAATAACTAGGTATGGATTAAAATCGATTGGCTGTTGGCCGAGTAATCGTGTGACAAACAAACAATCAAATTGAGAATCTCATCCGTATAAGGAGTCGGTTAAAAAAGGATCTTAAACAATAAAATGTGATATAACAAAAGTACAAATTAATAAAACAATATCGATGATTAATTGAAATTGCAGTTCATTTTTTTCAAATTGAAACCTGAACATCAAAGTTCCATTAGTGAAACTGAACTATAGATTAGCAAATTAACATCACATCAACCTTTCTCTTGTCACTGGGCTTAGTCTACCAGATGCATACAACTTGCTGGATAGCTTCAAGGTTAAATCTACAACAATACTTTTAAATTTAATAAGGTGATTCTAAAACTTATTCAGTCTATAACTCCGCAGAGATGGGGCCAGCGATTATCCGGGAGTATTTCCTACGTATTATTCTTGTAACAACAGAATAAATCGACAATACACTTGCGGTACTCTGTGTATATAATAGTTTGTGTTTCCTTTTGTGATTCACTTCTCATAGCAAATAAAGACGGGCTAAGTTTAGAATAAAATTTTAGATTTTATTGAAAGCATTTTATGTCGTTTGAAAAAGATTAATTATCCTTTAAAGAAACTGAAAGTATAAATTCTATTTTTCCACTGTGGATATGCTTTCCTGCTTCCTTCTGGACACCATGTCTTTGGTAACCTGATAAATTTAGTGGTGAATTTTCACTAGTACACAACAACAACAACTGGTAACACGGCTCATAAAACCTCAATGCTCGCCACTGTCTTGTTCCGGTTGAGTGGTCAGTCCGGCCTATATAATTACTGCAGCAAGAGATATATAACGTCTTAGTTTGAGATTAGTACCGTACCATTTCCACCTTGAGCTTCTTTTTTTTTGGCGTGCAATTATTGTATCCGGAAAACCTTGGGCCCGCTATACAAAGGAATCCCCATTTCGAGTAGTCATCGCATCACGCCTGAACGGATGGGCCAGTTCTGCTTATTCTTTTTTAGGGTTACGTAGCCAAAGAGCAAAAACGGAGCTCTTATAGATTCGTTATCGAAACTTCTAATGAGCTATACTGTTAAAACTGGGACAGTAGATGTATTCTGTGAACCGCATTTAGATTTTAATACAAAAATAGAAAAACGTCAATACATTTGAGGGGTTTCAGAACTAAAACTAATTATTTTTTTCTTCAAAACTAAAAGCGTGTGGTATCTAGGAATAGGCCTTCCAAAATGATATCGAGTTTCTCACCATATTTTTTTTAAGCTGGAGAGTTTGCGCGAGAGCGTTTCCAAACGGTAAAATGTGACCCCCTGACTTCTAAACTAAGTTGACGATAACACTCAAAAACATATAATAAATTGTACATTACCATGTAAACTTCCACCGAAATTTTGTTTGAACGAGATCTCGTAAGTAGTTATTTTAAATAGGTATTGTAACAGCAAAACCTAGAATAGTTATAATTAACTGTTAGGAGATGGCGCTATGTAGTTTGGAATCGCGCAATTTGCAGAAGTGACATAAAATGTAACCACTATATAGTTTACAAAACGAAATATGAGAAGATTGTACCAAAAGATCATAGATATTATGATGACTGGTGTTACGGAACCCTTTATCGGTGAGTTCAACTCGCACTTGAGTCTTGACCGCTTTAAAGTGTTGTTTTGATTATTGTCATAAATCAGGAGAAGAATCTTACAAACTTTAAAGAGAAAATCTGGGAAAATTGCAGGTAAAGTGGGAAAAACTACACGTCAAGTTTATCCATACAAATTGTTAATTAACAGATTTAATGTCAAGCGCTAAGAAGTTCCTATAATAAAATCATTAAACGGGAAGAAGCTATTAATTACAATTTAATGTTGATGACAGACGATTTAACATAGAAAGGCGTAAATATAGAAACATGTAACACAACAGCATTTTGCTAAAAATGAAATATCGTCGACCTCTAAAACGAATATTCAAACCTCTTAATCATGAAGAAGGGAGCTGACAAAATTATGTTCACTTACTACTTGGCCGAAGCTGCCGGTATTGCAAAAAGAGGAAAAGGTCCTTTCATTCAACGAATTCTCAGTGACAATTTGAGACAAATACACAGTTGAAGTGCATGCAAGAGAGGGACGAGTGATTCTATAGGTCGGTTCTTGGCAATTGTCCACCGGAAGCGTACGGCAATAAGACAACACTGAAATGAAACCGAAATACAAAGACGGTTCATTCAAAGTTGAGAAAGGTGCGTAATTGGCTCTAAAAGGTCAGATCATTAGCCAAAACGAATTTCTATTTGCTTATTATTTGGTAATGGTTGGATTGTTATACTAATTGTGAACATATTTAAATATATTGTGCTGCGGTATTTGAAGACAATAAATCGCGGATTTTTGTTGGAGATACATGTCGCTAGCACACGTCAAAATGGTGCATTGCCAACCTTGGGATGTGATATTTAGCCTTTTAAAAACACTTCTTGTTCGTTTGCTTTCCGAAGATCCGAAGTTAGGTCGACCTACACTGAGCTGATTATAGGATGAAATCGGTTTTATAGCAAAATTTATTATATCAGAAAATCTGTAGCCAAAAAAAATTCCTGAACATTTTTTTTATTTTTAAAATGTTTTTTATTCATTAATTGGCGCAATATTTAGATTTTATCCCAACCTAAAGTAGGAATAAGACGAAGTGCAGAAGTTGGGTTGCCTGTTGTTTATCTGGATTGCCAGGTATAAAAAGATAATTGTCGATGCCAGTTACTCTCAGGGGATCGGATAATAGGAAAAAAATTATATCAACATATGTGCAGTTTCATTAAAATTTTTATAACAATTTAATTTGATATATAGGGTTGCCTGAAAAAAGAAAAAGAAATGCTAAAAACTTTTTTAAATAATTAAAAATATTCGGTCCAGCATTTTTGAGGCAACTCATTTTTAATATATTTTCTGATATAGAAAAAAATGCTATAAAATCGGTTTCATCCTATTATCAGCTCAGCTCAGCAACAGAATTTTAAATTTAGCAAATCTAGAATTTGAATCTAAAATTTAATAAAATTTATTTAGCATGAAGCTGGCAATAATTATTGTTATTTTTGTTTCATATGTAAACTATAGGCCACAGCTGTTTTTTTTACTATCTGACGAGCCGTATATGTGTTCGCTGTTTCATTCCATAAAAATAAAATTGAATAATCCCATAACAATAATAATCAGATTAGATTAAACTAGGTGCCTTAAATGACATTTTCGTTGAAATTGATTTTGATGAAGTGAAACCACATTCTAATTTAACATAAAGCGTGAAGCTTACAAAAAATTGTGGGGACGTTTAGTTAAGTTTTGTAATAGTAAGTGCAGTTGGTATGATAATTATTTTAATTAGATTTTGATCCTTCATGAATTTAGCGTATAAATCGAAATAAAATACTATTGGTACAATTTAATTTTTTATTCACATTACCTAATTTCGATAAATATAATTTAAAAAAACTATAAATAGCCAAACGATTTCATCAAACATAAAACAGTTCGTTAACACAGCCTAAAAGCATTTTAACAAGCGGTGTATTTGCGATACAAAAGTTCGGACACTAATCCACGTATTGTTAACGAAAATCCAATTTAAAACCGAATGTTAGGAGATAAAGCTTGATTGATTGCACCTAAACACGTCGGTAACGCAATTGATGGAGTTTGAAACGTGTTACAATGTGTACAAAAACATTTTGAAGCGGTATGTGTTTTGTTTCGTTTATTTAGGGTTGTATTATGTATAAGGATTTTTTATTTTATTTTATCGAATAAGAAACAAGGACGATTTAAAAAAGAAGTGTCGTCTTAGACACTACTAGGGATAACTGTGAGTTTCCAACCAAGGATGTGGTCTTTGCGGAAGTAATTTCACAGGTTACAGGGAGGAACATGGGTGTCATATTATGTAGTGATAACTGGAAATGTGACCAATATTTTACAAGACTCAAACATATAATAATT
Organism: Calephelis nemesis; assembly: GCA_002245505.1. Taxonomy (NCBI): domain Eukaryota; kingdom Metazoa; phylum Arthropoda; class Insecta; order Lepidoptera; family Riodinidae; genus Calephelis; species Calephelis nemesis. The sequence goes on along the minus strand of NJDD01000086.1, from coordinate 197,259 downwards.
GTTTTCAGTGTTGTCGTTTGTTGTGATTTTTTTTATGGAAGAGTATGGTAAATAGTCATAATTGATTTATGGTATATGTAAAACAAAGTGTTAAATAATTACGTAAGATGTAATACAAAACGCCAAGGAAACAAACGTCGTCATGCAAAGGGAAAAATCAAGAAATTTTGTTACCCTCGCGGTATTTACAAATTTATCGGAACTTGCCTACTTAATACTTAATAGAAATGCGAAAGTAACTCTGTCTGTCTGTTACGCTTTCACGCCTAAACCAGTACACCGATTTTGATGAAATTTAGTACATAAATAAAGTAGACTCTGAGGAACAACATAGCTACTTTTTATTGCATTAATAGGGTAGGATGGGTAAAAAGAGGGGATGAATATTCATATGGAAATTCGTCATTTTTAAAGCTGTAACAGTGAAACTTTGTATTTAGACACTTTATGATAAACGAATGAACATATGCTACTTTTTATCGAAAAAATGGGGGAGAATTGGTAAAAAGAGGGGATAACTGTTCATATGTAAATTCGTGATTTTTAAAGCTGTAACAGTGAAACTTTGTAAGTGTTTAGACACTTTATGATAAACGAAATAACATAGGCTACTCTTTATCACTAAAAATGAGGGAGAATGGGTAAAAAGCGGTGATGAATGTTCGTATGGAAAATCATCATTTTTGAAGATATAACAGTGAAACTTTGTATTCTGACACTTTATTAGGAACTAAAGAACGTAGGCTACTTTTTATAGCAATAATTTAATCAAAAGTATACTTATCAACCTTGTTATAAAATAATATAAACATGGAAACGTGCAAAACCACGTCACCGCTAAATGTGTTTAGTAAAGACAAATTAATTTTCCATATTTTTCTCTTATAGTTGTAATGAAAGCAGTTCGTCTATATGTTTTTGTAAGAGCTCGGAACCAAAATCTATACTATTTATACTAATATTAAAAAGCTGAAGAGTTTGTTTGTTTTTTTGCTTGAACTTTCAGTGTTAGAAAGTCAATTTATTGAAGAAAGAACACCAATGATAAATGTTTTAAAAGCGATTGATTTTTTTCTATTGAGAGCGTGCGCTGCGTTAACGCTAAATGTTTCGTAAAAATTATGTATGAAAGAATTGTTCCCCTTTAAAAGTTCTAAAAAAAGTGCGCAACAGCACATTTCTATTTTTTAAGGTTAGCTCACTATAACCTTTTTTATGCTGACCAAATTTGTTTCAAAATAATGCATCATTTGCGAAGGTTGTTTTATAAACATGATGTTAATCCTTATCCAAAAAATACGTTATTCTTCACAAGTATTTAATTTAAAACAAAACTGCATTCACATCACTCGATTTGAATGAATATCTTAGGAGATATCGCAGTTTTAAAATAACACTATCAAATCTATATATATAAAAGAAAGTGGTGTTAGTCACACTATTTATAACTCAAGAACGGCTGAACCGATTAGGCTGCAAATTGGTGGGGAGGTAGCTTAGAAACGGGAAAAGGACATAGGATACTTTTTAGTCTGTTCAATTGTGAGGAAACTGGGAAAAACAACATTTTAATTTTTCCCATACAAACTGAATGGGCGGAACGAAGTTCGCGGGAACAGCTAGTATAATAATATAATCACTACGTTAACATTATAGTTTAAAGACCGCGCGACATAGACGCGTGGAATGCGCGTCGTTGACTCCTTATGGAACGGTTGTAGTCAGTGCACTACTTTCTAATTTTATTCTTTCCAGAACATCATCGTGTAATACTTTTTAGATGATATTTAAATAAACAAAGATTAAAGTTTGAAGAAGGACGTAGTCTGTTTTTATCTTGAAATTTCAACGGGTAGCGTTGGAGAGTTAAATATTAAATAAATAGACTACCCGAGCGAAGCTGCGGTAGCAGCTAGTTAACAATAAAGCCCATAAGAGATAGGTACTTTTATTGGCGATACCTCGCATTGCTTAACGCCAGAGGCAGGCAAATGGAAGAAGATGGTACTAAGGAGCACCTGCATGAGATAAAAACTAAATTCAATAAGAAGCCGTACTTGCATCTCTTAGAGGCAGTCTCAATCAGCTCTGCTTCCGATTGGAAATCTAAATAAATTTAAAACTTGTTTGAAAGTGTATTCAACAACTACACGCAAAACTACAATGATCCTTATAAAATTACAAACATAAGAAAAACAAGTAAACAGTAATCATATTGACCAACAATAATAGCTAGAAACTCTCCAGAGAATTCTGTTTACGCTAAAAGCATTCGGACAAACTCGCAGTAAAATATTATGAACTCATAAAGACTCCACAATACGCCGCAGCACTCGCTTCGATTATCTCCTGTGTTTGTCTGTATTTTATACCGGCATCGTATTCACATTTATTGCTTTTCGATATTATTTCGTATTTTTTCCTGATATTGGCTACTACCACCCTCCAGTTATAGAAATGTTATTATGGATACGACTAAAGTATTTTATACAAATGCTTAACTTAAATTTTAACTCATTTTTATTTTTTTACTAGCTGACCCAACAGACGTTGTTCTGCTATACGTTTATTGTGATTTTAGCAAAAAAATTGGGGTGGGTCACCCTTATCACTTAGGGGTATGAAAAATAGTTGTTAGCCGATCCTCAAACCTGTCCAATATGCTCACAAAATTTCAAGAGAATCGGTCGAGCGGTTTCAGAGGAGTTCAATTACGCAGACCGTGACACGAGAATTTTATATATTAGATATTCTATTCCTACTCATGAATGGGATGTTTTTATAAAAAAATCGATGAAACAATTGAAATTAATTTTCGAAGATTTCAAATTTTATATAAAAGAAAGAATTAAACCAGTTTGTGTCCCAGTTTCACGTGTCAAAACTTACGCTGACAAACCGCAAGCAACACCTAGTACATAGCTTAAAATCTTAAAAGCTGGATTGACTCTATCCCAGGAAAACTGCTTCGAGTTTTACCTATGTACAAAATTGTGTCATGAAAAAAAAAATTAGTAGAGCCTTTTGCATGCATGTTTTCAATGGTATTATTTTATTGTAATGGTATTTGTGAATCATTTTCATAGATCCAAAAACATCCAACAATCCTCTTGAAAGCAATCATAGGATTTAAGTAATCCTTTTTAAAATACTACATCATATAAATAATATCATTTAATATAATTTACCTTCTGTCCTTAGACTGTCTTGTCTTCGGAATAATTAATTGCTCCTTATAAGAACTTTAATAAATTTATCTATAAATTACTACAAGTATCAAAAGTATAATGTTGGTAGTGTAAATTACTAATAAAATTAAAAAGTGTACGAGACTGTGTGTGTATGCTGTTTTCAGGTAAAAGTGTTAAAACTGAGTTTTTTGAATTTCAGAATTGAAATTGATTAAATCGTAGAGAATGACGTGGACTAATTTTTGTCTTGATATCTAAATAGGTTAGCGCGTTAGAGCTTATTAACTTAGACCTAACTAACCTTCGAGCTAAAGCTAGTAGATATAATAAAAATACTAGTGTAATATTTAATAAATTCACGATTTATTGGCGTTAATTTATTGCAAATATTTTTGACACAAAGGCTAAGTTTTTTTAACAATTTTATTTACTTTAGAGAATATCATTTAAAAGTTTATAGGCTTATCCGCATATTCTTAGCTTACTGTCCTCTTCACAATACCACTTCAACCTATCGGGCATTTGAAAAAAATGTAAAATCACCCCCAGCCCATGGAGACTCGTAAACTAGCAAGGTTATGTCCGCGCCAATTAAATATGGATGTGCTCGGCCACTCTCATTACTACATGAATTTTTAGTCCTACCCTCAGTTTTTGCTTTTTTATGTTTATAGTGCCTTTGTTGATATGACTGAATTATTAAAATATTTTCACTCTAGGCTATTTTTGTGTTTTTGTTTTGCGAGTTTTTGTAAATGGTTGACTTATCAAATGAACCTCAGGTTTCCGGATAGAATGTGGAAAATGGATGGAAGATAGAAATCGGAAAGCTACCTTTTTGGAAGACGATCAAATAAAAAAAAGACCTGGTCTATTTTGATTTCAAGACGCCAGCGCTTGCTAATTCACGTGGCTTATCGTGTGTAGGAAACGATTACTAAATGTGTGAAACTAATAACTACTGTAAAACCTTCAACACATTTGGTGGACTGAGAGGTACTGAACACTGACTAGCCTTAAAGAAAGGATTTTTTAAATATTAGTTTACTAACGGTTTATCACGAAAGTACGATTCTGGCAACGATCTCGTGGGTGTATCATAATCATTTAAATTTTATATTTAAAAAAAACATATTTTTTTATCTAAGATGCATAAGGCTGCAATTATCGTTATTTACACATATGCTGGGTGTATATCTGAGATAATAGGTATACCAAAACAATTTTGCTTATACCACTTTAGTATTATATTCCATTTAAAAAAATCCCCTTTTTAATACATCATAATTATAACTTTGCAAGATGTTTATTTATATTGTTACTTTATAATGCAAAAATTGTAATGAAAGAACAAAAAACATAAATTTTATACCTTAATTAACGACATCTGAATAGAAGGACCTTAACAATTGAGACATGACACTATGTGATACTTCTTAATATAGTAAAACGATCTCAATTGAAAATGACTAATAAATTTGCGCCTTATTTCATCAGGAGTAGAGTAGAAAGTTGTAGTTTTGACTGAAAATATAAGTTTGTTAAGTTAGCTAGGGGTGTCATAATTGCTGAGACAAAGTTACGTCAAAGGCATTGTAGGCGTTGTATACTTCACACACTCTTAAACATTTTAGTTGATGTCACCCACACTTTGTAATTATAAAGCCCTCAATAGAATCCGATCTGGTGTTTCTTGAATTTAATGAGGTGGTTTTCTTTGGAATTGTCTGTGGGTACTAAAGTGGTTTTTGTTGAGGGCATATCTCTTATTAACGATTATTATATCTGTGTTTTCATGTATGTATTCATCGGTTTTAGGGTTCCCTAATTTATGTTAGAGATTTTGTAGAAAATTATAGTTTCATTTATTTTGGAAAAAAGTTTTAGGTGTGGAAAGACATTTTTAGGTAACCTGTATACTTTTGTTTTTGTGAATAGATATATTAATTTCAAGAGTATCCTAACCATTCTAAGCAGAATAAAAAATGGATCTGTCTATGAAGTTGTACATTTTCTTGTGCTAGCGTCATATATTCTTAGACATACATACAAATTTTGTACTACTTATCATTATTACAGTTATTGTATTGATATAAATAAGTTTATATTAAGTCTTAATAATAACGGTTTTAACGGTTAAATATTAATAATAATATAACCAACAGTTATCTTATTGGCAATGACCAATTACATATTCTATTTCACACAGGTGAACCGAACCTACTTGCTTCACGTGAAATTTTAGAAATGAAGTCTTTCATTTCATTATGAATAAAAAAATATCCATTTTCTTCAATAAAAAATGTTCAAAAAGTCAATCAAGAAATTTCCAATAATATTGCTATAAATTTTGAAACGCTACAATATTGAAATTTAAAACGTTGTTCGAATCAAATTGTCTGCGAAATTCTCGTCAATCTTATACGACAAAACGTCATAATATAACATCTTACGGTGACTATATGCCACGGTTGCCTGCATGCACTAACCGCTGACGTGACAAAAACTAGCACCCAAGAATTACAAAATATTAGTTGAGCCGACAGACGTTGTGCTGTTCTTACAGTGAATGTGTAGGTATGTGTAATGAATGAAAAACCTTAAAATTCTTCTGACGGTAACCAACAAAATTAAAAAAGAATTAGAAACTGTTCGATCCGTTCACGCGTAATGTAGTGACCGCTAAAAATAGGGATTCAATTTAATATAAATAAAATTATTAAAAAATATATCAATAAGATAAGATTATAACTGATCAACGATCGACCACCGAGAATAGAAAACAATTAAAGAACTAACATTGCTATTAAAAACTAGGGGTCGGTGATAGAAGGTGAACATTTAAGATTTTATATGTTTTTAAGGACGAATTATACAATAAAAATAAAAAAATATTGTCCAAAACGTAAAACCCTCATAACTAAAAGCAAGGCAAACGTTATTTTTTTGGGTTCCGTACCCAAGGGTAAAAAATAACCCTATTACTAAGGGTTAAGTTGTCAAGGCTACGTTGTCTGTCTGTTTATCTGTCTTTAGGCTATATCTCATAAACCGTGATAGTTAGAAAGGTGAAATTTTCACAACTGATGTATTTCCGTTGTATAACAACAAATACTGGAAATAAAAAAAAATATTAAGGGGGGTTATTTTTTTTAACCTTGTTAACCCCATACACTAAACGTGTTTTTTCGTATTTTTGCTCAATATTAACCCTTAACTAGGCGCATTAAGAAAATCACACAATTAGGCGCATGGGGTCTTGCCTGACCCCAAAATAGCATTGGTAATTGAGTGTCAAAAAGAAATAAAACTTTATGAATTTTATAATAATTAATAAAGTATTTTAATAAAATTAAATTTAAAAAAACAAAAACAAAACTAAAACATTATACTTAATAAAAAAAAATAAAAAAATGAAACCTCTCCATAAACCAATTAATTTTGACAAAGCTGAGATCAACTAAAAAAATAAATTAATTAGTCTCATCAGCGGATTCTTCTATTCTACATCCAACGCAGAAGTCCATCGAGTGTTGCTGACAAATAAATTTACCACACCTGAAGCATTTTGTTGGCACTTTTTTGTAATTGTTTCTAGGACATGATGAATAGCGTCTGAGCTTAGCTGCTTTTGATTGTTGGACCGTCTCGTCCACATCATAATCTTCACGGAGCCGTTTCTATGGTGTCGTTGGTGTAGCAGGAAGTTGTATGCGACGTTTTTAGTAATCTGCTACAAGTGCTGCAGCTATTTTTTTCAAGCAATCCGTCTTGTATGTGTGATAGTCTTAGCAATATTCGTTTTGTGTATAACATTATGCATTGATGTCAGATATGTCTACAATATGAAAAAAAACATTACACAATATAAAAATACACACATACAAAGAAAAATAATCAAAAATAAACTAATAGAAACTAAAAGAAAACACAAGGGTAAAAACTTACCTCTGAAAAAAAGGTAACGTAACTGGTCGCATGGGGTCAGCACTCCAGAGAGCAGCAATAGGTACGCAGGTGTTGATGATCTGGACGCCACTAATTTGCATACCCCGTGGGGAGTGAGGAAGCTACAAAGAGCATGAGCGCGCTCTAAGCACTGTAAATGTATATTTTTTCGATTTCAAGTGCGCCTGACCCCATGCGCCTAATTAAGGGTTAAATACTGTAACAGGTAGACAGGTAACAAATAACAATAAAAATATTAAAGGGTGACTCCCATACAACAAACGTAATTTTTAATAGGTAGATGACAGTACAGAACCCTTCGTGCGCGAGTCCGACTCGCACTAGGTCGGTTTTATTTAGACCTACCGATAATCGGTATACTACACTACTACACATAAAATTTCGTAAGAATCGGTTAAATCGTTTCAGAGTTTTGTAACAAGCACGACAATTCATGTGGTACTTAGATTAAAATACTGTACGGAACCGCAAAAACCACGAAATGAAAGATCTGTATCTGTTGTTAAGTCGCTGGAAATAGTTAATGTTAACTGTGTATGTACTATTTAAATAGATATTTACATTTTCTCAGATATATACTGGAAATTTTACCATTGACGACACGTCCTCGGTAGTATAGTGGTAAGTATCCCCGCCTGTCACGCGGGAGACCGGGGTTCGATTCCCCGCCGGGGAGGAATATTTTTTCACTATCATGCATTTTTTTTAATTTTAAAATTTGTTTTCTAACTATTTTGATAGGTTTACTGTGATAATAAGGCTGATTAAGACAGATGCGAGAACTGTCACTATGGTCCTAATGCCGACAGTAACGCGGTTGCAAAGCTCTTTTTTCACCTGGTCTTGGTCACGGTGATAGTGACAAACTATTTGACACCACTTTAACGACGGTTCTGGTGTTGGACTTGACTGCATGCGGGTTCGAATCCCGGGTCGGGCAACAAAAAGAAAATTGGGTTATCCCAATTTTCTAACAAAAAAAATGTTGCTCGGGATTGGAAATGTGCCCGGTTGGCGATAGGCTTGCCACCTATCACATTGTGGGACTAAGTATCTTCGGTTAGTCGTGAGTGCCCTGGTTGTGCCTCTGCCTACCTCTTCGGGGATATGGGCGTGAAGATACTTTACTTTTACTTTTTACTTTAACGACTAGTAAGAACTTTTTCCAACAAGCACTGCACCAAAGCAAAAAGATTGACACGATTTTTGTGTCAGATTTGTAGCTATTTTTAAAAATCATAATAATAATACCTTAATGCTTTTTCAAATGATCTTAGCTTTAGTTAAAGAAATGTTTTATATTCATAACACCTATTTCAAAGAAAGTAAAATTAAAATATAGACTTTCCATCAAGTAAAGTGACAGCGAAAAAATATTATAATCTCTCAATTACCTAAACGTGACTTTTGAAATATTTTGGGGTTAATGGGATTATAAATTATTATTTATATGTTATTATGACCAATTTAATAAATCTGTATTAATGTTTTAAGCTAAAGTTTTTATTTGTTAGGATGCATTCTTCAAAACCTCTCGAGACCATTAATGTATGAATAGCAATAACTACAAAAAAATATCTAAATTTTTATAATCAAGCAGTGGATTTGTTTATTTTTTGTATGTTAATCTGTTTGGGCAAAACTAGCGTATTAATTTGAAGTGGCTAGCTTACAAGCCTAACTACACCGACTAACCGCGAGGCTCGGGTTCGATTCCCGACGGGGGCAGGCATTTGTGTGATGAACATTTTGATGTCTGCGTTTCCGGGTCTTGGTGTTTACTAAATTTATTCTAGTATCTATTTAAGTATTTCTATGTATTAGTATCGTTGACTAACACCCATAACACAAGCATATAAATTGCTTACTTTGGGGTTAGATTCAATTTGTGTAAGTTGTCCAGTGATATTTATTGATTTATATTAAGAATAAAAAATAGTAAAAACATTTACTGGAAAAGTTATAGCCCTACTGATAGTAATATTCGGACAACTTGATATTTGCAAAACATGTATGATGTCCAGTTTTTAAAGAAAAATTCCATGTATAATCCAAGTCATTTCTTATCAAAAAGAAAAAGTTTATTTGCAACATGACGAAGTCACAATTTTAAAAGCAAGTCGCAGTTGTATTTTTGACAACAACAGTTTTCTATGCCATGTTTGAAGTTAAGAGACGACCAGTAACGGGATCAAGCGCAGGTCAAGTGATACATGAATCGCCTTAAATCGACTGAACTACGATATGAAGTATGTTGACCGTGACGGACAGTTAAATTGAAGGGTGTGAGTTGTGAAGTCGCCAATAACTGCTTTTGTTATTCGCGATCGTCACTTACATCTACGTTGTAGCGCACATACTGTCGTGGTAAACCAAGGCTCAAATTTAATAAAAAAAGGTATTTGAGGAGACAGATATTTTATTTTATTGATGAAAATTTCTATGATGAGCTACGTTTTTGACTTTCTAGTGTCATGGTTTAAGTCTTTATTAAAGGAGACGGACCACTTACTAATTAACTAAATAAATACTCTAATTAATCAATACTGTTCTCTGAAATCAAATCTGAATAATGGACACACTCTTTTCAAATGATATTTACAAAAAAAAAATCTGAGATTTGAAGTTAAGTATATTCTCTTGAAAAAATATATTATTTTTATATACTTAAACTGTTATAATGTTGTAAAATGCTTTTAAGTATTTGCCACTGGTCAACGAGCAACTTTCTCTAACAATAAACTTAACTCCTATAACGTGAATGGAATTTGATAACATATTATTTTTTCACAATGTAGATTTTAAAATTTGTTCTAAAATGTTTGAAGCAAATACATTTGAAGCCAATAGTAGGTGGATATGAAAAGCCAAAAAGATGCAGTTGTCAATAAGTTTCTTTTTGCAATTCAGACAAAGTACACACTCTGTAAAGACTTTTCGGATGTAACACATAATACAAATAGATACTTAATAATTTGGTGAATTTTCATTATTATTACAAAGTTTTTGAGTCTTGTTTGATGATCTGTTATTATTTCAGCCGAATCCAACCTTAACTCGTCTCGTTTGTAACTTTTTTAAATAAAGTGGTTGATTCAAGGCAGACATAAGTTTTTGTATCGATCATTGAGTCAAATATTATCAAAATAGAAAAATAATTTAAACTTCCGTCTTGAACATAGCCGTAACGTTCCTTTTAAAAATTTATTATAAATTAAAAAACCTGTTTGAAACTGATATTGAGATATTTCATTACAAAGCAATTTAGTCATCACTTATAAATTTCATGTTCATGAACACAAATTCATATATATACCACACTAATTGGTTCGTTTTAACATGAATTTTACGGGATTGGACGTAAGCTTTCGTAGAGGCGAGAAAAATGTTGTACATTGTTACATAATATGTAAAGTATGTACTAAGTGAAAAAAACATATAAATATTAATTAACATAAAAAAGTAAAACTTTTGAAATGAAACTTCTTTATCGGGGTTGGAAAAAAATTAAGTGTAACATTTTTTCGTTACGCGTCACATTTTTCCGTTACGCGTCATCTTTGTTCTTATCCCTACCACGCGTGATTTGAAGTTTACTTTCTCCAGCGGAGTAGGGATTGGCAATAAACTTTATTTAACCAATTTCTGTAAAGTTGCATACACTAAATTATTTATTGAAAAATAACGTCATAAAGAAGTTTCACTTCTTCACTTCTTACGAGTGTACGCTAGTACACGCACACATTTTTTTATTTCTTGCCATGTCTAATTAATAAAAAATATTTTGATATTTTAGTTCTTAGATTAGTTATTCAATAACAATGTTTTCGTATTGGTATTTTATAATGTTATATTTTTTATTTCTCACTGTGTTATTTTACACTTATTACAGTATTAAATGTTGTATTGTTATCGTTTGAACGTGATCGTTTTTATATCCATACATAAATCCATGTTTTACATCCTTTATATGTATTTTTTTAATATTTAGATGTAACATTAACACTTAGATACTCTTATATGAGTGGCTTCATAATAAAAACTTCAACATAACAAAATACGAAGTTATTTTTTATTACAAAACCTTAGTTTTAAGTCTTTAAAAAAGGAGAGCGCATACCGGTATAGCTAAAGCCTTTGAGATAAAACAATAAAAATGTATATAAAATAAAACGATAAGTGAGCTCTAAACAAAACAATGCGTCACGTCGTGCAATCAATTGTCCTTTGTAAAGGCGCATAAATTTCGCGGCAGTAAGCACATCTCTAATTAACCCTTAACAGACGTCGTGGGCCGCGCGGACCGCAGACGTAAATCTCCGCGAACAACCAAGAATGCATCGCTGTCTTTAATTGAAGGAAAATACAAAAACAGTGTGGTAATTTTATTTCTGGCCACTTTAGGGTTATTTATTTTTATAACTTCATCGGTGTAGAGGTTTTCACGGTTTATTTTAGTTTGTGGTATATCTTATAATATTTGCTTACTTCAATCGGCAATATTTGTGTTCCCTAGTTTACATACACAACTCTAAAAGATATAACGAGGCTTATTGTATTTGTCTAGTATAGATAATTATATTTTGTTAACAATTATTCTTGCCACCATAATGTCACTGGCGTGTAATGGTAGAACTGCGATATCAGCTTCTGGTTGAGAATATACCATTACCATCTATACTGAAAACCTATATTATTACAGCTATAATATAACCAACGTGAAATTCGTCCGCTTGTTTGGAGTTGAATGGCATTGAAAATAATAAAAAAATATAACTGCATGAATTGTCTTATAAACAACAACTTATGTAAATATGTAGATAATGTCAAGGAGACAGTTTGTAAGCAAGGAGCAGACGTCTTAAAGATTTTTAGTATACCTAGTGTTTTGTCCAATAATGCTGAAATTCTATGTTTATGAGTCAAACAAACAATGTAAGTGTATTCTTACTTTAATAATGAATAACCGTATTTTTTAATGTCATAATTTTTATCCTAGTAATTTATTCTATCCTATTAATATTATAAATGCGATAGTTTGTATGTTTGTTTGTCGGTTTGTTTTTATTTTACTTTACGCAAAATCGGTTTTTACGAATGGCACACACAAAGATCCAAGTTACCCGATTAACACATAGGATAGTTTTTAACCCAAAAAAATGATCCTGTGGGACATTACAGGCAACGCTGCGAGTTAGTTATAACATAAGTTAAGTATGTATTAATGTATTTAAAAATTAAAAACACGTTCACAAACTATACAAAAGAGACACTTATGTAATATTAAAAATAAACTACATAATCACAAAAACATTATGCAAAATGTCAAAACAATCAAATTCAAACAAATAGCATAAAATTTTCATGTTTTTAACAAATTCCCCGTGTTGGTCCGGGCTCCTTTGCAGAATAGACCATCTTTCTTGTCATGCAGCTCGTAAAAGGCGAGCATAGGCTTATCGTCGCTAACACCGTGACATCTGACTAGGTAGGGAGTTTCGCAGCGACTCGTCCGGATTGGTACCAACGCCTTACCTATTCCTGCCGCCATAACGTCATGACGTGTTACGGTCCGGAGGGTAAGGTATCCGGTGAACTTACTTTTGCTCGAGGCCTAACATCCTGACCTCAGGTTGGCAACGCATCATTAACATCTTTGGTGTCTCTAGGCGGCGTGAATTTCTTACCATCAGGAAATCCGTCTGCTTGTTTGCCTTCCTATAACATAAAAAAAAATATTGACCGACTCGTTGGTCGAGGGGTTAACGTACACGCTTAACGCCACCGCTCGGGCGACAACGCTCGGCTGGTGTGATGAACATATATAATATTGCCGGGTCTTATTAAACCGATTCCAGTATCTATTTAGGTATTTCTTTTTATGTATTATTATCGTTGGACTAACAGTCATAACACAAGCATATAATTTGCTTACTTTAGGGTTAGATAAAATTTGTGTGATTTGTTCAGGGAATATTTATTGTCATGTTATGATGTTCAAAGATGCAGTTTTCAAAAGCACTAATTACACAAAGAGTAAATTGTATGGTGTATTACGGTTTTATGTAAATTACAGGAACTACTGTTTTGATCCTGTAATTAGCGCACGATGGTAGCAAGCAACGAAGTTATGCTAAGAAAATACCTAGTCTTGCCATAAATATTGTAATAAAGAAAAAAAATATTTTTTTAACTGCAAATAACATATATTACTTTTACAGTGTGTTAGTTTAATACATAAATATACAACAATTAAAAATATAAAAAGCTTATTCGAAGTGGTCTCCATTGGCTGCAATACAGTCCTTTAAACGTTGAGGCCAGTTATCAATAGAAGCACGCACTCTTTCCATGGGAAAATTCTTCACTGCCAATCGTATAGATTGTTTTAGGGACTCCAAATTATCATGGCGTTTAGAGCAAGCTGTACTCTCTAAAACTGACCATAAATCATAATCCAGCGGATTAAGATCGGGACTAGACGACGGCCAGTCTTCAGCTCTGATGAAGTCCGAAACGTTCGCTTCCAACCAAGACTGCGTGGACCGAGCTTTATGACCCGGCGCCGAGTCTTGCTGGAAGGACCATACTTGGTTATTGAACATGGTGATGTTAAGGGGCTTAACTACCTTCTCAAGAATGGTATCTTGATACACTTGTGCCGATGTTTTGATACCTTTTTCACAAAAATATGGCTCAGTCACTCCTTCATAGCTAACACCCCACCAAACCATCACTGAAGTTGGATAATGTCCACGTTGCACTCTGTCGACTAATTGGGAAGCTTCCTTAGAGCTTTGAGCATAAATACGGTCATTTTGTTTGTTAAAATGTTGCTCAATTGTAAAAATTTTCTCATCCGTAAACAAAATTTTTCTGTGACCTCCCTTTGCGTACCGCTTCAGTAATTGTTTCGATTTTACGACCCTATTCTTCTTTAAATTATCAGTTAAGAAATGACCAGAGCGTCTCTTATAGGCTGCAAGTCCTAAGTCATCTTTTAAAATACGCGACATGGTTCTAGGTGCTATCTTCATTTCCCGAGATAAAATCTTTTGCTTTCGGACAGGATTTCATCGAATTCTTTCCCTTACTGCTTTGACCACCTTTTTCGTACGAACACTACGTGGACGGCCAGATCTTTTTCTGTCACAAACAGAGGAAGTCTCATTGTACCTATTAATAGCCCGGTACACAAACATTTTACTAAAACCAAGTGTATGGAGAGTTTTAAAAATTGCATTTGGCTCCATACCTACTTTGTGTAATGCAATCACAGCGATTCGGTTCTCTTTATCACCCCACTCCATTTTAATATCGCAAAATATTGTACAATGTATTGGCGCCAAAATGAGAAAACACAATGAACAATCGTATAAAAATGACAGATTCGAAATTCAAATGTAATATTTTTTTATTTTTAAGTGTAACAGTATTTATGGCCAGACTAAGTATATGCAAAACAAATGTTGATATGAACACGGCTGCCCCTTCAGAGAACTTTACAACTTAGTAAGAGCTTTCACAGAAAATACTGTTGTAAATTTCAGTGTTTTACAATGTGTGTTGAGTTTTGGTTACACATTAATCAAATAACTAGACTATTACTAAGTTAATACAGGTATCGAAAAATTCAAAAACTTTTTGACGTGTAGCTGAAGACAAGAGTCACGTGTATTAACATAACTGATAAATATCATGTTATACTCGTATAAATGAGACAACAATCATAGTGGTAAAATTTCATTTTTATTTAGTCAAGTTTTTGCGTGAGTCTTGACGGAGATAAATCACTTTTTTTTGAAAAAGCAATTAATTTCTTCAGGTTAGTGTGGAACACTTATGAATAATACTTATACGTCTACATGTTTTCTACTAACCAACCAGTAAGAGACAAGTTTGGAATCATTTTATATTAAAAACGTAGCCTGGATGGGTAACACTGTCTTTATTAAAAGTATAATCATAGCGTCATTAGTCACTATTGTCTCATTTCGGTCCGAAAAGTAGGGTAGTCAATAAATTTACTCATGAACCTTATAAAGCCTTTCCATCTATATTCGATAAAACCGACATACAAAGTGTATTTGATACAAAAGAAACTTTTTTATGTAAGAGGTCAGCGAACAAGCACACGGGTCTCCTGGTGGTGAGAGATAACCGTAGCCTATACAGATAGATGTTATTTATGTTATAGGTATGTTGGCATCCAGTGGCTAGGATGTTATGCCAATTATGCTATCTACTACTACTACTCTAGGTGGTAGAGTTTCGCAGCGACTCGCCCGGATTGGTACTACCGCCTCACCTATTCCTGCCGCCATAACGTCATGACGTGTTCCGGTTCAGAGGGTAAGGTAGCCGGTAAACTTACTTTTCTCGAGGCCTAACATCCCGTGCCCAGGTTGGCAACGCACCATTACCACCTTTGGTGTCTCTAGGCGGCGTGAATTTCTTACCATCAGGAAATCCGTCTGCTTGTTTGCCTTCCAATAACATAAAAAAAAATCTCCGAAACGGAACATTATGGCGGTAGGAATAGGTACCACAGTACTCCACTAAAAGTGGTCTTGTTGATAATGACATATTTAAATTACAACAGCCTCTTAAGAGCTACAGAAATGCAATGGTCTACTTTACAGAGTTGACCCGGGCCAACTAAGAAAAATCCTCATCTCAATATGAAATCCATATGAAAATGAACAACCGGTAAGCAAGTATTGATTTTTATTAGTGAATGTAGTAATAACGCTTCATTCATTGATTTCAAGAACTTTCCGCGTATTCGTGACATGCAATTCGACAGATCGTAAAAATACAATATCAGCCAATTACAGGAACATTTCGAAGTAAACGTATCATCGGAGGAGTTCAAAAGAATATTTTGTTTTGAGCGCACAAATTTGTGACTCCAAAATGTCCGACTGAAAGTTTATTGTTATAATAAAAGCTGTGCGAAATTATTATGCGCTTGTTTCGTCTGATTTACGTGATGGACACTATACTTGGATCGTCGATTGTGGGTAACCACCGAAAATATAAACCGTGAGGACAATTATACTTAATATTTTCACAAGAAGTCTAAGACTTAGATTAGATTTATAAAGATTAGTTTGATTTATAAAGATTTTTTATTTTTTTATCGTATAAGATTTAAGCAGTAAGCGAGTAATAGTTAGTGCCTTAGCCTTAAAGACGTGATGATCTCGTCACCTGCTAGTGGTGACACGGTAGCTGAGATAACCTTCGCAATTGTTCCAATATCAAGACAAAACTATCAGTCATTGTAAGGTGGCTGAGACTTGTTTTTTTAAAAATTGTTAAGAATAGTGTCTAAACAATTAATGTAGGTATCAGTTAACTACGGTTTGTTAACAAAAACTTACTTCCAATATTAATCAATTACGAAGCACAAAAGGGTTAGCATTTCAAATGTCAAGAACTTCCAAAGTCACTTTGCTTCATTTCGCAAGTCATCCGCACGAAACGATTGTCTGTTTTAAATTACTTTTCTTCACTTATACTTTTTACATAAATTACGTGAAAGAGTTTTGGTAATTTTTACAATGAGTTTAAACAGCATTTCATTAAATCCAATGAAATTCTTATAAAAAATATTCAAGTATATCCACATATCTTAAAAATGTATGTAGTTACTATTGAACCAAAAGTTCATTTCACTTACGACTTTAACACAGCGAAATAGCCAAATGGAACTTGATTCAGAACTTTTTGACGATTCTTATTTTCTTATCTATAGACCGGAACTGGACAAAAATGAGCCTATATCGTTTACAATTGTTACAATACTATATCGTTTAGTTACAATTACGGTAACTATTTTTTACAGTGTCTGTAAAAGGTAATAGATATCAACAAACTGATAACATAGAACTGTCGTGTTTGTGACCGAATCACAATTTCACTAAGTGCCAACGTAACCAGAAAGTTGACACGAATCTGTATTCGGTACTTAATGTTTTATGTTCTTATGCTGACTTTCAGAGTTAACAATGTGCTGACAGTTTGGCCGCCAATTTGCAAATCATTCTTCCTAATTAAATATTTGATTGTGCTTTTTGTTGTTACGATGTTTTGTAGGTAACTTGTAATAAAAGGTATTAGACATATAGTGATTTCAACTAAAATGTTTAATTCTAATATAGGATTTGTTTAAAAGATAGCGAATTGTAAGAATCAAAATTGATAACAAAATACCACAGTGTTTTAAAAGGTGTTTTAAGTGGAAAGTAAAAGAGGATAATGAAAAAGTTTATGTAAGGATCCTTAATTTATTATAAATATTTGCTTATTCTCTGCTATTGAAACATATATTATGTACAAAAAAAAGAGTAAATGATAAGGTATAAAAGATTGTGTAATGTACATAAAATTATATTGTATCTTTATTGTTATCTAATGCGACCCAGTCTCTAACTTGACCAATTCATCCGATTAGGGATCTACTGCTTTACTTATTCCTACCGCTACAATACTAATTTCCCTTTCTGGTCCGAAGGATAGGGTAGCTTCTAGACTTTTACAATTAGGCTAATAGCACGGCCCCAGGACAGCGATGCACCTACAAGTTTTCTGGTGTCTGCAGGCTACCGGTTGTCTTTTACCATATTCAGGAGAGAGAGGTGTCTTTGTTCGTTGCCTTATCACATAAACAAGAAATAGAAAAGTGTTGTGAGTTGAATTTAAATTCGCTGGTAGAGTACATAATTGTATAAACTCGTCATGAGATTCATGATACAGTAAAATTGTTTTTTTTTATTTGGTTGTTGACATAAACAATTTGTACTTCGATTCTGCAAAAAGCAGCAGCAGCAGGGAAATGAATAAGGGGAACCGCGTTCCCTTGTTCGTTGTCGTTTGCCATAAAAAGATATTTTGTTAGAAAAAAGGCATTTCACTGACGATTGTTCTTTTGTTTACACCCCGAATAAACGACGGAAAAAGTGGTGTCAAAAGTTTAACATGACTGTGCATTCGTGTATGTGTGTGCGAGTGTGTATGTGTGATTGTGTGTGCATCTGTGTCTATGTGCGATTCAGATTTTTGAAGTTATACTTTTTTTGGCGCAAATGGGAAAAATTATGATGAATTTTTACGATGCGCGCGCACACCAACAGATAAATGTGACAGTTAAAAATAACACCCTGAAGTTAGTTGCGAACTTTTTTATTTTTAATTATATTTTATGATTTTTATTGTTGCATGCTATTTATGTATATTTATGTATGTATGCGTTGTGTTATTATTTGGTATATCTGGATTGATACAAAGAAGTATAACTTCTTACGTGCGTACATGAGCGCAGACACTCTTTTTTTTGTTTGAAAGCTAATGTTATCGATACAGTTTTCAGTTGCATTACTAATAAATTTTGTCGGAATTTATTTAAAAAAATGTTTTGATCATTCGAGTTAAAACCTATAGATAAGTAGGCATATTTGTCACTCCTCATAGCTGATTGAATTAAACTGATTAACATGAAGCTATTTCTGATCTAAATTTATAACATCCATGGGTATGAAATGATACTCAAAGGGATATTTCAAAAGACAAGCTAATCAGTTACAAGGCAGAACAAGGGAACGTCTGATATTAATTGTCCGAAAAGCTGTTATTTATGGAGTGAAGTCAGATTTTGTCTCACGGGGCCGGGAATAGAACCCGGCCCACCCACTTCGTTCTAATTGATCCTGTGCTTATTGTTTACATTGTTATCGTTAACGTTACAAATGAAATCTTAACGAAAAAGTGTATGTTAATCAAATTTGCCGAATTTCTTTTAAGATAACGAATAAGCAAATGGCTCTACTGATCTTATATACGACGATATCTAATAACCACCATAGATACTAGTGGTGCGACCAGGGTGTCTGGGCTAAAGTATAAATTTTCAGGCTATCCTCCCGACCAAAACACACATGTACATATTATGCTAGAAGGAACAATAAAGACGACGGAAGTTACTGCACAGCATCCTGATACCAGCGATCATGGTGGTAATTATCATTTAGCCAATACTCCTCTTTCAAGAGCTGCCGGGCAGGTAGACATACGACCTACTTTACTAAATGGGCCCAAACCACCGCTGGGAATAATATCATAATCACTTAACTAAGATTAAACAAATACGTTTGGGAAAAGGCGAATTTAATGCCTGTAAGCATTTTCAACCAGTCGACCTTTGGGCCAGTGGAGTGTAGATAGTACGAGGCTGCCACAGACAACAGAAAGACAATCGCGCACGTATATACCTACAAGGATACAAAAATTAAATTATGAAAAAATATTTATGAAAAATTATGAAAAAACGCAACAACCCTTACGTTTTTCAAAATCATATAAACAATAATAGAAGTCATAATAAGCTAGTGAGTACGGCAGTAGGCTATCTGAGAGTGATTACAGCTTGCTCTTAGACATCTCTGGACAAGCTACACGAATTGAATCTAACCCCAAAGTAAGCAAATTATATGCTTGTGTTATGGGTGTTAGTCAACGATACTTATACATAGAATTACTTAAATATATACCAGAATAAATCTAATAAACACCCAGACCCGGGAATGCAGACGTTAAAATGTTCATCACACAAATGCCTGCCCCCGTCGGGAATCGAACCCAAGCCTCGCGGTCAGTCGATGCAGTTAGGCGTGTACGCTAGCCACTCGACCAACGAGGCGGTCAACGAGGAGAAAGAGGGAGGAGGCGGAGGAGGAGGAGGAGACATCGGCAACTTAAGCGAGTAGTTGTTAACCTGAAAAGAGTGGCCAACTTTGTATCGCACTTTCACCATAAGTCTAAGAATCTGTATCAAAAAATAAAAAAAACAGATTTCATGTAGTTGAAAACCATTTTTAAAACTTTAGCTTTGATATGAAAATCTGTATCGAAATCGGTCTATCCGTTCCAAAGTTATGATACCACATACACACAGGTATGACAAACTTACAATACACACCTTTTCCGTTGAGGTTAATAAAGCAGCGCTTGGCATATACCTATCATGTCGAATATTTACGATCCGAGTTTTGCCATTCGGCTACGGAACTCCAGAAAGAGATGGCTGTAAGTGGGATAGGTTTTTTGGGACATGTTCTGAGTCCAAAATAGTTAAGTCTTGTTTGTTTGTAATAGAGCTGTACTCTATGTTAGGTTAAAGGAAATAACACTAGAAATAAAAAAGTCAATAACCCCCAAATTAGTCCATCCGTTCAAAAGACGTTATGATACTACAGCAGACACACACACGCACATATACATACATACCTACACTCAGTCATATCAAGCTTATAACATATTTTGTTTTCCGTTGGGGATAATAAACACCGCATTTTGCGTTGGGGGTTGAAACAACGCATCTGAATTGTTTAAGAGATATTGTGACATAGACAAACTTACGCTTGCAAACTTAAGTAACCTCTCTTTTTGTTTCCTTTAGGAAAACCGCAAATATTACGATACATACATAATACCGTAACTTTTAAACTTCAATCATCAGGTGCTTATTTTATAATCTCTGTCATCAGAAAATAGGATAAGATCAATTAAGGTAAACCGAATGAGTCCAAACTCGATGATTAACCAGCAGGCATTCCAGAGTTACATCTTATATCTTCGACCCATCATCAGACCAGCTATTAGATTAGAGTGGTTTAGAAAATAAATAAATAGAAAAAAAATATCTAAGGACCGGCTCGATCATGTCAGTTTGTAAATAAAAAAAAAAACCTACATCAAAATCCGTTTATCCGCTGAAGAA
>NJDD01000086.1:149291-176307 GCA_002245505.1 Calephelis nemesis | reverse complement strand
ACACACACACACACACACACACACACACGCACACGCACACGCACACGCACACCCGGCGGCCTTATCATAAAATTGCAATTTCTTGCAAACGACCAACGTAAATAAAAAAAACATACAAAATGAAATATATATTAAAAAATGGGTAAGTACTCACTGCAAGTTAGTATTTTAACTACTCGTAATATTACCTGCAACAAAGATGTTTCCAAATTAGAAAATGTGATAAGATATGAAATATAATAAAATGTGGTTACCAATAAGCCGATATGTAAAAAAAAATGTAAAGGTAAAGTAAAAACCTCTTGAATAGGCATATTTAATACATAGGTATGTAGTATACCTATCTACAGTCATCCTTAAGTTTTCGTGAATGCTATGCTATGAAAAATATAAACTGATCGCGTCCACAAGGGGATTTTCTAATTGAATAGCATTGATCTATCAAAAAAGCTATAGTCAAGCTTTTTGATTCACAAGAGTGAAATCGTGTCCATAGATTATACAGCAAGATTTTTTTATCACCATTCAATTTTTTTCTGGGCATAAAGTATCTATAAATAAGTCCATTTATGAAAAAAAATAGGTAAAATTTTCATTTTAAATAATTTTCTCGATAAAAGTATAAATTTTTCATGGTTACTTAGTCGTGCGTAAAATACTACACTTGTCGCGTAAACTATCAATGGGCGGCGCGCGGGGATAGCGGTAAACATTAATGTTTGGTAGACGACTTTGCGATGTCATATCTTAATAATTTAGTATTGAGGGATACTAAAAGAAAAAACACGTATTTAATTATTTTCGCTTAAGATCAACATATTAAAATTTGGATGGTGATTAAAAAGTCAGGGTGTATGTCTCTCAAATTATAAAAAAAAACACTTTCAATTATTGCATCAAGTCTGTTTATTAAAAGTTTTACCAATTTGTTTGGATTATAGATTGCAAAAGACACCTGTCAACGTTATTTACACAACCAATGGTAGGGTTTATAATTTCTAGTTTAAAACATATAATAATGTGATGACTCTGTTATTTGCTTTTTGGATAATTTGTTTAAATTTCTAAATCCTTTCATTGGCGGAAGAGTGCTGTGCAGCAACTTGCCCGGGTAAGAATCCACCGCCTTACCTTTTCCTGTCATCACAATGACTCTGTCATGTTCTAGTATGAAGGGTAGGGTAGCCAGTAGACTTGCACAATAGGCCTTTCATCCCTACCACAGGACAGCGTCGACCCTGTAACATCGATGGTGTCTATAGGCAACGGCTGTCTCTTACCATTAGAAGAGCAGCGAGCCTATTCTCTGAACTCTCACATAAAAAACCCTCTAGTGCAGGAAACAAGACTAAAGTAAAATAATTCGCCTAACTCCGGCTTGTTTACCTTTTGTATTACCTTACGTACTATCATTAAATAAAGGGTTTCTCGTTATAGTGTTCCGAGCAGATACAGACGCTAGGTACGACATAGTAAGAAGCTAAGATATTAGGCTCAGTTTATTTCTTATGACGTATTTTTATTATATTCACGAAATCCGTATTTTTTTTCATGTACTGAAAACTTTGGACGTGTGATAACAAAACGAAATGGTTTGACATTATTACAGATCAATATAACTCACGCAAAACAGCACGAAATAATTTGAGCGGCGCTTCTGTTACTTAAAATTAGCGAACACGTAGAGTACCAACACTTAATACATCATATAAATTATCAATATTGTCTCATTAACACAACAAACTGGTTTATTAAGACAAATAGTTGGTCCGTTCCTGTTATAATTGCATTAAGCTCGGAAAACTATCGTACATTTGCTCCACGTCTAGAGCACAGTGTTGACATTTACGTAGTTATTTAATGCTTATGTACCAAACGACACTTCATTTGAAATAAATTTAGCAAAACATTATTAATGATGTACATCGCGAAGTAGGTCGGGCAGAAGGAAGATCGCGGCAGCTTTGTTTTGCGAAGGAGAGATGTATTTTGGTAGATTCATCCTTTTGAGATTTTTGAAATACAATGAAAATATGTTAGGAAAGTATTGCTGTACAAATCACTGTCTTTATTCTGACCTGTTTTTTTATTTTTTTCCTTGAAACATATATATTGCATTTTTATAATAACACCATCCATCGGTTACATAAATCTCAAATATAAAATTATTATAAAATCATAAAAAAGCTATTCTCTACTTTTAAGATATTCCAAAAAATGGAGAATAGGTTATTCGGGCGTTCTTATCATTTTGGTTTTTATTGTATTTTTTTATTTATGTGTTTGTTTATTATCCCGGTTCAAAAAGTATACATTGGGCACGATGTTGTCTTGTAGTGTAAGAAATCTCAGAGAATGTAACTATTTGTATCAGTGCTTTTCAGAAAGTCTAACTACTTCATTATTAAACTGAAGAGACGTTGGACTTGAAACCATTACCGTATTCATTACCTTACATTACATTACCTAATACATGCCCATGATTAGAAACGTTCTTAACATTGGATATAAATAAACAAAACTGTTTTGTAAATAGTAGGATACTAAATTTAGAAAACTTCTGCCAGTAGATCTTTGTACAGTGAATTAGCGATAACGACTATCATTAGTTTGTACGAAAAACTAAACAATACAAACCACGTGTCACGAACTACAGGCGAAGACGTATTGTGTGTCCAATTAGTAAAGTTCGGGCCACACTGGCACGTTATTTCTAAAAATACTAAAAACACTCTGTTACCATTTGTCACGGCACGCTCTGTATTTATCAAGATACTGTTCCGCATCTATTGATAAAGGGTGCTCGAATACATTACATAACAAATTTTGTTACGTTAGATAACAAATTT
Source organism: Calephelis nemesis (assembly GCA_002245505.1). NCBI lineage: Eukaryota > Metazoa > Arthropoda > Insecta > Lepidoptera > Riodinidae > Calephelis > Calephelis nemesis. Next base: position 173,458 of record NJDD01000086.1, on the reverse strand, counting down.
TAATGTACAGTAAGCAAACGAAATATCTGACCTCTTATAATTCTTTTAAAGTACTGAGGGGGTCAGATATTTAGGTTGCTCACTGTACGTTATATGTACTAAATGTTTGTACGTAATTTATCAGTAAAGCTTTTATTTAATCTGTTATATTTATAATATAAGCAAGCAACAACATATACAGTATGACACTGTTGGTACTCAGTTGCGCTATTTGCAATTTAAAGAAAATTGTATATTCATTTTCTTTCATTATTTCTAACCCTAAAGCAAAAAAAGATGTACAGTTTACTTCTAAAGAACCAGTCAAATTTTGAGGGACGGTTCGGAATCGATAATATTTTCGATATATGAAACTGGAATTTCAACAAGAAATCAATTCACAATCTTTATTAGACGCGAAATACAAGATGCATGGTTATAACGTAAACGAAGCATAAAACTGGTTCCCTCCGACAACCGCAATCACATTTGCAGACTAGTGACGTTATAATTCGTACAAGGTACGACGTAGCATGACAACAAGTGAAGAATTTTGCGGACTCTTTTATATGTATGTTTATAAAGGTAATTATTACAATTTGACAGTAATATTTAAAATACATTACCGTTTAAGTCTATACTCCCTTGTATTAAAATGTGGCCGGTCCTTTTAAAATTGCCCTGTATAGAGAACCATTTTGAAAACATCAGTTTTATTTTATCAGTTTACCTTTGTGGGCATTGGTTGACTCGTTGGTCGAGTGGCGAGCGTACTCGCCTAACTACATCGAACAACCGCGAGGCTCGGGTTCGATTCCCGACGGGGGCAGGCATTTGTGTGATGAACATTTAGATGTCTGCATTTCCGGGTCTGGGTGTTTATTAAATTTATTCTGGTATCTATTTAAGTATTTCTATGTATTAGTATCGTTGACTAACACCCATAACACAAGCATATAATTTGCTTACTTTGGGGTTAGATTCAATTTGTGTGAGTTGTCCTGGGATATTTATTATTTATTATTATTATTATTTATTATTGATGATGATTGATATTTGCAAAATTTTTTAAGTGTCTTGTGGCTGAATACAAGAAGTATGTGCTTTTTTGCATAAATATTCAGCCTGTATAAGTAACAGTAGCGTTAGAAATAAACACAGTTAACATTCATATAAACAAGATTGTTGCGGCTCACGCGCCGGTGATGGATGGTGATGCACTCGGCCGAGCTATTAGTGACGCTTTATGGGAAAAAACGGATAATGTTCGTGTATTATATTTGGTACTTCAGAAATGTGACTTTAATTATCACGTTTTACCGCATTTATTTATGGAACTGAAAATCTGTCTTTTTTCTGGTATTTCAAAGTATTACAATAGCGATCGTATTACTGTTGTTATGGTGATACTCGTGTAATGAAAAAATATACTTTTTAGTTCAGTTTAGTAGCATTAGAAACAAGCACAGCTAATTGATTTTATGTTTTTTTTTTAAATTTTTACGTTCAATCCGCAAAATGTTTTGCATGGCTTTAGGAAATTCTAACTTTATAATTTAAAAGGACATGGACGAAATCCGCCCTGACTCCAACAAATATGAAACATATTATACTGTAATAACTGAATTGTTTTTATGCCATATCTCAACATCACTTAGTAAATTAAAATTATTTTAACATATTTTAAAAAGGAGTATCACAATTTTATTCATGGCGGAAGTCTATTACTTCAAATAAGAAGAGTTAAGATTGGATTTGGTTAAAAATATTAAAAATACTAAACTAAATTTCCAATATTGTAATAATATGTTATATTGTAGATTGTAGTGTACATACAGAGCGTGTGCTTTGCCTGAATCGCAAAAAAATAACCCATTTTAAAACTAAATCTATAGGTAGTTGTCCTACTTACTATTGACTTCAAATGTTTATAAACAACTATTGGTATTTAGGTACATTACGAAAAAAATATTCTACTTTTCAATTCTGTTCAAATAGTATGATTAATAAATAATTAATAGAGAAAATGGCCGATTGACCAGTGGAGTGGAGTGGATTTAAGGCATTTTTTAAATAATTCGAAAAGTTTTAATAAATAAAAATATTAATTTTTTTCCAGGGAACATAACCTCAAACCTTATGTAAACATTGTATTTGTAAATATATTACAAAAAGATAGCATCCGTGATATTCGATTTTAGAAAGTGATCCATAGCGAGTCTAACTTTACTCCAAGGTTGAACTTGACATTACACAAATTCGGTATCAATAAACATGACGCAGAGACGGAGTAAACTACTTCGTAGCTGATATCTGATACTGTTAAAAATAGTCTTAAAATATATTTTTCCTCTTGAAAAATAATGGATGGCCTCTTCCATCCGTAATTTTTCTTCTGTTTTTACAAAATTAGAAAATTGCTGTCTTCGATAAGATAAATTACTAAATAAACATAAAATATAAAGTAGTTCTTTTATTTATAAATTGTCGAGTGCAAATTATACGCCTTTGATTTTTTTCTTTCATTTAGGCAAGTTTTATTAGTACTAGTCCTTTTAAACGTTCCCGCCAAATGAGACGAAAATATTTTTGTACTGCCATAACATATGCGTTAATCTGTCTTAAGGAAGATGTTGTTATTTTATGGTAGCACGACATTTATTTAAAACGTTTTCATTGTGAAGTTAGTACCTGGTTACTCAAGGAGTAAGAAGTACAGTTGTTATCTCGGATAATACTTGGAGTAAGCGGTTTTATTATTCAGACGATTGGAGTCTTGGAAGAACCTCGTTCGTTGGATTAAATATGGCGACAGTAATCCGCATTATCTAATTTATTTTCTGAACAACAGACCTGACTTGTGTCGTAATAATTATCGTCCTTTGTGCTTGATATAAAGACATTGCGCACGCTAGTCCATAAATCTAAACGGCCAGGAGGAGAATGGTCATAATAAATTAATGATATAATTTATCCCATCACTCTTACCCGACTGGCGAAGTCTTCCGCTATTTCTGTCCAACAATTACCGCTATTATGTAATTGCAACGTGTTGTTGTATTCGCGTCTAAATTTACTAAATTTTGCTTCAATGAAAGTTAAGAAATGTGAGTTAGGCATTAAAGTTGTAGTTAACGAATTTATTTAATTAATTACATTTAAAACATATTCAAAATATTTTTACTTTTTCGCTATCTGGTGGCAAGAATAAGTAAGGCCAGGCCCATATCCAGGCAATGACCGCCTCGTTGGTCAAGTGGCTAGCGTGCACCCCTAACTACACTGACCAACTGCGAGGCTTGGGTTCGATTCCCGACGGGGGCAGACATTTGTGTGATGAACATTTAGATATCTGCATTTCCGGGTCTGGGTGTTTATTAAATTTATTCTGGTATCTATTTAAGTATTTCTATGTAATAGTATCGTTGACTAACACCCATAACACAAGCATATAATTTGCTTACTTTGGGGTTAGATTCAATTTGTGTAACTTGTCCAGGGATATTTATTATTTATTTGTTGCACAACACTTTACCACTAGTGCTCTTGTCGGTGACCCATGTAACGTTATCCACTTCTTATAAGTCACCTGCGAGGAAGTAGACGGTCCATTCTATATAGATGACCTGGACTAACATGAGGAGTAACATTGTGGTGGCAGTAATAGGTAAAGCTACATACCATGGCGGAATAGTAGTAAACTATACTACCTGGTCACTCTTAGTATCCTCACTTGTGGAACAACACTACATTCGAAATAATAAAATTATTACACGAAAGGGTATTTGGTATATTTAATATACTGAATTGAAATATATAAGCGTATGAAACTAGCCTATTAATTAGTACGTCTGTTTAAAAAAAAGTAATGTCTGTAATCTCTAACTTCCCGATGGTGCTCCCAAAAAATATGAAAATGGGTTACTAGCTTTATGACAGCGTGAAGTTTAAGGTTTAGTTTAAGTAGAAAGATTAAGGTTGTTGCCGATTGTGCTCCCTCGAAGTCCAAGCTTCTCAATGCTGGTTTTTCCCACGACTGTGTGCTTTACCCCACTTGCTGTTGCACGTAAATAATGTATCGAAAATTAGTTACACCGTGGGTGTCAGTGCTCACTTTCCATAAGGTGACCCACTTGCCCGTTAGCCTCCTCTTAAAGGTAAATGAATACAAATTTCAATGATTTCTTTTTCATTTGAAAGCTGATGAAATTTCAAGGATAATGGACGTATATGTTTACAGTTTTTCAGCATTCGAACAATTCAATCAGCGGACACATGAATAAATGGCCTAAGAAAGGAAAGTAAATGAAGAGTCAGGTACCTACCCTCCGGTACGAAACTGTTTGCATTTATTTGATAGTACATCTTTATGCTGTTCTGCAAATGTAATGTACGAAATCAATATGAAGTTAGAGTATTAATTGGAAAGATCTTAAAAGAGAACACTATGATACACGCTGCACGCGCTTTTCGTCGCGTCTTATTATCCTCATATAAGTTTGACGTCTATTTTTCAACGCTCTTCAATATTTTTCAATGGATATTTTTAGCAGTGGACTGTATTTTTCGTCAAAGATTAGAGAATTGTAGAACAAACTCAACCAAAAAAAATGTAAGCAAATAACAAGCAAACTCTTTTAAACCGAGTAAAAAAACGTGGACGTCACTTTGTCTGTATGTTTTTTGTATGTTTGTTAAGCAATCACTCACTCTATAACGAATAGGTTTTGATGGTTATTGTATTCAAGGAATGTCATGGTTCAGAGGTCGCATGTAAATTTGTTAAAGATCAGAAAAACTAAAACAAAAAAAACTTAACTTAGTTTATATTTTAGTCCTAGCCGAAACAACAAACTTCGCTTGTGGATTTATTATTAAGATACCTGTGTATGTCCAGATTTTAATAAATTAGTCGATTTATATTGAGTATTGTTAAAACCTGTAATCTGCAGAACTTACGATCAAACGAAGTTATGGAACAATTAGTAACCACATACTAAAATTAAAAAAACGGGAACCCCTTTATTGAATACTTATTAGACAAATTCCGCTACTTAAAAATGTAGTAATTCAGTAATATAGCGTGGATCGCAATCGTGCCCCTTTTAAGTCACCTGCGCCTATTGTTTTAAAATTATTAAGTGTACAGAATTCACTCTTCTACAGTTAACAAAATGCTTCTAACAAAATTTGATCTCTTGTTTCCCTAAATTATACATCTAGATAACTAGTCTGCCAGTTCTGTTTCGTGTCTGTTCTAGGTTCAGTACGTCATTGGCATTGTGATATTGTGGTCTACGTCGAAGCTTTTTATTATAGTCCAGGCATTGTTTATTGAAACAATAAAAACATATTTTTATTGCGATGACATTTTAATGATTATTAATGATATCGTAATGTTACTGTCTTTTCCGTGGAATGCGCTTGGCTTTAGATGAGGCATTATTTTAATTTATTGATCTGTGATGTGTTCAGATTTGTTTTGTGGTTTTCGACAGTTGTTGACTCGTATGTTCAGTTTTAGAATACAATGAGTTTAGTTTCTTATGACGGCAAACAAATTTTCTATTAGTGTTTCTACATACTAAGCTAGTCTTTGGTTTTTCTTTTTCAAAAATGCCAGTAATTGATATTCTGCCTATGTTTGTAGAATTAAAGGTGACTACTTGCCTACTGAGATGCTCGTAAAATGCTTGCCCATTGATACCACCGCCTAAACTATTACACCATATCGCTAGCGCTGCTGAAAATTTGTTCAGTCGTCTTTATTTAAAAGAAGAACAAATAAACAAACAAAACAAAACAATGTTTTTTTGATCAAAGTGTGTATGTAATACGGATTTTGCTTTGAGACTGAATTAGAGTAAAGTAAAAGTAAAGTATCTTCACGCCCATATCCCCAAAGAGGTAGGCAGAGGCACAACCAGGGCACCCACGACTAGCCGAAGATACTAAGTCCCATAATGTGATAGGTGGCAAGCCTATCGCCAACCGGGCACGTTTCCAATCCCGACCAACATTTTTTTTTATTAGAAAATTGGAAAGATCCAATTTTCTTTTTGTTGGCCGACCCGGGATTCGAACCCGGGACCTCATGCAGTCAAGTCCAACACCCGGACCGCTCGACCACAGAGGCGAATTAGAAATTACTGAACTAGAATTAGAAAGGAACATAAACAAAGTCAATAGCTAAGTACTCTTAGTTTCTCTGCTGTGTTATCATAAATAAGTAGATCGTATAATACCATCTTAAATAAGAATAAGAATATATTTTATCGAGACGAAATTATGTGTCATATATTGCGAGTAAATTTGCTTCATAACCACACATCGTTAGTATTGCCATCTTACCTATTCCTGCTGTCAAAATGCTTCTGTCATGGTCCGGAGGGTATGGTTGCCGGTAGAATTGCACAACACGCCTGGTATTGCACAATATGGTGTATATAGGCCTATTTTATATCTCAATATTAGGAGAGCCACGTGCTTTTTCGCTGACGTCTCACATAAAAAAAAACATTATTCTCCATGTGAATATTAGAAGTATTTTTTTAATTTATTTATGTATCGAAACAATATATTGTAATGTATTAGCATACCTACGTATTTCACATTGTCATGATTTAAAGGTTCTACATGACTAAAAAATATTATTTTTGAATATTGGGCACACAATGCCTGAATATTTTTCAAGCTTAGACAAAAAAATAAGTATATAGAAATTAGTTGACTCCCAGCTCAATACGGAGCACAGTTTCGGGTCAATCAGATCATAACCCGAGACCTCAGAAGTCAGACCTCAGACGGCAGACAGTTTCCCACTTTGCGGTAACAGTTTTTCAGAGCAGCACTCTTCTGTCCTATGGCCTATCCCCAATTGGTCAATGACTGCCAATGATGAATAAAGATGATCATTTTTTTCTTTCTTTGCATTTTTTTAAATTAGAAATACGGTTCAGTTTAGTAAGCGTTAAGAGCATTTTTAAAATATCGTAACACAATATACAACGCAAAATAATGTATGTATAAATGTTCCTAAAACGTGAAATAAATTTATAAACATTAATTAATTGTCTCCCATGTGTAATTAATAAATATCTCAACGTTATAAATTGTGGAAGCATTGTCGACGTCAATATAAAATGTTCTGGTGTATTTCCTCCAACATATGTCTTTGTAATGTGACACATTCTGTTAAAAGTTAGAATTGCCTGCCATGAATTATAAGACAGGCTGTTGCCGAAATCTTTCTCAAGTATGAATAGAAATGCTAGGATAAAAAGGAGCAATGAATAATGTCTTTTGCGGATTAACCTTTATTAAAACTAAGCAGTTATGACGTTCATTCTGAAAATTGATAAAAAAATACAAACAAGTTCTACTTAGATCTGCAAATCCTAACATTTAATAATCTAAAAAAAAGCATCTTCTCTCCCATATTCCCGAAGTGGTAGGCAGAGACACGACCAGGGCATCCATGACTAGTCGAACACACTAAGTCTCACAATGTGATAGGTGGCAAGCCTATCGTCAACTGGGCACATTTCCAATCCCGAGCAACGTTTTTTTTGTGTGAAAATTGGAAAAACCCAATTTTCTTTTTGTTTCCCGACCTGGGATTCGAACCACGGACGTCATGCAGTCAAGTCCAACAACTGAACCGCTAGACCACAGAGGTTACATTATACATTATAATTACTAAAATTCATATTAGGTTGGTTTTAGTTGGTTGGTTGGTTGGACTGCATTGTCATAATAACTACAGGTATATTATCAATTTTAACCTAATTTTCTCTATTCTCTATTTCAATTCAATCGTAAAAGACTATTTGATTCAAAACACAGTACTTACAAAGATTTGTCCCTCACTAATAAACTAACAAACCAACAAATTTGTTAATATGACATTTTTTAAATTTCTTATGATAAGAAATTAACAAAGCCTATAAGCCCAATGGTAACATTTCCAATCTGATTTGAAAACGTTTAAGAAGAGGTTACTGATTTCTAAATGTTCAAAAATAAGATAGGTGTTCGAGAGCCGCAGTAATTACTAAGTAAATTCGCTTTTGCTTCCTCTGTCATAGAAAACGAAAAATTTCAATATTGTAAGATTTATAATTATTTTTCCGGAATAGATTAAAAATGTCGCAACTCTTTTACACTAGACTGTACTTAGGTACTCACATATTTAGACTAAAATATTTTAGGATCAACTTTAATTCACGTTGAGATAATTGTCAAAGTTTTGCTACCTTGCAAAAAAAATAGTGTTGGTCCTGGTCTGTCTGTGTGTTTGTCTAAATCTGCTGAGTAAAATAGACCACCTGCCTCTCTGCCAGACATCTCAGAAGAGGCGAGCACGGGTTATTATATAGGTCAGTATCAACAAGATCACTGGTGGTAGAGTGCTATGCAGCAGCTTGCCCGGGTATAGATCCACCGCCTCTTTCAATTTCCAGTCTGGAAGGTAAGGTAAGACTTGCATAATACGCCTAAAATAAAGGCCGCAGGACAGTAACGCACCTATAACATCTCTGGTGTCTATATGCCACAGCTGTTTCTTACCGTTAGTAGATCCGTGTGCTTATTAGCTAAACTATAACATATAAAAGCTGTAATGTTTGCACCTAGCACCCAAAATGAACTATTGAAAATCAGACAAAAATACGAGTAAAACCCGAAAATTAATTAATCAATCCCATCTACAAAATATGTTATAGATTATTAGATTTTAATTATTTGTAAAGGTTAGTTTGGCTTTATTTAATAAGATAACTTTACGAAAATGTTTTTCCACCTCAGGCAGTGTATAGATGGTGAGAGAGTATTCATAAATACATACATTTTTATCACCAAACAACCGCGAGTCTCGGGTTCGATTACCGATGGGAGCAGGCATTTGTATGATGAACATTAGATGTCAATATTTTCGGGTCTTACGTTTACGTGAAAAAATATACATACTCGTCTTATAACACAAGTACATAATTTACTTACTTCAGTTTTACTTAGATTAATTTGTCCAGGGATATCTATTTAATAAAGTATGATTTGTATTCTTACATGTATGGTTTTGTAGATACAAAAAATCCCATCACCATGCCGTAAACTATTAAAACTTTTATATTGGTCTAAAAAAGTGTTTCACAAAGACAACACTTTGCTATAAATGAACCTTAATTACATCAAAGTCTCTGTAAAACTGAATTTATTAAATCATAAAATGGCGAATCTAACCCCACGTTTTCTGTTTATCTTAATAGCCGTTTAGAAAATCGTCCCATTCCTCATTATAATTTACTTTATTACTGTATCTAATAACGATTTATTGAAATTGCATTTTACTGGATTCTCGGTGGGTACAGAAATAGAATTATGACGTTCGTCGTTAAAAATGTTTTAACGAAATGTAAATATTTTATAGCTGCATCCTTCTACTGTAGCTCGATGTTAACTATTTTGGAATAATATAAAAACACTTTTCAAGTTGGTGTTCGAAAATGTACTCCTAAATTTCATTACTACAAGATTTTTTAAATTAAAACTTAAATTACAAATTTAAGCGCAATAAAACTACAAACCCCACATTTTAATGTCAATATCATCTCAGTACACTAAAAATGAATATTTTCCTCGATTTTCTTTGGATTTCATCGTCAAATCCAAACTTGTTAGTACTGTGATTACCCATTTTATAGACGGATGGGATTCGGAAATACATTAAGTCAAGTAAACAATAATAACATTAAATTCGATTTACAGAATATAACAATCGGTTTACAATGAAATTAATTAACACTTATTAAAAATATAAAAGTCGTAAAGAGAACCTCCACTTTTTCAAGTTCAGGCCAGAGATATATTTTTACTGTTTTACAACTTATTGCGGTAATTACTCAAATTAATTGTTGCAGAAGTTAAGGTCGCCTATTCTCGAATAATTAACGCGTAAGCTTATTGCCGTGGCATAAAGCATTGCCAACCACAGTCTGAAATCTCAAGCCCATTCCAAAAATATACCAGAGGTACATCGCGTTCGGCGCTTAGCTTTTTTAAGCTTAATTTGTAGTTATTAATGTAAAATAAATTTGTGTTATATTTCTTTTCATTCTTCTATTTTATTTTTTTATTCAAACAAAATTTTGCTAATGCGTTCCCACCTACTTTAATAATCTTAGAACCTCAACATGATAATTACGAGCACTGACGCGCAACGCAACGATAAGAAAGAGTTTCATCGAAATTGTAATTCTTAATATTACAAAAGGCGTAACTGTTTTGAAATGTTTTCTCTTGTTTTTCTTTAATCTCCTCCCACCTTTATAATACGTTATTATCGTTCTGTCAACGACTAAAGGATCATTAAATAAATAATATATGTCCAACACAAGCGAGTGCTAATTTTATGCGGTCAAATTAGCGTATTTGTGAAAATACACCGCTTTCCGTTAGAGTGGAACGTTTTGTAGAGCGCTCGTTTCCATAATTATTGATGTTCATAAAAAATGAAATAGAGTACCATTAACATAATTATTCTACAAAGCGTTATGATTCCCATTTAAATGTATTTATTATGTATCTTGCTTCATTAGATTACAAAACATATAATGGTATCTTAGGTACAAAAAGGTGGTCATGAGTCCAGTACCTTTTGTAACTTTGGTGAAATATATTGGAAAATTGTAATCTTGTGAATGTCACATATTGTTGCTATTGTAGGTACCAAAATAAAGAGTTGTCCTAACTTTTTTCCTTTGTGAATGAACGAGAAAAAAAAATACTATGTTTCTTTATATCAACATAAAGACATATGTATTGAAATTGATATAAAAATTGGCTGAGTTAAGAGGTAGGAAGAGGTACAATCAGGGCACCCACGAATAGCCGAAGACATTACGTTTTACAATATGACAGGGTTGATTATTTATATTAAGCCAAAATTTTAGCTTTACCGAAAATATTACTAAATTCGTATGTGAACGTTAGTTAGACATTTAAGAATATGTACATTGTGCAAGACGTCAAAATTCAAAATATCATAGATACGTAGTTTACGATTCAAAGTGTCGCTTTAAGTTCAATATTTTTTATGACAAGAATCAAAGTCCAGAAATTGTTATGGACCATACGGTTGATCATTGTGAGCGTAGACACTGATGTAAACTATCACCGGATCGAGGCTACAGGCTTGTAACATCCTTCTGTAACATCAATAATATATTATTCTCGTGTGTTCTACGCAAATATATACTCCATGAGATTTCCTTTTTAAATTCTCGATTATGACACGACGTGTTTATATTATTTCAACAAAGTTTATGAGTTTGTGGACTTTATGTTAAAGGTGTTTTGATTTCAGTGCCATTGTAGGAATGCTAAGGGCGACCTTAATTATGAAAATTATTTTGGATTTCGCCTTGATCTTACAAGTTTATTCTTGTGTATAGATACAGTACTTGGATGACAGAGATCTGCTTTTTAAAAAAATGTAAAAAAAAGTATCTTCACGCCCATATTCGAAGAGGTAGTAAGAGGCACAACCAGGGTACCCACGACTAGCCGAAGATACTAAGTCCCACAATGTGATAGGTGGCAAGCCTATCGCCAATCGGGCATATATCCCTATCCCGAGCAACATTTTTTTATTAGAAAATTGTTAAAACCCAATTTTCTTTCGTTGCCCGACCCGGGATTCGAACCCAGGACGTCATGCAGTCAAGTCCAATAACTGAACCGATAAACCACATAGGTTTTATATTTATTTAAAATGTATTTACATAAATATGAAATACGTATTATTATATAAGAATATCTACAAATAAAATATATTTGAAATTTTCCCCCCGTGTTGGTCCGGGCTCCTTTGTAGAATAGACCATCTGCCTTCCTGTGCCAGGCAGCCGTCACTAACACCATGTTATTTGACTAGGTGGTAAAGTTTAGCAGCGACTCACCCGGATTGGTACTACCGCCTTACCTATTCCTTCCGCCATAACGTCATGACGTGTTCCGGTTCGGAGGGTAAGGTAGCCGGTAAAATTACTTTTGCTCGAGGCCTAGCATCTCGGCCCCTGGTTGGCAACGCACCATTACCACCTTTGGTGTCTCTAGGCGACGGGAATTTCTTACCATCAGGAAATCCGTCTGCTTGTTTGCCTTCCAATGTCATAAAAATAAAAATATGAATAATATTTGAGGAATCTGTCAATTGTTTAGTTGGAATCACTAAGAAATATTTTTAATGACAACAAGAAGGAGTAAAACTATTTTATCTTTACATCTCGTCGTGTTCCTACTAGAGAGCCAAATACGTATATATATATACAAGATACTTGAGTCAAGCTGCAAGAACAGCTCTTTCTGGAATAAATTTTATTGTTGTTATTTAATTTCATGTATGCTTGAATTTTGATAAGTGCTTCGATGTAATATTGCAACACAAGGGATGCAGTGTGCTCTAAATGCCGTATCATCCATAATGTTGGGAGGCTCGGGAAGTCCATAAATTATTAACGTCTTTGGTATCTAAAGACATTTTTTTACCACCAGGAAATCGGTCTGCTTGTTTACCTAACAATACTATAAACATTTGCTTATGTACACTCATACAATTTGTTTCTCCCGTAATGAAATACTTAACCCGTATATTTAGCAGTGGCAAACGTCAACCCTGATGATGGATCGGGGTAATAATTGCGTCAAGCTTGACACACCCTCCGCTGTGTGGAAATAGGAGGGATCAGGTTATTGATGGGGTATTGTATACGTATTGTTTTTGACATTATAATGTACCTGATATTACTTAATGTACTTGAAGTTTAAAGTCTATGGCGGGAATGGTTAACGATCTGTGATGTGTTTGGGTTTACCGTGGTGAAATAATAATAAAAGATTCAATGCGTCATACAATTATTTGTGTGATTGTATGTGAACAAGCAGACGGATTTTTAATGATAAGAAATACATATCGCCTTGAGACACTGATTTATTTTGTCAAGTTGTGTGTAAGCAAGTTTACTGGTAATCTTACCCTCAGACTGAATCCGGTCGTCATGAAACTCTACCAGTCAGTCTCAGTCACGGTGTTAGTGACAAACAAACCGACGTTTTCCTTTTACAAGCTGTTTGGTATGAAGGAATTTGACCAAAATTATTTAAAGAAACCCGACCCATACAGAGGTGACATATAAACAAACAAATTTATAGTAAGCTTGGTAGAAAGTAAGAACTTAATTGTCAAGTTTGTTCTTGCCAATTAATAGATTACGTTTGATAGAATATTTTACAATAAGAATGCTTTTGTTAAAATTTGCTAACAAAATATTTAAACCAATTAAAACCTTTTATACGACAAAAGGTTTTTTTTTTATTTACATTTTTTTTTGAAAATTATTTTCTAAAATTTGATTGAACTTAAAAGCGTAGAACAAAATGAAAGTTAAATTATAATACCATATTTATGTTTTTTAGTTATTACATATTGTACCGAATAATCACATTTTTACATCAAATTATAAGTAACTAGCAGTTTTACGCAGCTTCGCCTGCGTAACTTGGGTTTTACTGCACCGATATTCATGAAACAAAGCCTATGTCACTCAGGGATAATGTAGCTTTCGAATGGTGAAAGAATTTTTAAAATCGGTCCAGTAGTTTTTGAGCCTATTCATTACAAACAAACAAACAAAGTTTTCCTCTTTATAATATTAGTATAGATGAATATTTCTGGATAAATTATAGAACCTAACCCCCAGTAAGCGAATTATGTCTTTATGTTTTTTTAAAGCGGGGTACCCACTTACATGAATACTCATAAATAATTTCATACAACAAGAATCTCATGGCTCTCCTTATGGTAAAATACAACCGTGGACTATAGACACCATAGATGTTGCAGGTGCGTCACTGTCCTGAGGACGGAATCGAAGACCTTTTGTACAAGTCTACTGTCTACCTTACTCTTCATACTGGAACATGACAGCGTCATTATGGCCAGGGGATTAAATAATGCGGTGAATTTCGGGCAAGTTGCTGCACAGAACTCTACCACCATTGGTTTTGTTACTGATCTACTGATCACTACATACTATAAAACAAAGTCGCTTCCTCTGTCCCTATGCCCATTTGTATGCTTAAATCTTTAAAACTACGCAACGAATTTTGATACGGTTTTTTTAGTAGATAAAGTAATTGAAGAGAAAAGTTTATATGCATATTACATAATTTTGCGAAGCCAGGGCGGGCTGCTAGTAATCTATATTTTAATTAGTGCACGCCTCTTACGAGCTGCCTGGTAGAGAGACAGATGTTCTATTCTTCTCAACAGACCCGCACCAACACGGAGAAGGCTTACTTTTAAATAATTAACATTAATAATTGATAAACGCCCACCCTTTCAAATACAGACGTCGATGTGTATCACATAAATGTCTGCCCCCTTCGAGAATCGAACCAGAACATCACAATAAGCCGGTGACCAGAGAGGCGGTTAGATGAACTTAATGTAAATTGTTGATTACGATCAATCGTTTTTGTGGTATAGAATGACAATCAAGCACACAAATTTCCTTATTAATCTTGTACATATCACTCATATATATTCCGAATATTGGAAACGACTACAACAATTTTCATGAAATTGCTATGATTTGTTTTATTCACTTAGTTCATTTTCAGAAAACGTCGCTTTGCAGAAACATAAGCGAAGCTCGGTCATCCACGTACTTACACTCTATAAAGGTACTGATAGACTTGAGCATTAACTTGTGACGAGCATTTGTGCGAATGTTACATCACAGAAAGATAACGAAAACATTTTATCGAAAACTCTATCGAGCGTTCTGGCTAGCATTCTAGCGAGCATTGCTTCGAGCTTTTTGCCGAGCCAAGCTTTGATCAACGTTCCGCGCCCCATCGCTTTGAGATGTCCCACCCCGCACCCCAGTTGCTCTGCTTATTTTTTTGTCACGTAATGAGAATCTATACATATAATAAATCTGTAGGAGGGTCAATTCTGTACATTGAAAATATTAAAAAAAAAATAGTAGAGGGTGTTACTGGATCGATACCAAACCCAAATATGTGATTAAAAAAATGTTGTCTGTCTGTATGTTCAGGCATCACGTGAAAACTAACGGTTCGATTTCGATGAAAATTGGTATAGTTATACCTTATTATCCTGGGCATAAAATGGGATACTTTCTATCCTGAAAAAATATGTAGAAAAAAAATCCGCTACATCCGCGCGGATGGAGTCGCGGGCGGAAGCTAGTTACCAATAAATATAAATGCAGCACAAGCGACCATCAAGTTCTTATCGTGAAGAATATTTTTTAACGAGCATCGACTAGAACGCTCAAAAAAATGTTCATAGCAATGTTCGGCTCTATGCTTGGTTTGGCTCCAGAGACATCAAAGGTGGTAATGTTGCATTGCCAACCAGAGGCTGGGATGTTAGACCTCGAGCAAAAGTAAGTTTACCGGCTAACTTATCCCCCGAACCGGAACACGTCATGACGTTATGGCGGTAGGAATAGGTAAGGCGGTGGTACCAATCCGGGTGAGTCGCTGCGAAATTCTATCACCTAGTCAGATGTCACGGTGTCAGTGACGGCAAGCTTATGCTCGCCTTTTACGAGCTGCCTGGACTAGGATGGCAGATGGTCTATTCTACAAAGGAGCCCGGACCAACACGGCGAAAAAGTTACAAGTGAATGCTCAAGTTTGTCAGCACCTTAATGCGAACAAATCGAAGTGACAACTTCTTGTCGGCAGATTCAGAAGCAGATCAGAAGCTCCATATTACATTACATTAGCGCATGCACCTTCTTCATTATTTTAGCGCCAGGTTTTTCAAAATAATAATAATACTTATCCTTAGATATGTAACGAATTGATATCGAGGACAATTTTATGTAAAACTAAATAACTTCTATGAAAAAATTGTTTATTTGGTTAAGGTTTATTAATAAGTTTATGTAACCTCCTTTGCCAATAATGCATTATTTTTACATACATACATACATATCTTCACGCCAAGTCCCTTACAGGGTAGGCAGAGAGTATCGAGTGCCAGACCTCACGATGATGACAAACCTGTCTTTCTTCCTTCACATTCATTATCCTTTTCATACAAACACGCCGGTTTCGGAGACTCCTGACACCACCCTCGGATAATATCCGATTGATCTGATCGTGAAATGTCAGCCTTGGTCTCCCCGGGTACCTACATCCATCCACATTCGCATTGTATATCTGCTTTGTCAATCTTTCATCTGTCATTATTTCCACATGCCCGAACCAGCGGAGCATGCCCTTTCGCATTTTAACACCAACACTTTCTTTCAATCCCACTCTTTCTCGGATATCACTGTTACGAATGCGGTCAGCGAGCGTTATATATTATTTTTAGTAACCCTAAAAAGTGTTAAAGTGAGTTAGCCTTATATACCCTAACTATATGTTGGCGCTGGCTTGTTTTGCATAAATTGTAAAGGGAATGGTTAGGGAAAGGAGTAGGTAATTTTATCATTGACAATTTATGCGTAGCTTTAACTCTTTACACAGTGATCGCGGCGAAAGCTCTATAAAAGACAAAAGCTGCAGATATTTTATGGCAAAGGCTCAACTACACATTTAATCGTCATCGATTAGAGTACTTACATTAATAAACTTTGACGGCCTCGTTTTTCGAGTCGCTAGCTTACACGCCTAACTATGTCGACCAACCGCGAGGCTCGGGTTCGTTCCCGACGGCGTCTGGGTGTTTATTAAATATATTCTGGTATCTATTTAAGTATTTCTATGTACATTAGTATCGTTGACTAACACCCATAACACAAGCATATAATTTGCTTACTTTGGGGTTAGATTCAATTTGTGTAACTTGTCCAGAAAAAAAACCAAAAAAAAACGTACATATACTCAAAACGCACAAACCTTTTCTTACAGTCGGGTAAAAAAATTCATGTTTTCAATATGATATGATACGATACTACACGAACAATAAAAAACTTTATTATTTCTCAGGACTAATCTCCATACATATACAGAGAGTCTTATTTTAAGTATCATTTTATTTCTAGGTATGTATAACACGTTCCAAATATACTCGTAGATTCTACATATGTCCCTTATTTAGCATTTAATAAATAAAAAATCCGTAATCTTAAAACCTACTAAATAAAGCCTCAGTAACACTACTCAGTATTGAAACCCAACGAAAAACAAATTATCCCGAACATTCCACTATACAATAGGCTTTTCCTAATAAAGGCGTGAACAAAGCGCCCCTAGCGGCAGACTCCGTAATCTCCATTGAAACCGGCAGCAATCTGTCAAGAGGTGGCGCCACAATAGGGGATTAGCGGTTGTTATTACGTCACCTTTGTGCTGAAGTCCGTGTTATGATCGAGAGCCCGCGAATATTAGGGATTATGGCGGTTCCCCTATCTTTGAGGTTGATTTTTTGGAGCGCGCTGTGCAAGTGACAAAATAATATAAAATATTGTAATGGATTTGTCGTTTATAGAAGGTAGGTACTGAGATAAAAAAAAAAAAATATCTTCACGCCCATATCCCCGAAGAGGTTGGCAGAGGCACAACCAGGGCACCCACGACTAGCCGAAGATACTAAGTCCCATAATGTGCTAGGTGGCAAGCCTATCGCCAACCGGGCACGTTTCCAATCCCGACCAACATTTGTTTTATTAGAAAATTGGAAAAATCCATCCAATCCAATCCAATTTGTTGGCCGACCCGGGATTCGAACCCGAGACCTACGCAGTCAAGTCCAACATCCGGACCGCTCGACCACAGAGGCGATAATAAGGTACTGAGATGATACCCTTTTATATTAGTTTTCGTGTCATGTCAGGCAATATAATAATTTTGCTAGTATTTATAATGGTCAAAGACAGCCGCGGTATCTAGACGCTATAGATACCTATTATAGGTGTATAGCTGCCCTATAATCGGGATGTGAGATTCATTGTGCAAGTGTAGCAGCTACTATACCTTCCAGACCAGAAATTGACACTTTCATTATGGCGGAAGAAATAGTTAAGGCGGTGGATCACTACCCATGTAAATAGATGTACAGTACTTTACTACTATTGGTAGTGTCATTATTTCCTATTGTGTATTTACGCCTATATCTCCGAAGCTGTAGGCAGAGGCACAACCAGGGCAACAACAACTATATGAAGAAGTCTTACAATGTGATAGATGGCAAGCCTATCACCAACCGAGAACATATCCAATCTCGGACAACGTTATTATTATTACAAAATTGAAAATATTCATTTTTTTGTGTTATCGACCCGAGGATCTTACCCGGGACCTCAAGAAGTCAAGTTTGATGGCGAACAGCTAGATCACAAAGGCGAAGGTCTTAGTGTCTTTTTGTAATATCTGTTAGAAAAACAAAATTAATTTCATTACTTAAAATTACTACTCTAATTTCAATAAAAAACTTTGAAAGATGCAGCACTAGCTGAAATATCTTGAAAATATTTTGCTTATGGATGTTACGACCCTATTAATAGCTTCTGGTATATTCTGATAATAACATTTGCTGGGCTATCACCAAGCGTAGTGTCAGTTGTGACTTGTGAATGAGTTTTTCAATAACACACCCGCATTGGTACCGTCACGTTTTAGCACCACCAAAGCATTTCATTCTGGAGACTAGGACATCTTCTGATTAATTTATTTAGCAAGAAGCTTATAGCCCAGACTCAGGTTTGACAATCATTATATTTATTATATACAGACTATATTTTTTACTTTTCGTCGGGAAATCTTTTAGGATGATGAAGAATATAAAATTAAACAATAAACTTTAATATTTTGTTGATAAGAACGCCATCTTTATTTCTCAAGACCAACTTCTTTGTTGCCAAACTTTTTAATGCGCCATCTGTAATCTTTTACCGTTATCATCAATATATTTGTTTGTGTGTGTCAAATGCGTGGTAGAGTGTGTAATGTTTTATTTATTGATTTAATGTACTTTATAAGCATTTAAAAATATTAGATTAGAGAAAAATATTAGCGTTCTGCACTTCTCCTACACACAAAGTTTGCCAAATTTTATACTCCTCCGTTCGCGCAATTTTCGTAAAATTCTAAAATTTCAGTTCATTTTAAAATTTCCCTATTCCATTTTTATTAGCCGTTTACTATGTATATATCCATATTTATGTAGCTGTCATGTAATTCACATTACAGGAATATTTATAACAGTGTAATCATAACAATCGCAGATAATAAAACGTGTCAGCGGTGAAATAATTGGAGCGGAAAATTATTATAATATTATAAATAGTTTAGAAACGAGAAATAATTTTATTCGTGTGTTATGGGAGCAGGCCACGGCCGTAACTCATAATTCTGTATAGCAGACCGCTACGGTTTGATACTTGCGCATTCAATGATTAGAAAAGTTTTATGGCCAATAAAATGTCGGGCACAATAAATTTTGATTGTTTATTTTATTTACAATGTTTGCAATATTTTAATGGCTTTTATTTTATTTGTGGGTTCCTTGAAGTCGGTAGTCTTTAAATAAATCTTTTCTATACCGTGTCATTTTGTAAACGCGAAAAAATAAATTTAAAATTTTATTCCTGTGAAGTTGAATATTAAGTTTTATTAAATATAAATGGTAGTATCAAAGATAGGCACCCTCATTATAGCGGAAATATAAACTAAGCGATGAGTAAATGATAGGCCATTAACATAATATTTTATTTTATAAAATCGAATATTATCTACGTTTTATCAGACCTAAGGTAACATACATATAACATAGACTAATTAGGATAGACAATAATTTACAATTATAATCTTTAGGTTACTTATATGAGTTCTTATTAGCCAAACAGTAGTGGATATTTCAGCAGCTATTACTAATTCATTGCCATGTTGTATTTAAAGTTAAAATTAAAATCAGTAAAAAACCGGTTATATGTAAAACATTTAACACCAGTGTAACATTATTACTTGTTAACATAATCATTTTAATTTTAGCGAAACTTAAACTAAGAACGTTGTGGATTTTTTGTGTGATAGTCAAACTCACAGTATCACGAAAATATTATGTAGGTATTTAAGTTCGAACTGAAGATAGTTAAATTAAAATGTATTAATTAAAATCAAATGTTTCTCATAACATCAAAAATATTTGATCTCATTATAAAATGATTTATTATTCTCAATCACAACAAATTTTGTTGAATAGTATTTTTATGTAATCCAAAAATTAGTAGCATTTTATGAATAAAATTGTATAAAATATTAAGAATGGGTTTAACAATAATTGTGAAACATTTTAAACCAGATGTGAATATTTCTACAGTAATAATAAAATAATTTACTTATTCTCGTTTTGGATATTATTGTCATTGTAATATTATTCTGCATACGAAAAACTAGTACTAGTACATATGAAAACTATAATAAAATATTATATTAGATAAAAAAGTATAACGGTTTAAAATAGGAGTAAGTCGTGTACTTTCGAACACATGTATTCTTCGGAAACCATTTCTTTCTCTTGAATTAAAAGTCCTCGTGGAGTACATGTGTTTGAAGGTACACGGCATTCACCTGTACTATAATTACTTTTTATAACAATAATCGCAACGCATCGAACATCGAACATCGCAGCTTTGTGTTAGGAATTTAATTATAATTATATATCTTATCTATTTCTTACTTACTATTACTTCTTATCTACGTGACTGTGATATAAAAATATTTTACTAATGTACAAGTATCAAAATTAACAGTTTCTATATTCAGTAGTCTTATCAGTACATATATTATAACTTAAATCAATACATTTTTTATAAACTAAACCTTTTAACGATACCAATTTTATAATTTTAATGTCATTTTGATAAGCAAATATAAAGAGGAAGTTAAAATGATAAATTAATTATTAACAACTATTTAATACGTATAATGAGTGATTTATATTTCATTGCGAATATAATGTATATTTACTTATATGTAAATAGTACCTAGCCGACCCGGCTTGTTTCCGTCTGACTACTTTCCACAGTTTTTATTGAAAAAATAAAGTATGCATGTTACTAATTTTCTAAATCTTATATGAAATCAAAAATAAATAACAATTATTTTCCCACACCAACTTCTACCTCCAATAGATAGAAATAGTTACTTTCATTTAATAATACTGCATCTTGTCATTGATTATATTGTATCTTCATGCATATTTAGGCAAATTTGTAATAACATTTTTATTAACATTTCATATTAACATTTGGGACTTATAATAGAGTCCAAAAGTCAAACAGATATGACTAATACTTTTTAATGTTCACGCACAAACCTGATTTCAAGAGGTAAATTTAACAGTTGGACTGTTTGAGAAACTTATTACCTGGAAACATTTACAATGTATATATCTAAAGTACATAACATTATTGTAAAAAAAAAAAGAAAATATAGCTTGAACTGCGCCTTTATGTATTGTACTTCGAAACATCCTCAGAATACATAAAGAAACAGCCGAATTTTATCACAATCGTTTCAATAGATTGTGATAAATAGATAGACGAAAATTTCTAAAAATTAAAAATTTGATTCCTATCTATTGAAGTCCTAGCTCTTTTTTTTAAACGCTTTTATCGTATCTATTTAAAATATATTTTTAATGTGCATAACCCACTCTCCCACAGTTTTTTTCCATAGTTTTCCACACTTTTTACACATTTAGTCTCGTAACCAGAAGCTACATGCAAATGAAAATATAAAGATGCTCAGATTTTCGACAAAAGTAACCAGAATAGGTGAAATAAAAAACGCATACATAAAAAGTTTTAGAGTCACTTCCATAACAGAAAAGCTTAGTGAGACCCATATAAGGTGTGTAACGTAAATATATCATGCAATTACCATCCATTTATTAAAAATCCAAGGATCCCTGGTGGATTAGTATCCCTGGCACTGGAACCTGGACAACTTTACCATACTTATAAAGGAAAATAGCAAAATAAGAAGTCTTTTGCCACTGAATGTCAAAAACAATTATGATGATTGAATGTTTGACCGATAGACGACCATTAGCTACAAAACCTAAACCTTAAATAAATAGTTTCTTTATAGCGAGTCGTTTATTTTTCTTGTCAGATCTAGTACCTTCGTTTTTTGTGGTGGAGTCTACCACAAAATACTATGTATCAGGTCGCTCGAATAGTTACCATCGCATTTCCTGTTTTTGTTTTTTAACTTTTGTCTAAAACATAGTGGTTAGAGATTTTCAAGTCAAATCGAATATGTGTTCAAATAAATATATACATCCTATATGAATATTGCACTGTTTTTTTCCCGTAGGTTACTGCTTTCCGTTTGACGTATTCTGTGCTTAAGGATGACAGCATTTGTCCTAAGATACCAACCATAACATCACACACCAGTGACATTTGTGATGTAAGAAAGTGGCGGTTTTCCCTTACCATCAGGTGAGGTTATTTGTAACCAGGCGGCTCCTCTCCGTTGTACAAACGTTGTAACACCTAATTTTAATGGCATTGAATGAAACAAAATATCAAGAAAAAGAGGTTTCTATAGAATTTATGACATATTTTATTTTTTATTTCCGTTCATAACAAATTTTAATTTCCCATCAAGAGATTGAGTTCCTTTGATCTTAGTCGCATTGAATTTAGAATTTCCTTTTCATATTGTGTTTTTGGTAACTTATAACATTAATAATCGGGTGATGGTCAACATCTTGGTAATTAACTTGGCTTAGATGTTTTAAGTGGTGTTTGATGGATAAAAATTGGTGATACTGACATCATTAATTTCGTACGATACGTTCAATATATATATACTCCTATTTAAATACAATTTGCTTCAAAAGTACTTGACTTGAATTAAAACTAATGATTTGAAGGTTTTTTAAAAGTATTTAAGTCTCTTCACACCGATTTTCACGAAAGACCGAGGTACCAGGATATCCACGATTAGGCGTTAGCTGAGTTTAAGCTTTCTTCGTGAAATACTTAGTAAGTTAACAGTTAAAGAAATTAGCTTTAAGTATACAATGAAAATACTTCTAGACGATTCTGCTTCTAACGCTTGAGTAATTTACTACGCGGTAGAGTGTTGTGCAACATTTCACACGGTACACCGTATCGTCACTTACTACACTACTTATTCATACTTCATAACATCAGTGTTCGCCACTGTCATTTTCCAAATCGAAGGGATTGGAGCAGATAGTCTTAAGTGGAATAATATTTTGGCTTTAAAATGAAGTCGTACCTACTATCATCTGTGGTGTTTATAGGCAACTTTAATTCTTATCTACCGCAAAACTTAACAAAAGAGTAATGTTGACCAGGCCAATATATGTTACTTGTTTCGAATGTCATTTTCATAAAAATTCTATCTAATTCGGTTTAATTAATAAGCTTGGAAAAATTAGCTTTATTAAGTTATTGAGAGATTAACTTTTTTATGTGAATCCCTGGTGCATTTAAAAAAAAGTATGCAGCATCTGAAACTATACACAAATTACTTAATTGTTTTATCATTATTCTTAATTTCAGCGATCTAATCAAACTCGGTCGACTGTCCAACTTATCGTGATATGGATCAACGTTGTGACTGTCGCAAGTTTACAAAACATGTTTTACGATAAGGTTACATACGTTTTACACAGTCGGAATTGTCTTTTCATAACTTGCTTGTTGCATGTGGATTCTAACATGCCGCTACAAACAAAACAAGTATAAATATGCAACGCCAATCTAATGCCTGTATCACACCCCCGTTGCTAAAATTTAACACCGAAATCGCTTTAGCAATTCCGAGCTTCACTAGGGTAGTTTGATCAGAGGAACCTTGTTAAAACGTCATGGTAGACAGTTTGAGACTATCAATTATTGTTTAAAACCTAGGCACTTAATTATTATTCAATACGTCTAGATATATTTCCATGCCTGCAATTAAATACTTCTTTGTATTAAAATTGTTTTTCTAATAATTCGACGTCTACTAAATGAAAAAATGTGGCAGCGGCGGAAAATAAACCTGGTGTTGAAGCAGATTCATGAATTTACCCGGTTAATAAGATAGAATTGTAGTCAAATTAGCGCTTTAAAAGCGTTGGAAGTACCGTGGCGGTTAGGGGAGACTAGCCCAAAACG
>NJDD01000086.1:130926-149121 GCA_002245505.1 Calephelis nemesis | reverse complement strand
CGTATTAGGCCACCTTCCCCTACCACTTTTCTACATTCCGATAATGCACGTCGACTATTGTTATTAATTTGTTTTCTCTTCATGTACACACATTATTTAAGCGCAATAAAACGACTACCTGCTGTAAATCCATGAAGTTACATTTTCATAAAAAAACAACAGCAATATGCATTACTTATTGTACATCTAAAACCCTTAATCGGATCGAACGATCTTGGTATTCAGATGGGACCATGTGTGAACCTGTGTGACCTACTGACTACAGCTGAATTGATAGTCTCTATCTTTGGAAAAAAAATCCAGGCTGATATTTGTGAGAGATCTTACTGCCAGTATGCTGTTATAGTTTCGCAGCGGAGGTGTGCCACAGGCGTAAAACTACCCTCAAGTTAATCATTTGTTTCGCCTTTAATCTCACATCTCGGGGTCCCGGCGATCTAATCAAACTTGGTGGACTGTTGGAAACTTTTTATGCCATGGATCAACGTTATTATTGTCGCAGTATTACAAAACTAATTTTCGGCGAGATTACATTTATGTTTGAAGAATGCTATAAGTGTAAGCTAAGAAGAAATGTGGCGATATTACCATTGCATTAATATGTCATGGTAGTTTGAGCAGTTTGCTGAGGCCATGTCTTAGGTGTTTTATAGTCGTGAGAGACAAGTAGACAAGATTCTTAATGTTTTATTGATTAAGAGGTAAGCGAACAAGAACAGGACTGTCTTAATGGTAAGAGTCAACCATAGCCTGAAGACACCATGTTGTGTGGCCTGGATATTATGCTTATCTTACAAGTGTACTGGCTACCCCATCTCCCGGGTCAGAGAAAGTCAAGAGAAAGGATAAAGATTCCTACCCGGGTAAGTAACTGCACTGCACTCTACATCAGTGGTCTTGTTGGTAATGGCTATTAAACTTGCGCCTTATGAGCCTGCCCCGTTGAAGGGTGGATGGTATATTCATCTCAGCGGACTTGGGCTAACTCAGGAAAACCTAAGTTTAATAAAGATGTTAAGGTTCCTTGTCAACCCAAAAGTTGAAAGTTCAAGTTTTGACTCTCTAAACTAGTTATATGTAATAAGATTAAGGTAATTTCTTTTTGGGTAGAAAAGATAGCAAACATATGTAGTTTTTGTCACTCAATATGTAAATAACCTGACTGTCGCTTCCCCGTGTTCGTACGCAGTCGCGAGAAAGAGCTAGGTTAAAATATTTTTTAAACTAAAACATTTTTTCACATTACGCGTTTTTCTTCTAATGATACGGATACCCGTTAATAATAAAAACATGACGTCAAAAAATCAAAATGTTCATCACATAAAAGCTAAACCCTTTTGGAAATTTAACCCACGCCTGTTAGACGATGTACATACAAGGCAGTAAATATTAGGTCGATATTTTTATGACTAGGTAACTTATAAATTTTGAAAAAATGCTGAATACTTAAAAGAATTATCATATCAATGTCATCACCCTAATATTTAGTTCAGTAGCTAAAAATTAAGCTATAGTCACAAGTCAATACAAATATACATCCATACCTATATAGTTTGCTAAAATATTACCCTATTTTATGTCATAGTAAAGGAATTAAGTTGAATTCAAAGGTTTCAAAACATTAAGGTATAAGTTATACATCGCAAGAAAACAAATATCTTCCCAAGGGATTTTTCAGAACCCTTTCAGTGGTAAATATAAACTCCATAAAATTCAAATCAGCATCAACCCTCAGTCTTCAGGGGCCATTTAAATTCATAAATAAACTCAAGAGGTAAAAAAGTCCATAACAATTAACAAATCGGTGGTATTTTAGGGTTAATTTTATTCGTTTCCTTCACTTTTTCAAAGGGTTTTTTGTACAAAATTTACAACAGTAACCTGAAACGTTTTTAAAACAATAAATAGTGAGTGACAAATACAGAAGGAGGGAAGGTGTTATTTTGTGATGGCACTTCAGACAAAACTCCCTCTGCGTTTCTACATATACTGTACTAAGACTTCACGCCGCAATAACATTGAATTTATGTTTTTATTTCAACGTTGTGTGTTTTGGTAGTATGATTAATAAACAATAAAAGAATTTAAATTTTGCATTTGCATTCTTTTGCACTTATATACTATGTGATCCAAATTAATAAATATGAAGTCTTAGTCTTTCAAAGTTTTGTAGTAACAGACGTATCCACACTCAGTATAAAGTGACCAAATAACTAGACATCTAGAATGTATAGAAACTTTTGAAAAAACAGGTCTCCTACATATACATACATATATCTGTCCCCTTTCAGAGAATATCGAGTGCCAAGTGTACGAAATTGTAAAAGTCGGATTGTATTTTTATGTTGGGTTGCTTATATGAATACATAGTTGACTTTTTTCAATTTGTGATCTTATCATAACAATCTGGTTTTTATGAAAAAGTGAAATTTTAACCATTTTATAAAGATAGTGACAAAATCTCAAATGTGAAATATTAATCAAAGGCCGAGCGTTTTAGCATGCAATAAATAGTGCTTTCCTTCACTGCTCGCTTAGTGTCGGGATGAAAACATTAGGAACATACAAACAGACATAAACATTTTTACATTTAACGATTTGGTAAAGATAAAATAATATAAAAACATTATGTACATCAAGATATAATTTGTCATGTTTTTAAATATTATCGAGTAGTTACAAATAATGCGCGTTTCCGATTCCGTCTGACATTACCGTGAACCCATCTCATGAAACTAACTTTTTTACTCCACATCTGTTTGTTATTCTTTCTATTTTAGTACATCCGAATAGAGAATAAACTCCTTCCCCTGTCATTGTGGCTCAATTAAAAAGTGGCATCTCGTTTTAATGGCTATAGTCGTATTTCAATCGCATGCGCTTGTGTTTTACTCGCAGTTTTTGTTGACATTTATATATATTTTGTTATTTATTTTTGACATCATTATTTGATAACTTTTATAATTATCTATAAAATATGACGTTTTAAATAGCTTGAATCACAGTTTTAATGATAATTATTAAATTTAGGCATAGTTTTAATTTATTTCACAGATATTTTCTTTAAGATTTAAAAACATTAATATTAAATATTAATAACGATTTCAAAAGGTGATGAATGAATGAATGAATGAATGAATACACTTTATTATGCACCAACATTTACAAAAAATACACACTTTTTCACTTACAATAAATTAAAGTACTTACATCATTTGTGTTTTGGTAACAACCACCTTTAACACAAGAAACTGCTTAATCCTAGACTTTACCAAATGATGTAATCTTCTTAATCTTAATATATATAAATCTCGTGTCACAATGTTTGTCCTCAATGGACTCCTAAACCACTTAACCGATTATAATAAAATTCGCACACCATGTGCAGTTCGATCCAATTTGAGAGAGGATAGCTTATATCTCAATTTATAGTAAAAAAATTACCATCCGAGCGAAGCCGGAACGGGCAACTAGTTTTTATATAAATATTTATTGGTACTTATTTATTTATTTATGTTTAACATCAAAATCACTGAAAATGTAATTTCTTAATTTACCTATATGTGTATGGTTAAAGAATTTTATTAAATCTCATTAGAATTTATACAATTCAATTATTGAGACATTAAACATTATATTGCACATACATTAAAAAATTGTAGATTGTTTATGTGAAGTTCGTATAAAATCGGTTTAGTGGTTCTTCATTTATTCCATTTTTTGTAACATATGAATTCAATAAGTGGTGGATCATTTTGTTAATGGGTATTTTTTTGTCAAATTGAAACTTTTTTCAGATGGGGATTGTGCTGTCATAATAAAACTTTTTTTCAGTTGTTATTTTCTTTTTTTTGTTATGTGTTATGTTATAATATAATGCGGCCATATAGTGGTCATTTAAGTAGTGAAGCACGTACTGGACCGTTAGTAATTTATAAATTCTAACCACACCATGGTAATTAAATGTCAGGTAACATTTGTAACATAATATGGGACACTCGCATATACTAATCAGTTTGGTAGAAACAACAACGAGTACCGGCAAACCTACAGGCAACCTCTACACATACCTAAAGATCGTAGACATACGTCGTATCATTTCCATTGATCCTTTTCAATTCTAAGTAAACTGCATCTGAACGTAATCTGCCGCAGAGGAAGCGACGTTTGCTGAAGGCTTTTGATATTCTAATATTTGCAGGTTGACCCAGTTCCAACTTACTCGGGCTTAAGAGTTAGATAAGGCAGCCTCCGCTTTTCAAGTTCCAAGTTTCCTGTATGTGAACTGTGCTTGAAATGTTTGGCTAAGAAATATATTATTATGCTCGAAGTTACATACATCTATTATTATAGAAAACTAGCTGTTCCTGCGAACTTCGTTCCGCCCATTCAGTTTGTATGGGAAAAATTAAAATGTTGTTTTTCCCAGTCCTTCTCCCGGTTCTAAGCTACCTCCCCTCCAATTTGCAGCCTAATTGGTTCAGCCGTTCTTGAGTTATAAATAGTGTAACTAACACCACTTTCTTTTATATATTTTATATAGATGAGCAATTTCTGGTTTAGTTTACGGTGACTCGTAACATCATAACAACGTAAGGTTACTTCTGCTTAGTCTACTGTTACCCTTATTTGATGTAACTTGACAATAATGTTACTTTATACCATGTTTTTTTTGATGGCTTAAAACTCATGATACTCTGGTAGCATTATATCATAGCACTACACAATTTAAATAAAATTTTAAAATTTCAGCAGTTTGCGGATATCAGTAAACATAAAAAATAATCTTTCTGGATTGATGAATGCATAGACAATGCTTTTACGGCCTCACTAGTTTCGGGTTGCGTTACCGATAGGGGCTGGCATGTTTTGTGATATGAATATTTAGATGTCTGAATTTCCGGTTATGGATGTTTATCCTATCCTATTAATATTATAAATGCGAAAGTTTGGATGTATGGATGTTTGTTACTCTTTCACGCAAAAACTACAAAGCCGATTACGATGAAATTTGGTATGTAGGTAGCTGAAGACCCAGAATAACATATAGGCTACTTTTTATCCCGGATTTCCCGCGGGATTGGGACTTACGCGGGTGAAACCGCAGGGCGCAGCTAGTTAAATATATTTTGGTATCTATTTAAGTATTTCTTTGTATCAAAATTATAGTTATACTCGTATCAGAAGCGTAATAAAATTTATCGCCTATTTATTTATATACGGAAATATGGAAGATGTCAAAGAAAACGAATGGAAAGTGGATGACGACGTTGTAAGTACGCGACTTGCCCTGTGTATCTTACACATCCAATTAACTTTACAAAACGTATCAAAAATTGCTAAAAGCAAGAATACATAAAGCATATTGTTCAAATTAAACTTTAAAAATTCCACCCAGACGTTGCAGGTTAAATAAATTCTTGTAAAAATAAATATTAAAATGAAATAATTCTATACGAGTTTTCTTCCAAGTAACCGACGACCAAATGCACTTAATGACAGCAGAGAACAGAGAGAAGCGTGGACATTGTCATATTACACTATGACAGCTACTAGGGATGCGTTTTTAGATCATAATTCAGAAATAGAAACGACAATAACTCGATTTAGATACGATGACAACTCGAATGACAGTTGCTGAAGGGGTTTCTTAGAACACACTGACACGGGTTAAAGCAGTAGTTATTTTAATTAAATTAACTAAATTGTTAAACAATTTTAATATTTGCCGAATGCTACAAATCAAATCATTGTTTAAGATATTTCTCTATTTATTCTACTAATTTAGAGTTCTGCAATAACACACTCGGGTAGTTAAATAGTAACACCACAAATTATTTTCCTCCTAGCTCATCACTTGATTCGTAATTTGGTTCAGAATACAGGATCGCTGTCTTTTACAAGAATCTTAACATCCTAGCTCCAGTTTGGCAATGCATCGTCAACTCACACCTTTGATGTCTTTATGCAATCTTTTTTTACCATCAGGAAGCCCGTCTTTGCTTATTTGCCTTGCCATAAAATAAAAAGAACCTCTAACAATATGAGAACTAGTTACATAACAGATCCTGGTGAGAGATGCGCTCGAGACCCCCGCGGCGCAAGCGCATCTGATGCGGCTAACGAGGACCCAACAATGTCTCTATTAGCTTATTCTGAGGATTTAGATTAGACCAACGCCATCTGTTGAGCAGCCACATGTTCCATATTCTACTAAGAAAATTTAAATAAGAAAAATCCTAGTTTAAAATAATTTTCATACATATATCGTACCTTAAATTATAACATATATCTTTTTAGTTTGATGTATTGTTACTGCTTGATATTGCATTTTCTGCAAATTATTTTAATTTCTTGCTTACGGGTTTGATTAAAATAAAAGTTCAAACATTTTTCAAATAAAATGAAAGACATACTTTGATTATGGTTAGGCATACTTTTAGTAAAGGGTGCATCTCACTTTTTAAGACTAAAAAAAAACACCAAGGCCTGTTATTTATCCTGCGATTTTTTCTCGATTGGTTCTTGACTTAATTTAAGAATTTCAATTTATTAAAAAAACTGAACCAAATTTGATGAAAACTTACTATTTTATTATTTTTTGTTAATTATTGTTATAATCAGTACTTATGGGCTTACTAGGTAAACCATTAACGTAGAGAAACTATCAGACGTCACGCTAAAAAATATATCTCCTACGTAGCCGCTCCACAGGTTTCTCTATTATAAAGGACAAGAACTATTCCCTCTTCACTATGCAAATAAAGTTGGTAGCAAAAACAAAGAGAAACACGGTAATTACACTTGGTGGAAAATTAACTGACATCGATACGGTGAACATGCTCTTGGCCGTGAACGGTCCGACGTAATGAGTGTAGATATCGCCATTTTAGTGCACGGCAGTGTAGTTAAGGCATTGGGTGCTTTTTAGTTGTTTTACATTAATTGACTAGAGAATTGCTAAGTCATATACAAAATGTAGAAGCAAAACCTATTTTGCTGCAGTTTTTTGGAAACATTATTAACGTTCTTTCTTTGTTTCTTTAGGTTTTGGCCTTCACGTTAGTATTTAGCCATTAGTCAAGTAGAAATTTGCATCGAATTTTATATCATTTTCAATTAATTATAATAAGTAGTCATCAGTCATAAGTCGTCAGGAAGTCATGTCAGGCTCTTGAGTAAAGCGGTGGCTCATTACACAAGCTCTGTAATGAGATTTGGCGGCAACGAGGAAATACACGATACGCCAATTTCTTAATAATCATTTCATTTTTGCTCTTTCACTGAACAAAATTGTACAAAATGCCACCAAAATTAACTAATTTCACTCAATATTAACACGAAATTCAATAATTATGAGAAAAACTTCGACCATCTTTTCTCTCGATGGCGCCAAAAGCCATTATTAACGTTATGTATGAGTCTTGTCCAGGCCCATGCAAGTTTTGCGTTAATTATTTTGAGTGATTAAATACCGAACATCTGTATCTACGTTTGACGACTGAAACAGGACTCATGCTATAAGTCTTTTTTTATGTTAAAGGAAGGCAAATAAGCAGGCGGATTTCCTGATGGTAAGAAATTCACGCCGCCTAGAGACACCAAAAGTGTTAATGGTGCGTTGCCAACCTGAGGTCCAGATGTTAGGCCTCGAGCAAAAGTAAGTTTACCGGCTACCTTACCCTTCGGACCGGAACATGTCATGACATTATGGCGGCAGAAATAGGTAAGGCGGTGGTACCAATCCGGGTGAGTCGGTTTTTTTTTACTACATACTGTAAAATGTAATAGATAATGTAAAATGATTTAAAAGTGATTGAAGAGAAAGGAATGATTGAATTTTTAATTAAGTTTTTTTTTAACTCTTTAATCTTAAGGTTGTACACTGTCTACCTATCGCTTTTTATTTTGTATCGTTTTTCTCTATCTTAGGTTAGCTGTAAGATATCTCTTGTAAGAGATAGCTCGTCTTTTGTACAATATTTATATTTGTATTTTCTCACTGTCAACTCTATGTTACGTGTGCAATAAAGTGTAAAATAAATAAATAAGGTTTACATTCATAGGAAAGTATATTTCATAGCCGTGGAACGCTGGGACGGGCCGCTAGTATTATACATTATTAGATTACTATTATCAAAAATAGTAGTAGGCAAAAGAAAATATAGATTAAATATGTACTTCCTCATAAAATACATATATAAAATAGGATTTTAAATTAATTGCAGGTGTAAGCCTTTGTGTTTTTTTTTATGATTTTGTTTTTCGGCACCCAATTTTTTATTTAAAATAAGCTTCGGACAGAAATAATATTTTGATTATAACATTGTAAAAATTTAAATATGTCAACCATTTATAATTGTAGAAACCATCTATTTTGTTAGCAATTTGTAAAGAAACACGATCTTACTGGAGGGTTAACTCCGGATCGCCACATAAATCTGCAGCCAAAGGGTTG
The DNA here is from genome assembly GCA_002245505.1 of Calephelis nemesis. Taxonomy (NCBI): domain Eukaryota; kingdom Metazoa; phylum Arthropoda; class Insecta; order Lepidoptera; family Riodinidae; genus Calephelis; species Calephelis nemesis. The sequence continues at coordinate 140,663 of NJDD01000086.1, read as the reverse complement.
TAAATCCACCATCCCCTTCTAAACGTAGCCTCTAAGTGCCTTTTTATTTAGACCTCCCACCCCTCGCTGTTTGTAACCAAATAAGGGTTTCCAAGAGGGAGTAAATCGGGTGTTGCGGCTCAAGTTCTATTTGTTGATATTTTATAAATGCGTATGAAATTTTTACTATGTTCGAAAATATGTTTTGGGGTTTTCAAGTCAATATCCTGAATTGCTTCCTGTTTTTATTAAGTGAGAGATAAACTCATATTCATTATTTATTCATTTTTTATTTATAATAATATTCATTATTTAGTTATTAATATCGACCATCTTTAGACTGAAATTTTAATATGGTAGGAGTCGCACATGATATGACAGTTTAATTTAAAAAAGTTTTGATTGTAAGATGTGACAATCCCATTACTTGTTAATAATTAAATAATTTTAATCCCTGTTTTACAAAATTTGTGTTATCAATCAGACTAAGCTGAAGAAGATATATCATATAGTAAGACTAAGACTTCTTGTGTTGAATATTACCATAACAGGCCATATTATTTAACTTTGATTTAGTGAGTAATTTAGAATAATTTAACACTGAATTAAAAGCTAACTCGAGCGTAATATTTAGCCTATTAATGCGCACGTGGACATTGGACAATTTAGTTATTGCAAAAATATAATGCATTAACGTTATTAAATTCAGGCACCTACTGCAACCATGTTAGATTTGTAATCTGAATATACCTAAGAGCAGTAAAACTGCAAAAAATCGTGTTTTTTCCTAGATTTCCCAGATTCGGACTAGATGGTATTGGTAGACACCATCGCAAAACGTACTCTCTTTCGAATAAAAAATATTCTATTCAAATCGGTTCACAAATGACAGAGACATCGATTAACATACTTATAATAATACTAGCTGGCTGTTCCGACTTCGCTCGGAAGGTAATTTTTCTGATCAAATATTGAGATGTAAGCTATCCTATCTTTCAAGTTAGATCAAACTGCACACGGTGTGCAAATTTGATTGAATAAAATCGGTTAAATAGTTGAGCAGTCCATCGCGGACAAACAACGTGACACTTATTTCATATATATAAATTCAAACTTCAACCTTAACAAATAACCTTTTCCATTTTCAAAATTGGTTAAAAAATGACATTACGCAGTAGGAAACGAACGCACAAAAAGTCGCGATTAGACGAAGCCAGGTGTCAGTATTCAAACAGTTCGACTGTAACACGTCACAGTAAAGACCTCGATGGCAACATCTAAGCTTTAAAATGGCAACACCCAAATGACGAAACAGACCAATCATAAAACACCACATTAAACTAACAAAGTGGAAGGAGAAAATTGTACTTTTACAACGACCCAGTTATTAATGAAAAGGTCAAAAACGAGATGGTTTTTATAATTACCCATCTAATTTTAATAATATACTATGACAGGAAATGACTACCGTTATGATGTTTATAATGATCTCAATAAATAATGTTTATCAATAAATATAAATATTAAAAACTAATAACAGGATGCTGAGAGCCGAAAGGCAGTTGAGAATACGAGGAGCTGGTTTATATACTGTATGAATATTTTTAAATATAAATGTCAAATGTCAAACTAATCTGTTAAAGAAAGTCAAGAAATCTATTTAACAGAAAATGAATTACTTTTCTTATTTGTTATTGGTTAAAACTTCCATCATAAAGCATTATATCGAAGTATATAACTAGCACTATACAAATCACAAAAAAATTCCTACCGTATTTGTCCGGGTTCACTGAGTATAATAAACCAATAAATATCACCCTATCAGACAACTTTTAAGAGGCGAGCAAAATATAGGTCCTTACCAAAATATAGGTCACATTGCTGTGTAGCAACATGCCCGGGTAGGGATCCACCGCCTTACCTATTCCTGTCGCCATAATGACTATGTCGTGTTCCCGTTTGGAGGGTGGAGGACATTACTTGCACTATAAGCATAGTATCCCGGCCTCAGGATAGCGACGTCTCTGTTGCAGAGACCTACTGCTCGTTGGTGCCTATTGGCTACGGTTACCTCATACCATCACAATAGCCGTGTGCTTGTTCGTTGACTTTTAACATAAAAAATTTCTTTTCAGATACGCCTCGAATATCTACCATCGCTCTTCCTATTTGGCAGCTTCCAAAAGGCGAGTATAGGTTAAATGTGTCAGTGCTAAAAAGACCGCTGGTGGTAATACTGCTAGGTATCCAACGCCTCTCTTATACCTATCCTATAGACCGTTCACTGCCTTCCTGCCAGGCAGCTCGTAAAAGGCGAGCATAGGCTTAAAGTCACTAACATCATGACATCCTATGTGGTGTGTGTGGTATGGTGGTAGAATTTCGCAGCGACTCGCCCGAATTGGTACCGCCGCCTTACCTACTCCTGCCGTTGACGTGTTCCAGTTCGGAGGGTAAAGTAGCCGGTAGACTTACTTTTGGACGATGCTTAACATTCCGGCCTCAGGTTGGCAACGCACCATTACCACCTCTGGTGTCATGAATTTCTTACCATCAGGAAATCTGTCTGCTTGTTTGCCATCCATTATTATAAAAAATAGGAACTTATTACAGAATTAATTAAGAAATTCCTAATTTTTTAGAACTCTGTTGAAAAAAAGCACATACTCGATAAAACCTCGATATTTATGCTGACTGGTATTTCCTAGTGATCCTTATTTTTTACTTTTTAGTTTCGGGGTGAAAGCATGAGGTACCATTAAGGTATCGGTGTGGCGGGGTGGACCTGCGAACGAGATCCGTAATAATTCACAAAGAAAGCTTACTACCAATATAGGAGTAGTACTTTGGCAAAGATTAATATGGTGTAGATGCGATCCTTTTTTTTAGTTTTTACTTTTTTATTTGCTGGTGAAATTCTACAATCACTCCAATTCCTAGCACTATAAAGTTATAAAAAAAAACTATAAAGTTAGTAGTCTATGTTTTAGTGTAACTGTTCAGAGGGTTAGGTAGCCAGAAAATTAAGTTATCAATTGGAGCATAGAAAATGTAAATACCCTTGTTATTTTTAAGGCAAACATAGGAAGAGTAAGTATTATTATGCAACAAACTATATTATAGAAGAATAAGTAAAAGAAGAATACGTTTGTTTTAGTCACATAATTATAATTAAAAACGCCAAAAATGGACTATACGCAACCATTTTTAACCAAACCCAAAAATAAGGACATAATCAATTTGTCTGTACATTTTGTATGTTTTTGTGTTTTTTTTTGTTTATGGGTGACCAAGTGGTGAGCTGCCTGCTTTATGCAGATGATGCTGGAGTCTCCGAAACCGGCGTGTTTGTATGAAAAGGGTAATGAATGTGAAGGAAGCATAACAGGTTTGTCAGGATCGTGAGGTCTGGCAGTCGATACTCTCTGCCTACCCCGTAAGGGACTTGGCGTGAAGATATGTATGTATGTATGTACTTAACCAACAACGAATGGATTTTATAAGTTCTTTTTTTTTCGAAAAGTGGGTCATAATTTAAATAAAAACGAAGTGGCTCAGATATGGCAAGTAGTTTTGAGTTGTAATCAAATTGCCGAGGTCTATATTCGTTCCGAGCCGTTGGATGGATAATATTATTAACCCCCGACGAGATAAAAAAGGTGCAATTTTAATCTCTCTTGTCTCTTTTTTCTGTTTATATATCCGAGTGTCTGTGGAATTACAACTTTTGAAAAGGATGGACCAAATTTTTTAATTTTATTTTAGATATAATGATGGTCATTCATAAACATGACTTACATCAATATATTATTTTTAATTTAAAAATCTAAAAGGAAAATAATTTTATCTTTTATAAGGTACCTAATGCCACATCCAACTGATATAATCTATGACATGAAAGGCAGCGGCATTTGGCATAACTCAAGGCGGATACAATATACTGATCGGTATTTTATCGACGCAAAGGGATGGATACTATTTTATGCTTTACAATTTTAATAAAATATGCACTACCGTAAAAGTATATGTCAACTGTAGTAATAGATCTCTTGGTTTATCCCGTATAGGTATTGAGCTGCTTTGGAGAATATAGGACAACTCTTTTTCTACAAAAATAGCTCTTCAAGACGATTGTCGATTTGTTTATTATTATTTCTAATCGTATAGTAGAAGTTTACGACGAGTGAGCCTGATCCTGTGGCAATAATGTTAGAAATATCTTGTTTTCAATTCTGATGGTTGGTCCTGAGGTTCGAAATCTATTTCTACCATATTTGATATTTATATGAGGTCTCATGGCTGCTTACTTTTCTTCATAAAAAAATTGCTTACCACAGTTTCGCTTGAACCGTTATAAAAAATAAATTATAAACAAACGAGCCACATACGGACTACGGACGGTGGGTGTATGGATCGTTTATTTTTTAGTTGAATAAATAATCTCATTACTGTACACAACCTCGAATAAATTAAGAACAAAATTAAGTTTCGGTCGAATAAAAAGTAGGTAACTTATTAGAATTTCTATATTACAATGCTAATCTAGCTATTTATAATAATAAAGCCAACCGTAAATCTATTGAAAATTTTATATTCAAAACTACAAAACAACAAAAGTAACACGGCCACTAAATTATTTATTGAATGATAGGAGAATAGTCTAGCACTGTAATTTTATTGACATTTATATTTTGGAAATACTGTACTAGCGCTGCATTCGCTGTTTCAATTTTCTTTTAACGTACGTAGGACGGTGCTACGTGTACGTTGTAGGTCCCTTACTATCCTTTATAGCAATGTCTAACTAACAATAATGTTTGTGACAATGTTTTACTACTTGAATTCTACAGTTGCCGGGTGATTCGTTTTCCAAGTTATTACCACAAAAAAACCAATATAAAAATAATAGCACCAAAATAAAAAAAAAACAATATAAAAATTATAGTAAAACCACCCCAAAATTTAAAAACTATTTTCTTATGTAATATAGACGTTTGGGATTGATACGTAAACGAAAAGTTTATTAGGTACATCACACTAATAATTAAAATAAGGAAAAGCATTTTTTTTATCGATATTTTAGATTCGATACCTGAATCAATGTCGATACTCACAAGTGAATAAATTATTCTAAATCCGAATCTGACTGTTTTAGGTTCAAAAATATTCTTATGATAAGAAACAGTATCAATTATTATAGTCGCCCTGTCCTTAATTTAATGTTAGTTACATGTAAAGCATCACTGGAACAGCCCGGAATCAATAATACTTTCAGTCTTTGAAAAACTGAAAATACAAAAAATCAATTTACAATTTAATGCGACGCAAAATAGAAGATGCTTTTAAAGTAAACAAAGCATAAAACTGGTCTCTACTTTGCGGAATGTTTATCAATTTTAAAAATAAAGAATGTTTATTTACAGTTGGATGGTCCTTTCAAAGTTATCATGTTTATTAGTTGTCATATTTAGATGTATCACATAAAAGCCTTTTGGGATTTGAGTCCTAAATGATTACTATATTTTTATCAAGAACAGAATTGTCAACATTTGCTGTCAATAGACGACGAATTCCTTACTATCAATTATCTTTTTTATTTATTCAAAATCTCATTGTTCTCCTATCAACATCGCATTCAACGTAGAGCAATTCGAATTGTCAATGACCGGGCAACTACCAATCGGCTTGATTCCTTAGCATTGCGTAGAGATGTTGGGTCACTCAGTGTTCTCTACCGCATCTATCATGGGGAATGCTCTGAGGAGTTGTTTGGTTTAATTCGAGCCGCTGATTTCCACCTTCGGACATCGCGTCAGAGCTTAATGTATCATGCCCATCATCTCGATGCGTGACGATCTACAACTGTGCGATTCCGAAAATATTTTTTACCCCATATAACACCTTTGTGGAATCAGTTACCGAGGGCGGTATTCCCAAACAATTATGACTTAGGGACCTTCAAGAAAAGAGCGTACTCATTCCTTAAAGGTCGGCAACACATCTGTGATGCTCTTGGTGTTGCGGATGTCCGTGGGCGGAGGTGATCACTTTCCATCAGGTGACCCACTTGCTCGTTTGCCTCCTCTTCTATAAAAAAAAATCCCACTAAAGAGTGCATTCTAATAATCGGATCAACATAATATAAACCCCAAGGAATACTTAAAAAAAATATTAGAATAAAAATTTAGTAGGTAGTAACTTATTTGTTTCAGTTTTTAAAGAACACTCAGAAAAGTTATGGTAAAACGTGTAGTTGTAAAATATTATTATTTCACATAATACGAACTACACTATCATAAATCCTACATATCAGCTAAGCCATAAAGCTAGTGCAACATGATCGGTTTTTTATACAGTGGAAACGTGATTATGCTAATTTCGTTCTGATAGTCGTTATTTTGGAAGATTCTCACGACTGGCGACACCGGGTCTAGGTATTGAGTTGTTGACCTTAGAGAAATTATTAAAAATTAATGATATTTCTTATAAGTTGTTTATATGAGATTTAAAGACAGCATAATTATTATTAGTAGATAATTTAAATGCAAGATTGAGCTTTTTTATTACCTACTTACGTGCTATTTGAAATTAACAACAAAAAGTAAAGCGAAATTTATCTCTGCGTCTATCTGTCTATACTTGATGAACTTTTTTAAATGCTGATTTAACTAATTTGTAGATTAACGAATATTAAGATTAGATACAGACATTCATATTTTTAAATGAAGAAACACTTGTACTGTTTTACGTATCACTTATATTTTATTATTTTTATATAGCCTACCAATTTCGCTTTTTACAGCATCATCAGGGCTAGAACTAGCCTAACTAGAAGGGCTAGCGAAACCGGTAGGCTATTTATAAAATAATAAAATATAAGTGATACGTAAAACAGTACAAGTGTTTCTTCATTTAAAAATATGAATATTTGGAAGTTTTACCAAGCGCCGACGATGGAAGATATCAAATATATTAGATACAGACTGCGAAATTTTTGTTTCTAGATTACTCGTTGGTCGAGTGGCAGCGTACACGCCTAACTACACCGATCGACCGCGAGGCTCGGGTTCTTCCGGGCAGGCATTTGTGTGATAAGCATATAGATGTCTGCATTTCTGGGTCCGGGTGTTTATTAAATTTATTCTGGTATATATCTAAGTACTTTTTTGTATTAGAATCGTTGACTAACACCCATAACACAAGTACATTGTTGCACAGTGCTTACTTTTGGGTTAGATTAAATTTGTGTAACTTGTCCAGGGGTATTTATGATTTATAATGGTGCAGCAGTCATTCCATGTTTCTAGATTGCTATGCAAAACTTCATGGAGTTGGTACCATCGCTTTAAATCTTCCCAAGGTCGTAGCGACAGTGCTCACCGTTGTCTTATTACGTAATAAAGGGCATGTTAAGGTGGTATACTTGCAAACATAGTACAAGGTCTTGGATTGAAGATAACGACGTAAGTGTAACACTCTTCGCTATCAAAGCTTTAATGAGAGCCGCCAGTAGGTTTACTATGTTAAAAAGTAGAAAAAATCTATATTTCTAAGGTATTTACATATACACATATGGGACGAACTCTAGACTTATTTACTAATGAGGGTCCAAAGTGATGCTTTAAAACAATATAATTTCAAAAGTCTTATTAAAAAGCATTCATTTGACCGCCTCGTTGGTCGAGTGGCTAGCGTATTCGCCTAACTGCATCCACGAATCGTGAGGCTCGAGTTCGATTCCCGACGGGGGCAGGCATTTGTCTGATGAACATTTAGATGTCTTAATTTCCGGGTCTGGGTGTTTATTAAATGTATTCTGGTATCTATTTAAGTATTTCTATGTAATAGCATCGTTGACTAACACCCATAACACAAGCATATACCTAATTCGCTTACTTTGGGGTTAGATTCAATTTGTGTGACTAGTTCAGGAATATTAATTTATTAATAAACGTAAAATAAAGGCACGTTTGTACATTGACATCATTGAGATGACACTTTAATCCTTATTTACATTTAATAATACTTAACGTAGATTGGATGTAATTGGAAGTGCCCGGTTGGCCAAATTCATTCCACTTCTCACGTTATTGAACTCCGTAACTTCGGCTAATCGTGGGTGACCTGGTTATACTCCTGACAAGCGCATCGGGGGATGTGGGCGGGAATATTTTCTTCCTAGTTAAATCAGATTGGGTAGTGTGGAAGAATTTATTTTCATTATTTATTGAATAAGTATCAGTTGTTCTCTTTCGTAAAATTATTTATTTCCCCTTCTCGAGAACTCGATCAGATATCAAGATAAAAACTAACCAAAGTCCTTTTTCAAGCTCTAATCTATATCTGTACTAAAATTAATAAGACTGGGCCATTTTGAAAGGAGAACGAAATATGTATACAAAAACAATTTTCTTCGTCACTAATACATATTCCGTCTATAAGTAATATTATGTAGCCATGCAATACATAATACGTTTGATATGTAAAAACTTCATACGGATAGCTTAGGTACACGAGTTCCCGACTACGAATATTTTAAAAGTATGTAAGATTTCTAATCCTTTTAGACTGGCTTTGGTATCTCGTCCATAGCAACCAAACGCGTATTTTTCGAACCTACCCACAAAACATGTGCGGCGTAGTAATTAGCAAATGGCCAAAGATCGGTATCGATGCATTCATCGCCTTTTTTCCTTTCCTCGCAAATTTCTTTTAAAATTTAAATGAAACGGTGGAACATTCCTTTTTTTTATTAGATATTGGTGATTTAGAGTAATGACCATTGACACACTTGGTGAAAAGTGATATTAACTTGATGGTGGGAGTCACCACCTAGTTGTTACTGGGCTTTCCCATTGTGCAACCAGTCTTAACTAGGTAGTGGTTGATCCCTTCCCGGGTAAGCTGCTGCACAGCACTCTATCACCAGTGGTCTTATTGGTATTGACTCGTTTCGCCTGTGACGGCGCTGCCAGGCAGAACAGCAAATGCTCTATTTTACACAGAGGATCCCAACCAATACGGGGAAAATATGAAGTACCTTTAATAGAACAAGGGTCCAGTATGAAATCAACATACTTAATTATTAAAATATATCTTCATGCTCAGATCCACGAAGAGTTAGGCAGCAGCACAGCTGGGGCATCTACGACTTACACTAAATCACACAATGTGACAACTGACAAATAGGGCACATATCTAATCCCGGGCAGCGTTATTTTTCTTAGAAAATTAGAAAATAAAAATCTAGTTATTAGGTGCCTGACCGAGGCCGAGGGTTCGAAACCGGGGCTTAAGAAGTCAAGTCCGACCCCGGACCGATAGACCACAGAGGCGATCAAAATTTTTAAAACATCTACAATACATACAAACATCTACAATAATTAAAAGAAAACATAGTGATATTGCTGTGTGAGTAAAGCCTAGAACTGAAGATAGTATGAAACATTAAGATAAGGAATGTTATTATCACTCAAGGATACATAAACTCAGTGATCTTCAATTAAAGTTACATTAAAATAAATAATTAAGATTAATTGAATGCGTAAAACTTGAAATCTGTGTTCATAAATACTGATTCAGATATAAATACTGTTATTACTCTCGCGACCTTCATCTACAACTTTTGTTTGAACATATTAGAATTATATATATATATAATTATAGCGACATTTAAACTGGTATCAGTTGTAGTTACAGCAGTACATATAGTATATAGAAAAATGCCCTTACATTCTATGTTATCCTCTACATGCAAA
>NJDD01000086.1:103827-117816 GCA_002245505.1 Calephelis nemesis | reverse complement strand
AGTAGGGTGGCTGACATCACATCTACATCTAGGCAATAAGACAGGGATGCAGCTATAGCTGTACCGTGTAGGTGAAGGTTGTCTCTTATCAACAGAAGAACTATGTGCGTGTTATTTCTCTTAGCCCAAAAAATTAACTTACGTATCTAAGTTTAGTGTTGGTCCTGTATTATGTGAACAACAATGTAAATACAAACGCACAATTATTCAAATCTGTGAAAGTTTGTGTCGGGCAAGCGGTTTATATGATCATTAGTATCTGTCAATAGATGGCGTTATTACATATGTATATGTTTGAAAAAAGTTGCGCTTAGTAATTTGACGCTAATTTGTAATTAAAAAGCTAATTGGTTTTTATTGAAACATCTTTGATATCGATACTTACTAAAGCCACGATCAACCAAACTTTAAAGTATATCGATTTAGTATTATAAATATTATGCTCTTAAATATTTTAGCTTTAATAAAAATAACAATGTCTGGTTGTTCTTAGATCCCAGGTTATTATTACACTTCCATGCTGTCTATGAGTAATGATAGCATGAGAGACAGTTGACAACCCTGAAGTACAGCTGGTAATTAGCCTGTATGTTTGTTAAACCTATTTATCTCTGTACTTTTGACAGCTGCTAAATTTGTAGTTAACGTGAGAGATTAACTAGTTGTGACCTTAAGTTTTATTGGTTTTCTCCGACAGCGTGGCGAAAGTTAAAGTTATTTCCTTCTCTGTTTAGCGTATGTATAAATTCTTTATTATCTTACATTATTTAATACGCTACATAAAAATATTATGTTAATATTACTACTAGTTTTTAAATTAAATTAAAATAATTTGTGGAGTGTGTGTATTGTGTGTTAATAAGTATTTCGGTATCCAAATATTTTAATATTTTAACTGTTAGGAATATTATTTATATTTATAACTAGTTTCATTATTTATTACCAAAAAATTAAAAAAAATAATTAAATTTAACCTTGTCTACCGAAAACTTCTACCGTTTTCAAACCCTGTCGGTCAGGAGAAGAAACGGCGAAACAAACTCCTTGGCAGCCAAAATGTCTTCAATTACATCAAGTTAATAATTAAAACAAATAATACACTATGCATGCTGTTCTGTAACAAAATCTTATTTTTATGAATAATATAGTAAACAATATATATTTTTTACTCAGAAAACCAATTCCAATAAAAAGGTAAGTACCTACAAATTAAGGGACAAATATGATACTGAAATATCTAAGTATTTATTACATTATTCTTATATTATTATAATCATGACCTTGTGACTGAACCATCTATGGGTAACCAATACTTTAAAGTCCATTTGCACACGGTCTCACAAAACAGCCATTAAACTGTTGCTAATGTCCCGCATCATGGGTACAAAAAATATTTCAATAATAAAACATTACAAAGTTTAGACTTGAACTAGCTGACCCAGCAGACGTTGTTCTGCTATGTGATTTTAGTAAAAAATTTGGGGTGAGTCACCTTTGTCACTTAGGGGTATGGAAAATAGATGTTGGCCTATAATTGAATAGAATAAGGCATACATATATACGATTTAGCGATTTGAAGATATATATTTCGTCTGAAATCACTCAATGCGTATTTATCAGGTTGGTATTTTAGGATTCTTCCAATGTAAGTCATTCGGATACCCTGTACTCCAAAATAGGAACACAATAGTGATAAGCTATAGATAAAGTAGCAATCTGGGCAAATCGTCGCAAAATTCTATCTCATAATCACAGTCACGGTGCTAGTGGAAAACGAAATGACGTTTGCCTCTGAAGAGGTGCTTGACAAGGAAGTAGTTCGATGCTACGTAGGAGATCGAGACTTACATGAAATGACACAAGTCAGATTTGATGGTTGATTATATGTTTTTACACATTACAAAGCAAACAAATACAAGTGTCTTCTCAAGACAAGAGATTGCTTTTGCACATCACAGAATTTAAAGGTGCGTCCGTGTCTTGTGGCCTAGGCCTTAAGCCCTCTGGCCTGGAAAACATAATTTCCAAATACTGTTATCATATAGGAAAGCAGCAGGAATAATGTCAGTGGATACTTACCTACACAAGTTGCTGCACAGCACTCTACCAGCAGTGCTACTTATCCTATTAATATTATAAATGCGAAAGTTTGACCCAGAATAATATATAGGCTACTTTTTATCCCGGAGTTCCCGCAGGATTGGGACTTACGCGGGTGAAACCGCGGGGCGCAGCTAGTAGATACATAAATAGTAATTGCCAAAACAACATTGGAAGGTTGTTCTACCAAATCAATTCAGAACATTGTTAATAAACTAAACTTAATTAATCCAGCAGTTCTAAATATGGACGTTGTCATGATGCAATCCGAATGGTATTTACTGAAGGGCACATAATATAATAGTAAATGGAAAGGCACTTGATACAATATTGCTGGTATCATCTTTATCCATATCTATTAGTATCACTACATAGTATAAAACAAAGTCGCTTCCTCTGTCCCTATGTCCCTTTGTAAGCTTAAATCCTTAACACTACGTAACGGATTTTGATGCGGTTTTTTTAATAGATGAAGTGATTGAAGAGGAAAGTTTATATGCATATTTTACACCCGTGCGAAGCCAGGGCTAGACGCTAGTTAAGAATAAATCAAATTTTCAAATCACAATTCTATAGTAACAAATTCTAAAGGAATTACGACGTCAGCATTGACTGTATAAAAGTGCAAATATATTATGTTCATTTTAAAGACGGTTTATAAATGTCATGTCTACTTCACAAATCGGTCCTTGCGCGAGCGCAGTTGATCAGAGAAGGTAGATTTACATTATCTTAATTTAATTGTTTATCTATACTTGAGTTTTGGTGCTGATTTCGAAACTTATCTCAAGCACCTGTCCACAAGGAACAGGTTAGAACAATGAATGTTGTTCGACTCTACAATGTTTACATTTATCAATGTCGGTTGAGTTATGGGTACTAATATTGCCTCATTTTGACCTCGGGTAATGTGTATTAAGTAATTGGTTGTGCAAAATATTATTCTTTACACTTACTGCTTTCCTAGTACCTAAGCAACTCGTGGGAGGTAAATAATGTCTTTTTTCTTCTTTTAATTCTTTGTATCAAACATCATTATCATAACCGACTCGACGTATTGCTACAACTGGCTCAAATTCTTGCTTTCGCTTTACTTACTACTTTTTTGGCATAGCATTAGTGCTCGCCGCTGTCGTGCTACACATGGAAGGTAAGGTAGCTGGTAAAGTACTCACTTGAGATGTTTTTAAGACCTCAGGTTACTCATACTAACATATTTTTTGTCTATATGTATCTTCACGCCCATATCCCCGAAGAGGTAGACAGAGGCACAACCAGGCACCCACGACTAGTCGAAGACACTAATCCCACAATGTGATAGGTGACAAGCCTATCGCCAACCGGGCACACATCCAATCCCGAGCAACGTATTTTTTGATAAGAAAATTGGAAAAACACAATTTTATTTTTATTGCCCGACCCGGGATTCGAACCCAGGACCTCAGGCAATCAAGTCCAAAAACTAAAATACTAGACCACAGAGGCGACGTGACGTGTAATATATGACTTCGTTAGGAAATCCGTCTGTTTATTTGTCTTCAGTGTGATAAAAAACGTGATATGACACCGATGTTTGTTTGAAACTTAATTATGTGTAATAAATACTATAAACATTTACGTTTTGTATAAAAACACCCTGTATTGTGATATATCTGACAAGCATTAAAACTGGACAGGTACGTATTGTTGTAATATTTGTCAGCTTGTAACCACCTAACCAACAAAATACACCCGGTCAATTGTAAACTGTAGTTTAAAGACAGTGAGGCAATATTTCATTGATTGCAAGTTAAGATCGTAGTCATAGGCTTTGTTGTGCAAAAATTGATTTACGTGCCACATCTGTTTAAATATATGGCAGAACGGTATTGTCATAAATAAGATTTCGCAGAATGTAGGCTGGGTATGGCTTAGTAAATCTAAGCTTACTTCTCCACTTTGTTCTTACCTGGTGTTCTACAAAAACATTTTAAGCTACGATTTTTTTGCAGGAAAGTTTAATTGTTAATGTTTCTTACTTAATACGTATGTCACACTCATATAAACAAGAAGAAGTCTACCATCAGGTCACCGTATATATCTTATTAATAAACAAAAACTAAAATAAAACTTAAAATTAAAGGATAATAAAGTCTGTATAACGGTGTTAATAAAGACAATAATACCAGGTTCAGCCTGGGAGTACTTTAATCTATGTCTAATAATAAGTCGGTCAAGGTCCTTACCTAATCCTAACCATAACCTTTTCACTCTCGTATTCCATTTTAAGGAATTCGGTGAGTTTACTCACTCACACCGTTTTATTAATAAAAGTAGTTTATAGCGAATCTAACTTTACTTCAAGGGTGAAGGTGACATTAGTATACTATTAATACGTACTGTGTTGTTATAATATGCGTTATTCCCTCGTAAGGAAGGTGTTGGATATAGTTAGTGCTTACACTAAATGTATCAATGACATTTTCAATACGAAGATAATACTTGCTAGTAACTACCAACCACTAGTAATAGTGGAATTACAAGTAAGCTCGGATAATACTTTGTCGCCTCTTTGGTCTAGCGGTCCAGGTGTTGGACTTGATTTCACGAGGTCCCGGATTCGATTCGCGGGTCGGGCAACAAAAAAAAAAGTATCTTCACGCCCGCATCCCCGAAGAGGTAGGCAGAGGCACAACCAGGTTGACTGCATGAGGTCTCGGGTTCGAATCCCGGGTCGGCCAACAAAAAGAAAATTGGATTTTTTTCAATTTTCGAATAAAAAAAAATGTTGGTCGGGATTGGAAACGTGCCCGGTTGGCGATAGGCTTGCCACCTATCACATTATGGGACTTAGTATCTTCGGCTAGTCGTGGGTGCCCTGGTTGGGCAACAAAATAAAATGTGGTTTTTCCAATTTTCTAAGTGAAAAAACGTTGCCCGGGATTGAAAATGTGCCCGGTTGGCGATAGACTTGCCACCTATCTTGATCTCTCCCTGGTAGTGCCTTTGCCTACCTCTTTGGGGATATGGGCGTTAATACCTTAGGTAAGCGATTATTATCAACAAGTGGTATAAAGTTTAACCTCTCAGCGTCAGTCACTTGGTTAATTAGTGATCGCCGATTGCTCGATTTCTTTCTCATCTCATTACGATGAAAAAGGCATTTGCCCCAAACACACGTGACGTGGCCTCGTGAATACGGCCTGTACGTAACTTATTAATCTTAAAGAAATAATGACCTTCCAATGTATTTCCAAATGTACTTAGTCGGCGAAACCAGTCCAAACAAATTAAAAACCATCCCATTGTTACGCATTCAAAGAATAATCGATTTTTAATTTATTCATGCGTGGAACACAATCGATCAGTTCGGCGCCTCTATGGTACTGTGATGGATCGACTCTTACTCGATTTGACGGGAATCGATAATGAATCGATTCATTTTACAGCCTGTTATAATATTTTTGTTCTACATTGCTACAATGTAAGAGTACTAAAATATGTAAAAAGCTAAGCGGATGAACAGACTAGTGAGGGAAAATAATTAAATGCCTTGTGAAAGGTTATCCTTGAGTTTGTAGTATTTTTGGTTTCACTGTGTTTTTTATGAACTTGAAATATCACATATGTTGAACAAGATGTTTCAGAGAATGAACTTATATAAGGGAAATCAAAAACACTAAACAGAAGCAAGAAACAGAAAATCGATTCGGGGTTCTCACATATCAATGTAAAGAATAAGCGGGATTAACGTTAGGATAATGATATTAAGATGTATTTTTATCAAACTGTATGAATAAGAATTTATCTATTGAATAGATAAAATTAAACTATATTTTACAAGCTACTACTAGCTTCTTACTACTAGATAAATAAGTTGCAAGGATATTTCATCAAGGTGCTAATAATGATTTTTAAATTATGATTACAAATGTTGCGAATTTCCTACACTTTGATTTTTGCAAATGAAGTGAGGGCGGTTAGCACGAGGAGTAAGGAGAACAAACATCAGCTGTAAATTCCCAATGTAATTGTGTTAGCTAATCGCGATAAGCTTCTGTTGTTGATTCGCACAATAAATTATGTTCAAGACGAAGTAGAGCAACTTGTCATGAGTTGTGAGCTGCAGCTCGTACTTTGTATACAGGCTGAAATCAAAATTTACAAATAAATAAATAAAAACTACTTCTAGTAGATTTAATGGAAATAATTTTAAAATGATAATTTTTTTTCCAATTTTCTAATAAAAAAAATGTTGCTCGGGATTGGATGTGAGCCCGGTTGGCGATAAGATTTCCACCTATCACATTGTGGGACTTAGTATATTTGGCCAGTCGTGGGTGCCCTGGTTGTGTCTCTGCCTACCTCTTCGGAGAAATGGGCGTGAAGATACTTTTTTTTATTTTAAAATGTATTATTTTGTAAAATTAATTGACGTAATAATTTAAAAAAACATGTCATTTTGCACTCGACACTTTCTGCCCATATGTCAAAAGACTTGATGTAAAGATCTTAATACGTATATACTCGTATGTGAAAAAAGCGGTAAAGAACAATGTAAAGCGTAAAGTCATCCATTGTGCAACTTTACTGCACAAAAAAGGTATGGGGGCAAAAAATAGCAATAAATAAATTCTCGAAATAAATACCTGCTTCAACTTCACTCACTAAATAACGTAATACTTATTAATCAATAGTTACTAACGTTCAGAAAACTGGCTGAACTACAAAACGCGAGCAAACTTGAGTCTTAATTTTGCACTAAGCAGGTAGACTCACGCAAGTCAATTAAAAATTAAAAATGACTGCTAGAAGGCTAGTTGTAATAATATCAGGTCATGAAGTTACACATATTTTTTTTGTTTTTGACGTGAGACTATTTAAGAGGTATGCCGGCTGAATCTTATGTAAATACTACGAACTTAAACTACTGAGTTAAATCCCCTTACTTGTAAAAATAATTGTTAAAATGAACTGTAATCACGCTGTATACAGCGCTCCCAGCCAGTTCGCCCACCAGACACTCGATCACGAAAGTGGACGTTCCTCGTTACGAAAGCCTAAAACAATCAAGATTTGCAACCTGCAGCCGAGGCTTAGACTTGTATTTAACACTAGCAGTTTCCGAAGGGTTCGCTCGTGCAACGGTACGTTAGTTCGATTTTACTTAATAAATATTGATTAAATCAGATAAATTGTAACGATTCAGATAAAAAAAAACATACCTATTTTAATTTTTTTTGTGCTAAAAATATTCCCGCCAAAATTCGCACATCACCAAGTTATGTATTTAAAGTAATTTTTAGTATGCATATCACGTTTTCCATACAATTTTAGAGGATTTCAATTTTGATATAATAGATAAATAAATATGTCAGGTGAATGATTTCAACCGCTACAAACCGAAATGTAGCGGTTGGTTAATTTAAGCCTTAGATCATACTAATATTATAAATGCTTTATAGTTAAAACAAAAGTCTTTAACCAGTGTGTGTTACCAGTGATGACCTACGGCACCGAGAGCGAGACGTGGTCTCTTACTGTGGGCCTGATAAACAAGCTCAAGGTTGCACAGCGAGCTATGGAGCGGGCTATGCTCGGGGTTTCCCTGCGAGATCGATTCAGAAATGAGGAGATCCGCAGGCGAACGAAAGTCACCGACATAGCCAGCCGGGTTAGCAAGCTGAAGTGTCAGTGGGCGGGGCACATAGCGCGAAGAACTGATGGCCGTTGGGGCAGAAAAGTTCTCGAGTGGAGACCACGTACCGGCAAGCGAAGCATAGGACGGCCACCCACGAGATGGACAGACGACCTTATGAGGGTCGCGGGGTCTCGTTGGATGCAGGCCGCTTCCATCCGGTCGAAGTGGAAGTCAATGGGGGAGGCCTATGTTCAGCAGTGGACGTCCTATGGCTGAAATGATGATGATGATGATAGTCCTTCACGCAAAAAATGCTGATCCGATTTTCATGAAATTTGGCACACACATAGAGAGTTTTTATCCCTAAAAAATGTTTCTACGGGACCATTAACCACGCGGGCAACGCCGCCGGCAACAACTAGTAGTCTATAAATCATTAATATCGAAGAAAACTAAAAATATTACACTTGACGAAATATGTTTTTTACAATACTTCCATGACATAAATACATATGTTTGATACAATTATTTCATCCATGCTACAATAACGTCAGTGTTCGTTATAGTCGATTTTTTTTACATATTAAACTCTTGTCATCCAAAATCTGACAGAACAAAAGATAATACCACTATACATGTGTTTATAATGTTGTATAAATGCATTCAAGATTATGAAATCCCTTTGAAATTATTCAAAAATATTGTTCAGTAATTTAAGTTCTAGCCCTGATGATGCTGTAAAAAGCGAAACCGGTAGGCTATTTATAAAATAATAAAATATAAGTTATACGTAAAACAGTACAAGTGTTTCTTCATTTAAAAATATGAATATTTGGAAGTTTTACCAAACGCCGACGATGGAAAATATCAAATATTATGAAATCCGTTGGCTTGTTTACTTCTCAACACTATAAAAAATCAAATTAATGTATAATTCAAATAACTCACTGATAAGAAATTTGTAATTTATTGAACGTAAAATCATAAGCTCGCGGTTACTCTCCCGTGAAGTTGAAAAAGGAGGTTAATTGGAAAGGCAACAATGATACTAATGTTACAACCATGTTAAGCGGTCACTGAACATGCTGTCATCGTGTCAATTCAATAGTCATCGTAAGGATAGTATAGCACCGGCTTGGCTATCTATCTATATAAAAATGAATTGCTAAATGTGTTGGGAAGCGCATAACTCTCGAACTACTCAACTGATTTGGCTAATTCTATTTTTGTTGTATTAGTTATTGTCGAAATAAGGTTCTTATGAAGAGAAAACCTGGAAAAGTTGCAGGGAAGATGGGAAAAACAATACTTTATTTTCCTCATACAAACTGAACGGGTGCAACGAAGTTCACCGGAACAGCTAGTACTTATTATAAAACTATAGAAAAGTTGATTTTGTATAATGGCAATATTAAAATAGGTTTATGCAAATAAAAAGGGGCAGTAGAAAATATTTTTAGGGTTTTTAGATTTCTTGTCTGTTTGTTTGTATCTGACCGCTACTTAACTGGCCGTAAAGAAATTTGACTAGAAAGTAGGTACTATACATTCCGAAAAAGGTTCTAGTATACTTTTTATCCGGCTCACGAAATGGATAAAAGTTGAGTTGCAAACTGACCCATCCTTATTTTGAAGTCATTAGTATTGTATTGCTGAAATTACAGAACCCAGAATAACAAAACCCAGTATAAAGTAATAAATATTTAAAATAGAGGGAAAAAAATACAAACCCGCTGAGTTTATTTCTCCTTCTTGTTTCTTCTCCGAGTGTGGCCGCGTTCGAATCAGATGATAGATTTTAGTGTTATATAGATTGTAGACGCGTCACAAGCGCATTTTGTATGGTCTAGGTGTGTGAAATGAAAGATTTTCTAATTTGAGTCCTAAAAATGGCCAAATAACTTGATATCCGAAACGTAGACAAGAATTTAAATGAGTAGTAGGTAGAAAGAATCGGGTCCTAAGGAAACGAAATCCGCCGGGGAGGTTAGACAATACAATATTTTTTATGTTTGAAGCTACACACAAAAACATTAACAATTAACAGCAATTAATATTTGCTGAATGCGAGGTGTTAGATGCAGGTAGTATTTATTACCTTTCGCAGTGCTCCACAGTAGCCAACATTAGAACAATAATGTGTGCTCGTTCATCAGTAATTCTGTAACACAATTTATTAGTAATAAATAATAATGAAGCTTTTGATTTTCAAAGTCATTAAAGTCAAGATTTTCTTTTGAAAAGTCATTACGAACGCTAGGTAGCGCCAAAATCGTGGACAAAGCTAATTTATATACTGATGCCTTTTTATATACATAAGTAAATACAACAAAGAAACCGGTATTGTAGAAGTATATATGTAATGCGGCTATGCCGTTTATAAGAGTTCAACTCATAAAAAAAATGACGATTATTATTAGTATTTGTGCATACACTTTGGGAGTATGGATGGAATTTTTGAACAAAACAAATGTTTTATTTACTCTTGAAGGAAACATTAATACAAAGAAAAAAACGAGTTTTAATTATATTGCGTGCATTGTTTACTACTGTAATATGTGTTAGCTTACACATTGATGATAGTACCTACTAGCCTGATAGTTTATGGATTTGGTTACCGGGGAGTTTGTTTTGTCGTTTCTTCTTCTCATTGACTAGGTTTGGACAAGGTTTATGGTGCATAGGTTTAACTTAATAGCTTATTTGTAACAAGTAATGATTTTTTTAATAAATGTAAATAATTAATTTGTATAAACTTCAAAACACTTGTACACTATAATAATGTAGAATATGTCGGTACGCTCAAATGTTTTTGTAACAACTTTTTAACATACATTTATATTTTGTAAAACTTTTTTTTGGAGAGAATAAAGAATAAAATAGCTTGTTTTCTTTTTAACTAAGGTATTATGATACCAAAATTTTGACGTGAAAACTGATAATATTGGCGTTTATAATGTAGTTAGTATTAAGCATACCTGCATAGTATACCTACATGATTATTTAATTTATGAAATTTATGTATTTATGTACTTACACGTTTCACAAACCGTACTAGCAATAAAACCCGATAAAGTAACGACATTTTGTTAAAATTTATTTCATAAGTTGAAAATCCATAATAACATTATAAATGCAAAACTATATCTGTCTGCTGCTCTTTTACGTCTAATCTTCAAAACCGATTACAATGGAAACGATATGCAAATAGCTATAGATCCGAGTTCAAACATAGGCTATATTTAAAAAATCCCCCAGAGACCAGAGGTAGGGGGATGAATTATTTTATGAAAATCTTAACTATTGAAATCTGACGAAGTCGTGGGAAAACCGCTAGTTATGTATAATTTGATGTTTTAAGAATGAAATTAGAAGAATAAAAGCAGTCACTAACATGTCGTCGTCATGTTATGTCAAGAGCACCCGATATTTCGAGGATAGTTATAGTATTTAGTAGTTTCATGGTGGCGTTGAGAGCTTATTCATACCAACTCACTATGTTTTTTTATACTTAACCTCAAAAATAAATGCAGCGTCACTTGCATATTATTTTTAAATTATACATTCCGTAAAGATCACGCACTAGACTATCGACTTAAGATCCGTAAAATGACTTAACATGAAAGGTGACAACACAATAGTAATAGATTGGTAATACGCAGATGAAAAAAAACCTCTTGAATTGTATAACCTTCTGAATTTAAAAGACCTTTGATTGAATACAGTTTTTATCACTGCTACTGCGTACAATAAATTATTCAATTAAGATATCTTAAACCGGAGTCAATTTAAAATAAAAAATACAACAGAATAGCTACAGATAACAAAAATAGATTTTCTAATGCGAAGAAATATAAATAGCCTAGAAAATCACAATGTCCAGTGTTGGCTTTGTTTGTTACCAAATTCTTATTGTCATTATTTTATTATTACGCTTTCATTTGTTAAAGATAAAAACGAAAACATACGAATCAGTACAATATGGTATTGGCCACGTAATTGGTACAACGTGGTGCAGACAAGAACATGGACAATGCGCCAACAACGCGAAAATCCTTTCAACACTCATTGAAGTCGCAGTGCTTGTTGGAAATCGACAAAGATTTTATTAAATTTCACTAAAACTCCTGAACAGAATACAACAGGAATACGTATTTATGTTACCGCAACAGCGTTTTTGATGGTACAAGTGCGGGTGGATTTAGCCTCCAGAATATTAAATTATGTACTTGTATTATGTCAACGATATTTAAAGAAATACTTAAGTAGAAAAATAAATTAAATAAACAGCCTGGTAAAAATGTTTTTGTCAAAAAGTGTGGTTAAAAATATTTTAAATGAACAGTCTTGCCAGGAGTCGAACGGAAATCTGGGGGATAGGAAGTTACGGTAAACGAAGTTAACCCATACAAGTGAGACAGAACGATCCCACATATAACAAAGACAAATTTAAGAAAGGATTCTTGAAGTGAAAACGAATTTTTTTTGGGATGGGTAAAAACTTCTAAACTCGTGTGTGATCGTCGAATAAGACGGCGCAGGGCGTTTACGCGAATATTCGTGTTATCATGTTTGTTTATCGCACACAAACCATACACAGCGCAATAAATGAATATTGTATTTACCACATAAATGATAGTACCTACTTTCATAGTAATAATTAAAGCAATTCGTGCAAAATTATTCCCTAGCCATTCCAAAATATCAAAAATACACTACGTTAATATTCAAATTTTCACTTCTGCCGGCAATCCCGGAATGTACCCCGTCGTTTTTTTTTCTCTAATTACCAATTACTACTTGACCTCTTGCGCTTTAACTCTTACTAAACAAAATATTGCGGAGCACTTGACCCTTTCCAATTTGACAAGGCACTTGAGACGGCAACAATTCATACAATCGAACTGTTTTTTCCTACTTTAACACTTTAGTACAAACGATGTTATAATTGAATATTAGTAGTCATGTATACAAACTGACAACAAAAGCGTAACTTGCGTTTTTGATCAAATCGATACGTGCGTTACTTTATCGAAATTGAATCGAAAGTATAGTCTAGACTGTGGTCTTAAGAATCCTTTTTCTTATTTTCTGGAAGGGATAAAATAACGAAAGGCACTCGGCTTTTCTGATGGATTTCTTGTGAACTTCATGCGTTTGTTGTCTAAAACCAATTACTTAATCAGCTATTTATCGTCACCGGCGTTTATCACGTTAATTAAGTTACCGTCAGTTTCACGAATTTTTCGATTACAAGAATAAATTTAGTCAAAAGACAACAAAGATATCAAAAGTACTGGTGAGAAACATAAAACCTCTTGTACAAGTAAATTTGTTAGCTACCCTACCAAGTATAAACACGATAGTGGTAAGCTCTTCAGTCGTCATAAGGGTGCACCATCTACTCTGAACTACTACTTTAATAATTATTTCGTAAAAGACATATAAATTTATGTTATTTTTAAGGGGTATAGTTTTCCATATACTTAGACCTAAGATATTATATACAAAACTGAGACTCTAATGTGCATATGTATATAAAGTAAAAAATGTATTCGTGAATACTTACTTCGAATAAAAAATATTTTATTCTATTCTATTCTAAAGTGATTCATTTTTCACTACTTCAGTATGTCTACTTTCTCTACTTGAATATGCTCTCAAACTGTTGATTTCGAAACAAAATGTCCAACCAAACATCGTTAACTTGAGTATTGACAATTGTATTCTTTGTTAGCATAATGACAAAAAACTTCAACTCACTGCTCGAGCCGAAATTGTGGCTCGTTTCTCTTTTGTAGTTTTGCTCGTCAGAGATACTACTAAACTTTTACAACGAAACTAAACTGTTATTTAGTTAGGTAGACAAAAATAAAACTGATATCATTTGTAATTCGTTCCCTTTTTTTATTTTGGTAGTCAAAGATTCTACCTCACTTTTACAGTGAAATATAAATTATTGTTTAGTTCGGTACTCAAAACTATTATCATTGAAAATGTAGAACGTTTTATTTTGTAATTGTGAATTGTATTTTTTTATTTTATAATTCTGTATTTCTATACAATTTTATAGCAATTATGTTAATATACAAAATCGATTTATGAGATAACTATGTACCTTTGTGTACTTCTTCTAAAATCTGTTTGCCTTTGGAATATAAGTTAATTGATTTATTGCCTTCTAAATTTTTTAATGATATTGGAAGGCAAACAAGCTGACGGATTTTCCCCGTGTTTTAAAGGCTTCTTTGCAGAATAGACCATTTGCC
>NJDD01000086.1:80332-101810 GCA_002245505.1 Calephelis nemesis | reverse complement strand
GCCATTCTTAACCTGCCATTTTCCGAACAGGTGCTCAACGCTATTGTTAAGCATCATTTTATATAAACACTTGTAAGAATATACATGAATGAATAAAATACATTGATATGAATGAATAAAATCTTTTTATAATGTCGTTAATTTTTATTCATAAACTGTAAATGTTTTTTAAACTGTAATTAAAACTACGACAGAAGATGCAACACAAGTGTACAATTACGTCTCTATTATTAACATTGAACATTTTTGTGACTCTACTTAATACTCTACGAACTCGACAGTAGACGTGCCATCCTAAAACTATCATAAGTTTAAAACACCTTCGTCCACTTATATTATAGTGCATAATATTGTGATAGTGATCAATGTAAAAAATATATACAGATAACACTATTAAAAAAACTGTTTACTAAAACAAAGACGTTATAACTATTCATGTACAGGTGAATCTATATCCTATTATATAAAACAAAGTTAAAATTAAAAATTACTTGCATCACATGATTTTAATCCCGGTCTCAGTACAGAAACGCACATGCAACATCTATGGTATCTATAGGCCACGGCATCTCTTACCAGGGGACTTGTTCACTGATCTCTAATTAAAAAAAAACAAGAACAACTGAACGCCTTCTCTAATTTGTTTGATTCAGCTCCACCCTAAACGAAAAATAACATGAAAATCATCAAAAATATTATAATACGTAAATAGTACAGGCTGGTCGAAATGAAGTTTCCCGAAATAAAGTTGTAATAATTAAAGGTCTGCAGGAAATTTTGGATATGGAGGCAAGTCTAAAAATTTAGACATATTTTTAAAAGCTATGTAAATTAGTATAAAACTGCGGCAATGATTACTTACGATTAACAAATTCCTTTAACCATAGAGTATACCTGAAAAATAAACAAGTCTTATTAAGTATTTGTATTTTATAAAAGAAAAAAAATACTGTTTAGCGATATAAAGACAGAGGTCGCTTTGGCGATAAGATCGCCTTTGTTGTACTACAAAACGTCAATTATTCAATACTAATTCATCAGATTTTTTATAATATTGATAAGCAGACGAATTTCTTAATGGTAAGAAATTTACGTCGCCTAGAGACACCAAAGGTGGTAATGGTGCGTTGCCTACCTGAGGTCGGGATGTTAGACCTCGAGCAAAAGTAAGTTTACCGGCTACCTTACCCTCCGAATCGGAACACGTCATGACGTTATGGCGACAGGAATAGGTAAAGCGGTGGTACCAATCCGGATGAGTCGCTGCTAAACTCTACCACCTATTCAGATGTCACGGTGTTAGTGGCGGTGAGCCTATGCTCGCCTTTTACGAGCTGCCTGGCAAGGAAGGCAGATGGTCTATTTTACAAAGGAGCCCGGACCAACACGGAAAACGGGTGCGGTGGGAGTGATCCTGAAACTACCAAAGTATGGATATCGTATTGCCAACAATGATTGACGCCAGTCTCTAACAAGCTTTATGATTAAAAAGCAAATTGGTCTTTCTGTATTTATCTATAATATGACCTCTTTTTAAAGCCGCATCCAAAGTTCCATGTTCCACGTCACTTATGAATATGCATGTATCCAATGCAAACAATCTGTTAGCCGCTAAACAAACTTTCGGTGTGGGCCCGCGCTTGTCGCGGTGGCCCATTGTCAGGACCACCGCTGGCTCGCTTTTGTTACAACTTTCACAATTAACTGATTAACGCGAAAGGCAAAGTGAGAAGCGTTTGTGGACATATGGCCCATAACTATCGATTTTTGTACACAAAATCGTAGAATTTGGTGATTGGATAAACATGGGATGTGTCCTCATCGTGCTTTTTGGCAGTTGGATGTTACAGTCAATGTTGTGAGTGTAATTTTGATCGCTTGATTATTCAGAGACTGCAATCAGATAGTCCTGCAAGAATCCGTCTAGATTAGTATCCTTTTTTATTCTTGTCATATTTCAAAGGCCTTTTTCTGCCACTTTGCGTGCTTTCTATTGTAGTGTTTTAGTTTATGGGTAAGAAAGTTTTACTCTATCTTGGTGAGTTCGTGTCTGGGGAAGTGGAGGATTTAGTTATTTTCATGTTTGGTCTTGATGTTCTTAGTTAAAATTTTTTGAAAATATGTATTTTAACAACCGAGAATTGCTATTGAGGCATGAGATCTGCACGTATCTGAACACACAGACAATAAACTGTAAAAGCCAAAAAAGTTCTCAGCGTTTGTTTTTAATATAGGTAAAATCTATTTTCCATAGTGCCCCGTAGTATGTAGTTTGGGTTACACTTATATTGGCAGCTGTTAAATATAAAGTTTTATCATTATAATATCGTAATAAAAGTATAATAATCATGTTAAAACTTTCGCTAAAATATTAAGTTTGATTTTCTTACATTTGCTTTAAGTTTAACTTTAACTTTGACATATAAGATTTTCATAGAAATTTATAAATTCATCTCATATCAATAAATTGTAACTGTACTTTTGTAATAACATTTTTGTAGTATAAAAGCTGAAGTATTAAAAAACTTTTTCGTGGCACTTAATAAATTTCGATAAAATAGTAAATAAATATTGTACTATTAACCTACTTCAATTGCTTGAAAAAATACTCAAAGTAACTTCAAGCTTTTATTAAATAACTAATCAGGTCCGGTTTCTGGATATCACTTCACCGAAGTATCGCTAGATTCTATGCTATCTAGTAAATAAATATATTTTTTTTTGTATAAAATGTCACTTTTTTATAAAACTAATAAACTTTATAATTTATAAACCCTTTTAGAATCTTTAGAAAAAGCCCAATCATAATATGGTATGAAGGTAACAACAAATACTTAATGAATAAATATCTTTGGACAAATAACCCAAATTTAATTACGCTTCAAAGTAAACAAATCATATGCTTGTATTATAGGTGTTAGTCAACGATACTAATACATAGAAAGATAGATACTTGGATAAATTTTATACAAACATTCAATAATTAAGACTAGTAAAACTGCAAAAACCGATTGTAATTATTTCGTTTGGTACCAGTTCGCGATTTGGTAATTAATTATATTTTCGAAAAGTAACAAACGGTTCTGAAATTGTTCCACATACATTTGATCAACATCCTTCTAGTAGTTTATCAGTTATACTTAAAAATGAATACATTTTTCGCTTACTTACTGACGGCGACGGTTAAAAACCAGAAATACAAATACTTACGTTCGTTACAATAATGCCTGGGCTGTCAGGAATCGAACCCGAATCTTGAGTGGGTCGTTGGCGTTAGACGTATACCTACGCTAATTTCTCTAATAACGTGGCCTCATGAAGACGAATCCAAAGATTTTTCATGCATTAAAACGATTAAAATTCAAGTTATGCCAGTGGACATAGAAATGAACAGTGACACCCGAAAAACATACTCTTTCCTCTTAAACAGTTAAAAAAGAAAAAGGTTTGGATGTAATATTCAAGGCCACAGACGGCAGAATATTGGAACCTTGTTTTTGATATTTAATAGCTTTGTATGTTGCCATGTTCTGAGAAATATATAAAATTCTAATTCTAATAAAACTAGTTACAATTATTGCTCTTTTTCAAATATTTTTATAACATATCTAATAATTAAGCTAATAAATTAGTAAAACATCAAATAAAAAGCCGCCAATTTCGATAATATCTAAATTAGCTAAATATTTTACAAACATACATCATTAGTGATACCGTTAATGTTTAACGGAACGCAAAAATCATGTCAGTATATTGTAACTACACTTCATATTTAATATTGATATGAAGACACTCAGCAGACAAGTAGAAATAGCAGTGGCATGGGTCAAACTGTGAGGGTTAGCCGCGGGCGGTCTCTAGGATGTAAGCTTTTTCACCACTGGGCAAGCGAGGCTGCAGCTTCAATATTGAGCAGTTTTTTTTTTAATTTTAATTTTTTAGATTTTAACTGTTTGTGGACTTTTAAGTGTAGATTTAGGTTAAGTTAAGTGCAGTAAAACTGCAAAAAATCGAATCTTATTTCATTACTACGTCGTCGTTTGATGTTTTTTTTTTATTTAGGTACAAGAGATCATAAAATAATTAGTTGTGGTAATTTATTAATCTATTAAAAATGTGTAATTTTTGTCCTTATAATAGCGTATGAAAAAATAAAAAAAATATACAGTATAAATAACAACCTCTTCCTTTTTCGAGTTGGTCAAAATTAAGAAATATTTAATATATCCTGCATATATTTTTGTTCAAACTAATATATAAGCGGGCTGCTCTTCTGATCTGAATGTAACATTCTTCACCTATGGACACTAAAAGGTGCTGATGCTTCGCGGTTTCATGTCTGGAGTCTTAAGTCAGGTGTGCAAATTGTTCAGTATCGTATCCTACAACACGAAACACGACAATGTTGAACATTTACA
The DNA here is from genome assembly GCA_002245505.1 of Calephelis nemesis. Lineage (NCBI taxonomy): Eukaryota > Metazoa > Arthropoda > Insecta > Lepidoptera > Riodinidae > Calephelis > Calephelis nemesis. The sequence goes on along the minus strand of NJDD01000086.1, from coordinate 97,392 downwards.
CCATTGCACCTGGAATCAGTAAGTCGTTTGCTATCAACCCGTGTGAGATACTATATTGCACTCTTCTAGTAAAGAACTTTTTTTTGTAATTTTAACCACTATTATAGGTATATCATTTAAAACCAATTTTTTAAAATCTGATTTAAAGGTTTTTATATTCTTACTTGCTATTTAGTGATCTAGCGTTTTTCACGATAAGGTCTATATACTTAGGTACGAAATGGAAAGTCGACAGTTGCCCACCTGCCGTTGGGTTATTCCACCTCTACCTCTTGCATAAATACATTGGCAAATGTATACGACGACGACAATCAATGACACATCCTGGCTGGATTGGTAAGATGATGGTTCTAATTATGTTAATAATTGCAAGTTTTTACCACCTAATTAAGGTCACTTTGTTAGTGAAGTCATTATGTGACATATATATTACTCTTAAATAAACGGTAATTTCAACAATTTAACAGTAAATATCTGACTGCCAAAGTTGCAGTTATGATTTAATAGCAACAAATGAAGAAAAAAAATGAAAACATCCATGAAAAACGTATTTAGTGATTTTTTACAGTTAATGAGTTCTTACAATAAGCTGACGATTTATTTATAACTGCTTTAAGTAGATAGGACATGTAACCTAAAACAAAACCAACATGGGGATGATTTAAAGAACGCAAACTAAACATAATATTGTGGGCGAAAGCATAACTTTACCATTCATTACGAAGTTGGTCAAACATTATGAAATATTGGCATTAGGTGAATCCACCCACTGATACCATTAGCATGTCGTATGGCCATCAACATTTCTTGCAAAAGCTCAACATGACATATACGACGTTTTGCGAAACAATTTATATTCAATGAAACAAAGTATAAATAAAATAATATATATACGAGTCAAACACGAACACAAATGGTTCTGTATTAATTAAGAATCTCGTTAAGCACGTTTGAGTCAATACCATCGAAAACATTTAAGAAGCCACTAAAGTAAAATTAAAATAGAATATTATAAATTATATGTAGATAGGAAGAAAATTAACAATATACTTATAATTAATTATACATGTATTTTGCTCCCAAACATTACTATCGACAAAAAATCACAACAAAGGTCAATACAGTACGGCAATATGAGAAGGTAAGGCAGCTTATCATGTGGCAGTATTAAAAATATTATTAATAATTTTCATTATTAATGAATTATTATTTTTTTGCTTTAAACTAATTCATCTAGGTTTAAAGACCTGCAGGGTAGGTAGATAGTTTACCAATATCCTCTAAAAAAGCCTGAAAAAAACGCGATGCAAAATGTATGACTAAGATGTAGAATTACTTTCAAAATTCACAGCTATGCCACCGACTATTTTAGGATAAAAAAAGTGTCTGAACGCACGTGTCCCTGAAAAGATACAACCAGAGGAGTCATGACACTACCAATGATAACGGCGATAGGTGGCAAGCCTATCACAAATCAGGTGATTATTTTTTTTCAATCTTCTAATATAAACAACGTTCCTTGTTTATATTAGAAGATTGAAAAAAAAATACATTACCTTCTTGTTACTTATCTTGGATATTGAACCTAAGATCTCATAAATTCAAGTCCAACACTGGACCGCCAGACCAAAGAAGCACAAAATATAGACGGGTTACAGAAGTATAAGTTTAAAGATATTTTAATATAATATTTTCTCGTTTTAATATCAAATGTCTCTAAATCTTGATTGTATACTCAGGTACGTTTTTAATTGTTTTTTATATAATTTAAACTTATACAAATAAATAGTTATTTAAACAAATAAAAACTACCTGTAATAATTTTTAACATACTAACAAAATCTCAGTAATTAAAAAAAATTGTAATTTTTAATATCTGTTTCAGATGTATACTGTATTGTTATTGTAGTAAGACTGCGGAACCCTAAAAAACTTAACCAGTAACAGTACGGCCAGTGTCCGTCCGGTGAAGTGGCGTAGTGAAAATTTAAAACGCGAGTCAAAGGTTAAACATTATCTTATGTTAATGCATTGTGCGTTGCCGCTTTAATCAATTATACTACGTGACCCATAGAGGTCGCAGAATCAGTTCCCGACCGAGGCTCTTACTATTATGTAAGTAAATGCGAAATTATAGCTGCCCAGGGCGCCCAGTTTTGTAATGTCTAATAATGTGTTATAAATGTTAATGGTGTGCTGCGTTCACTTAAATATGGTATTAGAAAGCTAATACGTGTAATACATAGCACTTTGGGTGCGTAGGCAAATTTTATTGACTATTAATTTTGGGTAGACAATTGCGTTTGTTGGAAGGCAATAAAGGTTATGGGTGTGTAAAATAATTGTCTGTAATGAATAATAAAATGATACACCATTAATATTACGGGTTTGCCTGTAATTCGCGCCTACACTGGTTTGACTTGTCAGGACTGGTTCAATGACTCAACATTCAGCTCGTTATTGTAGTGTTCCGAATGTTCAGTGACGTAGTTTAGAATTTTTTTCTACTAATTCATGTGTTTGTCTAAAATCGATCCTTACATTGTGATTGAATGATGACTATTCCGCGTCGACTCGCCCGGCTTTTTCCAACCCTCTTACATGCCGTCATAACTTCTATGGTTAACCAATTCCAAAAAGGAGGAGTTTCTCAATTCGGTTGCACATTTTTTGTATGTTTGTTACGCGATCGCTTGGCCAATAGCCAACCAATTTTGATGGCCACATCATGACCTATCTTTCTAAAAAAGGTTAGAAAGATAGGTCATGATTTCAAATTTTATTATGCACCGACAAGCGATTTTCGAGTTATACTTAACAGTGCATAACTTTTCACTTATCTATTTCTATACAAGTGAAAAAATTATACCTACGTTATTAAGTGTAACTTAAAAAATGTTAGTAAAGATGTCGATAAAATTTATATGCGGCCATTTCAGAAATAATTTTATCATTTATCACCTCTGTGACCTAGCGGTCCAAGTGTTGGACTTGACTTCACGAGGTCCCGGGTTTGATTCCCGGGTTGGGTACAAAAAGAATAACTACTTAACTTAACAACATATTTCATCAGTAAAGCTGGTGTATTGTATACGTATATAAATATGGTGTACACTAATACTTTATCACTTTTATTATTGACGACTCTCTTACCATCATGAGAACCGCCAGTATGTTCGGTATCATAAAAAGAGTGCCAATCTAATAACAAACCTGTCCATCATAATTTCTAATGGAATAAGCATTCAGCCATTAGTAAGTAAGAAGCATACAAACACATGTTTAATTAATAACAGGTGGCACAATTATCCGCCAATCACAGACGTCTGTAAAATCAATAAGCAGTGTCCAGCCACCGGCCGCCGGCTCCACTAACTTTATTAACAACTGCTTCTAATCGCAATGACTTTGCACTTCGCTGTTTGTAATCTAATTGTTGGTTCATATTTTGATTCACTGATTGTGTAGGCTTGGCTTGTGGTGTACGGTCGACATACAAAGTTTTTATGTAATATAAAGTGTATATTGTAAAGGTAACTGAATTAACAGATTTTTGAAGTGAAAACTTTTAAACTCTCGTCAGGACAAGTGACCTGAAATTTCGTAAGACGGCGTAGGGCGCTTGCGTTAATAAGACGGCACAGGGCGCTTGCACGAATATTCGTCTTGTTATGTCCGTGTACGATAGCGCAATAAATGAATATTGTATTCTACCACGTAAGTGATAGTACTTTCATACTGATAATTAAAACAATTCGTGCCAAATTATTCCCTAATTATTCCAAAATATCAAAAATGCACAACGTTAATATTTAAGTTTTCACTTCTGCCGGCACTCTGACTAAATATGTGTAGTTATATATTTCTAGTATCTGACCTAGCGAACATTATAGCACTTTTTTTTTCATTTAGTGATTCACAAACAGCAGTGCCACCTAGCGGTTCTCGTTGTACTTTTAAACTATCCACTAACCCACGGCACACAAAACTTTAACTAAATCGGTCCGGAGAAAGTCACATACAATACATTAATAATTATAGAAATAGTTGAAAAGAAATATTTTTTAATTCTAAAAATGTTTTTGCCTAAAATGACTCCAATAATTTGCTATGTATCTATATTAATAATTACAAGTTAAAAATAAACCTAAAATATAACCGATAGCTTTGCTATATGTCAACTTAATGGACTTTTCTTGGGTTGATCTCAGCTCCAGTATACAATATGTGTGAACTGCAATTCTGGTAAATAGCTAGTGAGAGGCAATTTCTGCATGAATTCTGTTTAAAAATTCGCAATCAGTGGTATAAATGAAATCATTTACTTCGTGCCAAATCGTTAACGTATGCATTTACTTGTAATAATACAAATGCTATTTATGAAGTAATCGTTTTGTTTTCCAAAAATGTTTCTAGATATTACAGTTATGAAACAGCTATCCCCAATCGCCTCACCTTATATATCGCCACAGCGGCAGTGCTCACCGCTGTCATAATTTGATTCTAAAATTTCTAATTTATCTCTATGTGTTCACAAATGCTTCAACTATTAATAGATGACCGAATCAAACAATTTTTGGAGAAGAAATTGGATTCAAATTATACACATTTTTGTGCCAACCGTACATAAGCTTTTATACGCTAAGTAAGTTCTAACGCGTCGACCGTTAAATATTAACAAAACGAGCATTCATTGTTAATGCCGTGTTATTTGGCAACAAATGCATTCATCTTATAATAATATTGTCATTAACGGGCGGAACGAGATAGAAAACAACTATTTTTTATTCACTTTAATCGAGATTTACCATTTATTGCGTATCATTTGGTTGTAGGTATAAATCGTTATGTTTATAAGGTGGATGAACTGTCTGGGATGTCGTCACCTTGATTGATATATGAAAGTGTAGGAAAATTCTTTGTTCTTAATGTGTTGTTTTTTATATAATTGCCTATAATAAATAATTCGACAGCAGATGTTCTTTGGAAGAATGTAGTATTATTGATGTTAATATAGTAAATTATATATTTAACACATTTACGTAGGCTATAAGAATAGGGATGAATGTGTAGAAACCGAATACGATACATTTAAGGATATCATTTTATTTTGACCGGCGATTCTTAGGAATCTTTGGACGAAAGGCATCAAACTTTACATTACAATTGGGGTAATATTTTCAAAACATCCATAGGTTCGTTTACCACTTACCAGTGTCTCACAACCACTTTACTCCCTCATTACTAGGACTAAATGTTTGAAACTTGGTAGCTAAATGTACTCTGTGAATTACTTTATGATTTATTGAACAGAAATAAAAACAAACATTGTGGGCGTTCCCCACTCCTACTGTTGAATATCCTAGCACTTGCTATATAGTCCTTGCGCGGCGGTAATCTCTCCCCAATGAAAGTCCATCTCCACCTTTAAAAAAGTTCTATTCTCGTTATAATGAAAATTGTGTATGTGTGTGGATCTGCGGTTACGATTGGCATACCGCAAGGCTCTATTCTTGGTCCATTTTTGTTTCTTATATATTATATATAAATGACTTACCTTATTACATAAAGGATATCTATGACATTGTTATGGTCGAGGATAACACTTCATTTATATTTAAAGCGAAAAGACAATTAGGTAAGTATGACAAAGTGAAAAAAGGATTACCATAAGTTGTACATTGGTTCACAATTAACAATCTTACTTTAAATGTTAATAAAACGAAGTTTGTTAGATTTTCAACGGCCAATGTTAGGGTAGCAGACACCAATATTAAATACAGTTGAATGGATCTAAATTGGATAGGATTGAACCCAATGTTTTTAGGTATAACAATTAATTACAATAGGGCCCTCATATTGAGAAACTAGCAAATAGGCTGAGTTCAGCAGTTTTTGCAGTTAAATAAATAAGAACGTTATCAGACGTTAAAAACGGCCCGTTAATGTAAGTGATTCTCTCCGAGAACAATGATTAAAAGATATATAAATGTTTACATATTACTATAAAATGTTTTACCCGTGTCGGTCTGGACTCCTTTGCAGAAGAGACCATCTGCCTTCCTGTGACAGGCAGCTCATAAAAGGCGAGCATAGGCTTACCGTCACTAGCACCGTGACTTCTGACTAGCTGGTAGAGTTTCTTAGTGATTCTTAGTGAAATAAAGATGTGTTTATTTGGTAAACATATTTTAAACTGTGATTTTTTATTAAACAAGTATAATTAATTTCTAATGATTATATTTGTATCCAAGTAGACGATAAGAAAGTATTTTTTTAGCTGCCAAACATAAAACACGCGACAATCCGCTCCCGCCTGCTACATACGCCACACATAACTTTGACAGCTGCTCAGTCAGAACACATCAATCACAGGTAACAATCGTGCTGAGGTCATGAGTTTCATATCGATGACAGATTGTCAGTGAACATCAACTTCTAATGTGTATGTTTAGTTTTATTGGTTTCTACCTTTTTAACTGAATAGCATTTCATTATTATATTTGACCAGTTTGTATTTAACTTACAAAACTATGTTTGTTTGGGTGGAATTCTGTTAATCAATTTTAAAGCAGATACGTTTAATAAGTAATTATTTTGTATATGAGACGACAGTCTAAATCTAACATTGCGAAAAACCCAACATAATGAACTAATAACTTTAAATACAATCTGGTTAAAAAAGATGGGTAAAGTAAAAAATAATAATTTTAAAAATAAAGTTACGTTACAACAAATCCAACATGGCGGACTTTTTGTTAGTAACTACATAATATTTGTTAGGGTGTAATCTTGTAACTCAATTTTAAAGCAGTTACTCTCACACGATAGAAAAAAATGTTTTCAGGATACCTACTATCTCTGAAGTAGACATATTTAAAATATTAATTTTCAGTTATATACCCAGGGTTTAGGAGATATCTAAAAATTCTTTTTTGCTACTTCCTGAAGTCCAGAAATCAGAAATTTGTAAAAAAACGTATCTTCACGCCCTTATCCCCGAAGAGGTAGGCAGAGGTACAACCAGGGCACCCACGACTAGCCGAAGATACTAAGTCCCATAATGTGATAGGTGGCAAGCCTATCGCCAACCGGTCACGTTTCCAATCCCGACCAAAATTTTTTTTATTAGAAAATTAGAAAAATCCAATCTTATTTTTGTTGGCCGACCCGGGATTCGAACCCGAGACCTCATGTTTCCAATCCCGACCAACATTTTTTTTTTGTTAGCAAATTGGAAAAAACCAATTTGTTGGCCGACCCGGGATTCGAACCCGAGACCTCATGCAGTCAAGTCCAACACCCGGACCGCTCGACCACAGAACAAAGTTATAAATTAGAAAAAGAGAGTATGTGTCAAATTCGCCGTTTACCTGGATTAGTAATTTGGTTTTAATTTAAAGCAGATAAAAAACGGGATATAGTATATACCTATAGCATACACAATAAATACATAAAGTTTCAACTGTATAGCTACGATAAATTACACGTAATAAACATTTAAAAAAATGGTACAAAAACAAATAAAAAATCTAAAATTTGGAACTTTTATACTCGCTAGACATTTAAGGGTATTTTCTGAGGTCCTAGAAAACTGATATTCTGATTTTTTTACAAATATAAGTACAAAAACAACATAATTCTTAAAATTGGAAATACATTTTCTTCATATATTTAATCGACGACTTAGTAAATTATTATGTAGCAGTAGTGTTTTCGGTAATATGTAGAAAATAGGAATGAGATCCAATCAAAAACATGTTTGGCCATATGGCTCACACTGTGGAAAAGTTATGACATGATGTAGTGTCAAACTTCTTAACGTTTCAAAAACAAAATTTTCGTCCACTGTCTACAAAAGTCAAATTAAATGACTTGGTTGTTTTCTTACCGTCTCTCAGACGTAAGGTGAAACATGTTACTGATCTTTACTTTTGCTTATTGACCAAAGTTTCCGTAGCGAATCAACATTTAAACCACATGTTTTGAATAAAGTATAACTGTTTACAAAATATAGCGTTTAAAGTCGTTATCTGATTACATTTTCAGAGGGAGAGAGAGATTTCATATGCTTTCTTCTTGGCAACATTTTACATGAATATGTTTTAAATTTGACATTTATTTCTTTAAGTTATATTGGTAACTTAACCTAAAAGTTACGTATTTTTATTTTAGCACTTGACCTGTGCTTAGGGTAATATTCTATAAATTTTAAAGAAAGAAAAAATTTCGCCCCAGACAGGATTTGAACCCGTAACCTTTCGTCTCAAGCCGACGAATGCTCTAACCAATTGAGCCACTGAGGATTCAAGTCCCGTGGCGAAATTTTTAATTTCTCTCTAACCCGTTAACGCGGGTAGTTATGTCCTATAGATACACAATTCTGAGTACCCACCAAATGAGTTCATCATTACAGATGAAATTCACATTTTAGAATGGCCATAACTTTCGTTTCTCGCAACGTATTTTTATTTTAACACTTGACCTGTGCTTAGGGTAATATTCTATAAATTTTAAAGAAAGAAAAAATTTCGCCCCAGACAGGATTTGAACCCTTTTAAAACCCAGACAGGATTTAAAAGTTACCTGCAGTTCGTATAAGTTCAGAGTTAATAAAAAACATCTACAAGATCTCAGCAACTCAGATCCAGAATGGAGATGAGTTCAACATATCTCACACTTTGTTTTCATTAAATGAATAAAAATAATAGCCGATTGAACAAAAGATTTTATAGATATCTATTAAAACTGTGATAGGTGTTTCTGCGAATAATAATTATCTTTGAATTCTGCTAGATCCAACCTGTCTTGCCATGACTCGTCGGTAGGACCGGTTAAGAAAGCGTAGACGCAAAAAACTATTATACCTACGTGATTATCTGATACATAGTAGATATTGCAAGATGTGTGTACACTCACACTTTAATGCGATCATAGTCTAGTTGACCTGGAAGCGGCAAACGAGATTTTGAGACCTACAGTTTTCATTACACAGGAATAGTACTCGTAATTAAAATCAAAGGGACGGCATAAAAATAATTTTCTGCAAAGTAATATAAAAAAAGTATCTTCACGCCCACATCCCGGAATAGGTAGGCAGAGGCACAATCAGGGCACCCATGATTAGCCGAAGACACTAAGTCCCATAATGTGATAGGTGGCAAGCCTATCGCCAACCGGGCACATATCCAATCCCGAGCAACATTTTTTTTATAAGAAAATTGAAAACAAAAAAACAAATTTTCTTATTGTTGCCAGACCCGGGATTCAAACCCAGGACCTCGTGCAGTCAAGTCCAACACCTGAACCGCTAGACCACAGAGGCGAAATTTCATATTTGCATTATATTTTTTATTTAAAAACTTAAAATTGTTTTGATTTCAGAAGAGACCCAGAAAATTATCTCAGGTTTTCGCTGGAATACATTTTTAGTGGAAGAGAAGAGAAAAGAGCTAGCGGTATCGTTGATTGTAAGTCACCAACTGCCCACAAATATCTGCAACACCTAGGGACTTACAATTGCGTTACCGACCTTTGGATATGAGTAAGTTTTTTCGTGGTTATTGTATAACTAATATTTATATCCTAAATCAGTGCTCGAAATTGTGGTTGAATATTCTGAATGTTTAACTAAAATGTTTAAAAAAGTAAAACAAAATAAAATAAACCATATACAGAAGTAATAGAGTAGAGTAAAATAGAGTACATACCTACTTCTAATATTCCTTAATTGCAAAAGTTCAATGACTCGCACACGATGTACCGGTGGATATCAGATGATAATGGTGTCAAAGTCTGGCTTTTTAGCAACTCCCCATTTATGTTTTATATATTTTTAAAATTGATTTTTGTTACTTGTACGTTCCAGATACGTATTCTGAGTCCCTAGTTGAAATATCTTTAACTAATTCGAAAAAACATTGTGCATAAGTAGATATATCTCTGATTTTATTTTTTTTCAAACCAATAGTGTATGCCTACCTATACCAAACTTAAAAAAAAACATTTACGTAACTACAAAACATAATTTCTGTGAAATCAATGATAAACTGTTAGAAAACTTTGTACTGCTTTACTTTTATTTGTTTTTTTAAACCTATTTCACTTTACTACCGAATTTAATACCCGACTTAAAAACAGAAGAGGTTCTTAATACGATAGTAGGTTTTTTCATATGTTTTTTAAATGGTTACTCAGCCAACAACGACATGATTTTGATGTTTTTTTTTGAAAAGGTCATAATTCCGAAATGGTGCCAGATAATTTTATAATGATTCTACTAACTGTTTATGAGTTATACTTAATAGAAGTTTTTTATGCATAATACATATTATGCATGTTGATAAAATGTATGTAGGACCATCTTGGAATAATTATATATTTCGAAAACAGTATTACCAAATCGCGACGTTTTAATAAACAACTGATTTTAAATCATGGCTTTATCATCTTATGTCTGTGTTATTAAAAAAAGAGTTTTTGTGACAAGACCCTATTTGTAAATTCTATGTTCACTTTTTATACAGCGCTGACTGTAATATGTCGCTACTGCGTATTACTCTATACTGTGACACAACAGACGGACGAACCGTTATTATAGCTTTGTACTCTGAATCATCTCAATAACACTAAAGCCACAATGGTTGGCAAATTGAAATAATGAGTATTGACCGTATTGGACTAACTGCTTTTCATTTTTTGCTATGAATTACTTCTTTTGTACTATAAGAAGGTCAACAGGCGGATTTCTTTATGGTAGGAAATATATTTTTCCTTTACATACTCTAGGCCCTCCCAACCTTCTGATCAGGTGTATAGGTAAAGTTACCCAAACTAACACACAAAAAGGCGCTCAGATATTGTCAACAATTAAAACTTGCTGTTGTAGTAAACTTTATCATAATAAAAAAATCCCACTGGTGCAGTCAGTCGGACCTCGTGAAAAGTATTGGAGCATTTTTTTGTTAAGAACCAATGTCCGGGTCACGAGTAGAAGGATATTTACAATCCTACTTTCACAATTCACCATTTACTTCTTCTCTCTCTATAAGCAAAATTTGTTTCTTACTTTTAAGAAATTCGCCCTATTTGTCTCTCTATGACAGATAAAATATTTTTTACTAATATCCATAAACTTTAATTTAAATTGTCGGACCATCTGGAGGACAGTGGCGTAGTCATCAACATCTATATTATAAAGGGGCATTATATGCCAATTTTACAGAATGATTAGTCTTTTAGTCGGGCAGTCAGTTAGAGAAATTAAGTCACAAAGAGAGTCCCACAGTTTTAGTACTAGTAAGAATCAGAGTTCTCTACTAACAGGTAGAGTTTGATCTATATATATTGCCGCCTTTGTGTATCTTCTTAGTGTAAGTTATTTTAATGTATTTGTGATTTATTTGTATTTGGTGCACAATAAAGAGTTATTGTATTGTATTGTATATGTAGTATCAGTTCGCATACAAAGGCTGGTCATCAGCTGTTTACTCTGTAAGGTCGTCACCGCGAGGTATCTCCAGATGGATCTATAGATTAATACCCGTTTATAGATTCACTTCCGCTCCCATTATATGAACAGAATCGTTGAAACCGCTATTTAGTAATGAGCTTTTATATGTTTATTAATCTGTAGATAATGCCAATTAGAAGGTTACAGATTGTTAGTTTTTAAATTTTGAAGGCGAAGTTAAAGTTTTTAATGTTATATGATAGCGAACGTGCAGGTGGCTCTTTTTATTATAAGAGATAACCGTTGCTAACAGAAATTGACGATGTTATTGATGAGCAGTTGTTAACGTCGGGGATCGAAAAACAAGTGTGAAAAACTATCGGCTACCATAAACTAAAGTATGGAACACAACAATAGCAAGGTGTACTGCTAATTTGAGATATTATATAACAAAACAATACAACATCTTAAATTAATTTCTTATTTACTACGGAAAAACGGAGGATGTTACAAGTTGGACGTGGCTGTGTGTAAGTCAGTCTGGACCATAATTCCTAAACGAGTGGACCGATTTCGATGCAAACTTTTTGTTTGAATGCTGACGTAATCGAAATATTAAGAATCATTGCTGTCAAATGTTTTTTTATGATTGAATTTTATAACTTTATGATTATCATGTATTAACTAGTGCAATTAAGCTAAAATGCTTTTCTGAACAATCTTGTATTACATAGCGCTTACTATTTATTTTTATTTATATTTAATATTATTTACGCAAATTGAAATTTATATTATCAGGCATGTAAATACACAGTGAAACCTATTGCAGTATTTCGCATACTTACCTATTCTTTAACTAACTTGCTATTGCCCTCGAATTTGTACACATATTTAAGTGACTTCTCGTGGATAGCCACGAAAAGAAAAGATTTGCCCGCAGTAAAAAATAACCATCAAGTTGCTTTAACGCCACCCGGCTTTCAAACTACTAACAAAATTAGGTAAAAATCCCTTCAGTTATTTTTGCGTGAAAAAGGATTACATATTAATTTTCTTGTCGGTTTGTTTGTTTTTCTGGTACAAACAGACAAACCGACAGGAAAATTAATAATCCTCATTTTGGATTATGAATGCCGTCAGTAGTCACCCGTTCAGTTTGTATGGAAAATTAAAATATTGTGTTTCCTAATTTATTTTCCCGGTATTTCTCTTCATAAGAATCATTTCCTGGCAATAACTAACACAATAATTTTTCCCGACTTGGTACGACCCGTACTTTAAAATAACTAAATTACTTTAAAATAACTTTGCCAATAAGACCACCTGCCTTCCAAACAAGCAGCTTGTAAAAGGCGAGCATAGGCTTACCGTTACTAACACCGTGACATCTTACTAGGCGGTAGACCTACGCAGCAACTCGCCCGGATTGGTGCCACCGCCTTACGCATTTCTGCCACCATAACGTCAGTGCTTACCGTTGTGATGATTTGCTTCTGGCATCCCAAGTTTCTTAGGAAAGTAAATTTTTTTAAATAAACATGCAAAGTCGCAGGCGGTTGTAAATAAGAATGAAATAGAACGATTATACACAGTATATATCATTCAATAGTTTATTCAAATTGAAAACAGATAAAAGATAGCACGTCCCAACAGATCAGATATATCCAACATTAAAACAAGTGAGGTACGGGTACGTATCATTAGTCAGTAAGTCATATTAATTGAATCATTCAGGGTAATGGCGCTTTTTAGACGTTTGACAGCGTAGCCATTACGGATGGTATATCGATGGGCGCTCGAAGACGATTAATAACCAGCTTTTGACCACTTTATTGGAAGCTGTCGATGCACTGCCAAGTGATTAGATTGAAATGCTTTTAATTGTTTTTTCACGGGGTTTGAAGGTAAGTAGACGGATTTCGGTCCACTGGTGGTAGAGTGTATGCTGTGCAACTTGCCTGGGTAGGCATCTACCCCTTTAACTGTCAATGCCACCTTAATGATAGTCTTCATGTTTCTCTTTACTAGGCCAAAGGACACAGACACAGAAACTCTAGGGGTAGTGAAGAGGAGGAACTGGCACAAACACAACCTACACCGGACTGGTCATGGGGACTACAGAGAAACTAAATTGGTCCGTAAAAAGGTGAACTCACTAATGCTTCTAAGACTCAGCAAAAAACAGTTCCGTATTCCGTACAGTTACAGGACAATATTTAATAAACACCTTTTTAACATAAGCTACTAATAGAGTACGAAGACTGAAAAAAATCAGTATCCGTATATTCGTTAAAATTATTGTTATAATAAAAATAAACATTTTGGACTGTAAAGTATCTATATCTATCTCTTATTATCGCGAAAGTGTGTATGTTTGCTAGCTTCTCACATAAAAAGTAACGAGTAAATTTTTGTCTTTTGTCAATATTAACGAAAATAAACGAAAATATATTATTGATATTATTGAGGATAACTCTTAACTTTTAGGAGGATGTTAAAAAAAAGTATTTTGGTTCAATCATTAATTAGCAATTTTTCGAAATAAATAATTATCTAAACCAAAAAAAATATAATATAGGAGTCGATTTTTGCAGTTTTTACCGACACTAAATTATGTTAATTACATTTATTTTCAGCCCACGTGACAATTAAATACAAAGATATGAATAATAACTACGGGCCACAGATCCCTGAGGTCACTCCTCGAAGCCTTTAACGATGACAAGAAGCAGGATTAGAAGATGAGCTTCGTAGAGAAGTTGAAATGGCAAGAGTAGAAGCATTTAGTTATTTATTGTATACAATATATTATTTTATACCACTTGTAAGATACATTATGCTTACATGTGATGACTAAAATGATTAATGTATTTAAAAATTAAATATTTTTAATAAGTAGTCACATAAAAAGGTATTTCCATGCCCATATCTTTTTTTATAAGAAATTGGAAGGCAAACAAGCAAACGGATTTCCTGATGGTAAGAAATTCACGCCGCCTAGATACACCAACCTGAGGCCGAGATGTCAGACCTCGAGCAAAAGTAAGTTTACCGGCTACCTTACCCTCCGAACCGGAACACGTCATGACGTTATGGCGGCAGGAATAGGTAAGGCGGTTGTACCAATCCGGGCTAGTCGCTGCGAAACTCTACCACCTAGTGATACTACCATACTTCCGAAGAGACACAACCAGCGCACCCTCAAGTAACCGAAGACACTGGGCCGCACAATGTGATAGGTGGCAAAGCCTGACTTTAACCGGGAACACTTCCAATTCCGGGCAACATTATTTTGATTGAAAAACTGAAAATACACATTTTATATTTTTTTGCTACCGGACTAGTAATTTGATCACAATAAGATGTTGTTTAGCTAACTAATAAATAATTTAAGAGAGAAGGTCCTATAAGAGGAATCAAATTAGGTTATTACTTAGTAATACATCACACTTGGATCTCACAACCACTTACATCAAAAGAATTGAATGGAAAGACTGGTTTTATTTACTAGTTGTATTTTTGAAAGATTCTTATTTCTTTTTGTATTTCCGTGTTTGTCCGGGTCCGCTAAGTAGAATAGACCATTTGCCTCTCTGCCAGGCAGCCCTTAAGAGGTAAGCACTGGTTAAAATTTTGTTCATCACTGATAAGACCATTGGTGAAAGAAGGTTGTGCAGTAACTTACCGGGTAGGGATCCACCGCCTTACCTATTCCTGCCACCACAATGAACCCTGTCGTGTTCTGGCCCGGAGGGTAGGGTAGCCGGTAGACTTGCATGATAGGTCTTACATCCCCGCCACAGGACAGCGACGCACCTGTAAGGTGTCTACGCCACGGTTATCTCTTAAAATAAGGAGAGCCATGTGATTGTTTACTGACTTTTTACATAAAAAAGATAATCCTACATTTTATAACTATCTTTTTAGATGAGACCGAAATTGCGAAACATTTTATATTTTCTTTAATGTATGCACTAAACAATCATTCTTTTCCTAACTTGAAGTTTCTATGTCTTTCAGAAGTCCCTTAGAGTTTTGATAATCGATACTTAGTGCAGTGAGCGAGCAATTCACAAAATTAAGAAATTTTTACTTGTTATATTTCTTAACTTATTATATCAAATTGAATGAAATTTGAAATGTATATAATTTATACAATTCCTGTTTAGCTACTGAAAATTCAGGCCTCTAGTTATATCCACCGCCAAGTTTTATGGCGGTCCAAACTCGAAAACGATCTGACCTGCATCGAGAAAAGGATTGTAACGGCCGCGACGTTATTGACTTGACCTAGTGAGAGTAGTGTTATTATTATTATTTATTTAATTCCAGCAATTTTGTTGCCATGCTGAGCTCATTTGTTTATAAAGGTAATATGATAACAAAACAGTAGAAGACTGTCCTTATAGACACCGTAGATTTAACTGATGTGCCGCTTTTTTATGGACATTATCGTTCAAGAGTACTACAAAAAACGACTATAGTGAGCACTGACGCTATGGCCATAAGGTTAGATAAGATGATGTGTACTCAACATAGTAGACTGCTGCGCAGCGCTTTACCAGCTAGTAAATACAGACTGCACTAGCTGAATATCTTGTGACTCACGTAACTTAAATTATTATCAGTAAGTTATGGAGTAGTCAGAATCAGATTCAAAGTCAGAATCAGAAAAATCTATAATCAGGTAAACTATACGACTGGTACTTGTGTGCGTCGAAGTTTTTATAAAAGTACCTACTACCGGATTGGAATCCCGGCAGTCGTAATATGAACCCGATGCTAATATCGTAAACACATACGCTTAAGGAGTAATCATTTTTTGAATTATGGGCTGTTCGTCTATTTTTTTCGTTTTGACTATAAACAACTAGATCAAGTTTGATCAAATTACGTTATTACAATGTGAGTGAAGCTATGCTCGAATAAAAAAACACAAAAAAAATCGCAGGTTGTAATTATTACTTTAATCATAACTGACCATTGCTGTATAACACCAATTAATTATCTCTATTACCCATTGATAATATATTACATGACTGGTGTTGCCCATCAACTTCTTGAATTAAGAGATTCAAATTTTCCACCTGTTGTTTTGAAGTCCAGCAGGTGATGGTACTTATTACTTGATAAAAAGTTATAGACAAATTACACCACATTTAACATCTGATCAAGTATTCTTTGACGTTGGATTAACAGAAATGACACGTAAAGAGACAGCACGAACTAACAATGTAGTAGCAATCTCAAGATGTTTATCTGGGGATAAATCTTCTTATGTGTATTACTTTTATATAAGCTCGCTGTGGATGGTGAGAACGACGCACCTGTACTGGTCGACTACCCGTAGTTGTTTTAGTGTTGCCCAATAGTTAAAGTGCAACAAATTATTATCGATTTCTTGGTGTTAAAGATATCGGTAGTTAGTTGAGATATTATTTGAGTATAAATTTTAATATAATAATTACAAAATCACCAGATGTTCTATAAATTCTTTTTTTTTATTACATGTTTTACGTAATACCCCTTGCCTTTTGTGAAACGGAAAGCCAATTAATACAGATCTTATGGTTTACCTGTAACGTGTAAATTATTTCTAAATTGAGCA
>NJDD01000086.1:39286-80042 GCA_002245505.1 Calephelis nemesis | reverse complement strand
CCACACCAAGAGATGGTTGGTGGTACATTTCCTTGGTCATCCAAAGTCGAGTTGGACGCAAAGAGAGAGCCCAGAAGATCGGCTTTCTCTTTTGCGTCATGGGCCACAGAGTCATCTTCCCGGTGTAAGGATGGTAGGGACGACTTACAGAAGTTTCCTTGTACAGCTTCAATTGTAATTTCATATAATAATAAAATATTCTATAAACACGATTATGTATTTGATTTAAAACTTTGATCCTAACTTAATTTCCATGTTCTAAGTGTCATGTTTATTAGGCACATTCAAAAAGTGGTCAAGTAAAATCCACGTTTTCTTTATCCGGAGGCGCCACTCGAAAAATATCTAGCAATAAATTATAATGAAAATGTAAATTAACTTAATACTATTAACGACATCGATACTTTCGTAATATGAATAGGTTGATTTAATAAATTGATCGATATCAGTTATGTAATTGGAATCCCTAGTCGACGTCACGCTGCGCCTGCGCATCTTACCCGTACGCTTCTCAGCTCGCATCATAAATCACTATTTAATATCGAGTAAACTCATTCGCTAATCCTTAGTGAACAACATTTCAAATGCATATTATGCTTTTGTTACATTTTCTAATTTTAAAATAAGTTTATATCTGACTTTAGCTTGAAATGTGCAAAGTTAGTACTAAATAAATAACTCATACTATATCCACTTTTGCAATAAATATACAAATGATTATATTCACAACATTTTGCATATCAAAGCAAACTAGCCATATATCTTTCTGCTATATTGTGGGCATTTAAGTCATGAATATTTTAAAGGATTTACAAATGATTTACTTTGTAATTTAAATTATAGTATTTCAATTCGAACCAAAAGATAACACTTAAAAATTCAAGCTCAAAAACTGACTATATTTTATTCTACACAAGTAATATGACACGTTATACCTACGAGTATAAAAACTAACTACTACTAAGAACCAATCGATCATGTCGAGTTTTAAACAATAAAAACCGCATCGAAATCGATCCGTCTAAAAGTTATAATGCCATAATATAATTGTTTGTAAGTCAGGGGTTTAAAATAGAAACGTAGTTTTAAAATAAAAAAGATGCATCCAATAAGAGATATCTTGAATGTAGAAAAGAGAAAATCAAACAGAAATAAAACTATTTTAAATTCAATTCCAGTGAATGGTTAATTTAACTAAAGTATTGTCTTGGATTTAGTATAAATTGAATCTTAATTATAATATGTCACGTATATTAGATAATACAAAACACAACGTATCTTAAATCACCATGATGTGCTAGAGATTTAATGTTTCTCACAAATACATTATACAATAAAACAATAACAATAGCAATAAATTTATAAAGCTACGATCTGACTAGGCGAGTATGTTCGAACTGTTAAACACACATTTGACTGCCTCACCGACCAACCGCAAGGCTCGAGTTCGATTCCCGACAGGGGCAGATATTTGTGTTATGAACATTTAGATCTCAGTATCTCCAGGTCTGGGTGCTTATTAAATTTATTCTGGTATTTATTTATATATTTCTATGTATCAGTATCGTACATGCCCATGACACAAGCATATTGCTTACTTTGGGGTTGGATTCAATTTATGTAACTTTTACAGGGATATTTACTTACCTATTATTATTATTATTCACTTTCTAATAATCGATTTCATTAAAGAAATAAATCATTTCGTATTCTGTTAGAATACTCAGATATCTATCACCTGGTTAGGGAATATGGCTTTTATAAAAGACTGAGTATTTCAAACCTAACGGTCTTAATGCACAGCTAAGTAATAAATGATATAACATAATATTTCATTAACTTTAACAAACCTTAGATTCACTATGAAACCAAACCTTGTCAACATTTTGATGAAGCGTGATTAACGAATTTTTTTCACCGTATTTATCAAAGCGAACTATATTTTGTTTAGAGAAGTTGTCATTCTAAACGTGTTACCTTAATGGTATGACATTATTTCATTTACAATAAATACTTAAGTCAAACTTAGTGTTCTGAGGTCTAATTTTTGTCACTTAACCCCACGACCATGATAAGATAAAAAAAATCCAAAACTCGTCGAGCTTGATACCACCTCCTTACCCATTTTGTGCCACACTAGCAATATTGCCACTTGTTGATACTTTTTAAGACAACACAATCTATGTCGATTCTACATCAAATACAACATGTAATTAATAAATTAATGAGAAATAAGTAATTAATAAATTCGCTTTCTTGTTTGGTTCCAATCTTATAACATTAAAGAAATTGATTAGTTTACTGTCAAAATAACAAGAAAGTTGTTTAAATGAGCTGTAAGAAGCGTAACAGTATACTAATTTATTATTATCGCATTGAAGTAGCCACTTTATGGCACCTAATTAAGATAATCATTAATTTATTGCTTTAAATACATTCATTATGTGACATCTTTAATTAATGTCGTTATAAGGATCGTCATCCAGTCTGTACATAGCAGAAGACGCAACAGCAATCTGTATAGAAATCAGTTACTGTACCCTAGCATTTCCGTATTCGTATAGTCAAGTCGAAAGCTGGATGTCGACAATCCATCTTAAAAGATTTAAAAGTAACTAATGAAAATGAAAGCATCCATCTTAAACAACCTCTACCTAACCTACAGCAAACTTTTAGAATGCTGGACTTTTAAAACAAATAAAAAGGTGTGTGTGCGATTCACACACGATAGAAGTGAAACTTCAGTCAATCGACAAAAGAAGAAGAAAAGCTTCTAAATAAGTTTCACTTCAAAAAACGTATTTCCAAATTTTCGTTTGCTCTAAAATGTTATTTGGTTTTGAATTTACGTAAAAGTTAAGCTTTAAGTTAAAGTAGCGTATATTTCGATTTCACATTTCGAAAACACGATAATGTTCTTGCTAGAGGAACCGAATAGGAATCAATTACGGAGGTTAAACAGCATTCACTTAGGTCATTTAATGTATGTAAAATCGATAACGCATTATATATTACGGTACTTAGTTTATTGGATAAGGAAATATTGCTATTGTCCTAATGGTGTATCAGATTTCGAAATGTGCTATTAGCATGTGGGTACTTTAATTGCCTATTGGTTACTGGAAGTAAAGAAAACCGTGTAGAATCTAATATATACATAAGTCTAGTGCAATAATAAGGTAATTAAGATCGATGACTGACCTTGATATTGCAGTCAAGCTAGGTGTTAAAGTAGAAAGAAAGCAAATACTCACCCGACTATCATAAGTCCGCCTTTTCTTACCCTGTTATATTATTAATGCTCACTGTTTTTGTGTTCCATTTTAGAGGGTAGATTAGCTGATAGCTTCATGTTGGCAACGCACTTCTGATAGGTACATAACTTATCGAAGGGTTAAAGTGAGACAAAGTCAAGAATAATCGCCACTGTGGTCTAGACGTCCAGGTTTTGGACTTGACTGCATGAGGTCCCGGGTTCGATACCCGTTGCGGGCAACAAAAAGAAAATTTGGTTATTCCAATTTTCTAACAAAAAATGTTGTTAGGTATTGGATATGTACCCGGATGGCGTTATACTTGCCACCTATCACATTGTGGGGTTTAGTGTTTTGGCTAGTCGTCGGTGCAATGGTTGTGCCTCTGTTTACATCTTCGGGGATATGGGCGTGAAGGTATTACTCTCTTAAAGTCAAGAAGAAATAAAGAAAAGGCAATACATTTATGCATTATTCTAGTTTAGTTTTCCATTTTTTTCTTTTTGAAGTCTAAACTTTTACGTCTGATTTTTCTCCTTTTTTATTTTTTACTTTACAACATATACAATGCTCATACGAAATTTATCTACACTTTTTAAAGCTTACGTAAATAAATAATGGCCAGTGTTATTGTAATTTACGTAATCTGTGGTCTGAGAGCTATAACATTTCAATAGACAAATTACAAATTTAAACAATATATTTCCAGTAAAGGAAACAGCCATAGAAATGCTCAGTAGAAAAAGGTAAAAGTTAAAATTTAAATTCTAGTTAAAACCTAAACATAATCAAATTAAAAACATGTTTTTGACATATAATTAGCTTATCTGTTCAATGAATTAACTTTTCTGGTCACCAATATAATATACGACTAACGAAAACCTATACTTCCAAGAGCCAACGACTCTCAATCTTTTCCCACGTCCTCACCGTTTAATTTATTAAGATTCTAACGTTTTATCTTTCTTAATTAAATGTTTTCTTTGCGCCTCTTTCTAATAATTAATAACAAATATTTTTATCTCTTTATCGATGGACAATATTTTATAGTCGTTTAGCAAACTTGTTTTATAATAATACTGATTTTAAAATTCTTTATTTATCAGTTATTTTTTATTATGACAAGTCCACTTCTTAATCAAATGAACAAAATATAAGTGAAGTAAAATTAAAAACAGGCAAGCACTAACCTTAAACATATAATAATACTGTGACACGAGATTTTATATAAATCATAATAATAGAAAACCATTAAAGGAAAGATATCAGAGTTTTAATAGATGATATTATAGTGCTGGAAAAAGTAAATAAAATTGTACAACTAATAGGTAGTAGTTTTAGCAGGGATGGAAGGTACGCAGCGGATGTGGAAAGGATAGTTTGTGCAAGAAACAGAAGCAATGAAGCTTTGGGTATGGTAAGAACTTGCAAAGTGAAGTTTTAGGTTTGGGCACTAATTTGGTGTTTGTTACAACGTTGATTTATAAAAGCACGAGTTAAGAATGTCAAAAAAAGCATAAAGATAGTTTAGATGCGGTTTTTATGAGAAAATGTTACTTTCACCGTTCGCATTTGCAAAGAGATAAAGTAGGATGGAAAAAAGACGATTTATATGACTCGTCTGTTAATGCAGACGATATTAGGTAACTGCAGCATTATATATAAATATTTCTGGACAAATTGTACAAATTTAACTAGCTGAAAAGCAGAACAGAATAAGTATATAGTACTTACTGAAAGTAACTTTATGGTATGGGTGTTAGGTTAATATATAAGTCATTACCAACAAGGCCACTTGGTAGAGTACTTTGCAGCAGTTTTCCTGAGAAGGGATCCACTGCCTTACATATTCTTGCCCTCGTGATATCTGTGTCACCTTCGGGATGGGAGGGTAGGGTAGACGGTAGACTTGAATAATAGACCTAATGCCTTAGCCTCAGTACAGCGATGCACTATAATGTTATTTTAGGCTATACTTTTCTATTAAATAATATCATAAGTGAGAATAATGATATTCGATGCTACTTCGCTGCTATCGAAAAGAAAAACTGTAAAATATCGTTTTGATGATTATGGTTCTATATTTTGGTCAAGGAACATAAATATTATTTATATTAGAAAAGAGTTTTTACAACTGAATTTACGTAAAGATGATTACTGTTTGGTTACTCGGCTGTTCACTTCTCTTGTTGCTGAGGATAGGCGCCAGGGATTCTAGTGCCCTTTATACCGAGACCGAGACAAATGAAGTAAATATCTGTCGTCAATTCTTCGTAACCCGTACCCAGTTACTTACTTCATTTTTCTTTTAAACTGGCAGAAACTTTCTCATATTTTTAAAGTGCACTGACTTTAACTTTTAGTTTTAAATACCTATACTGTTTGTATTATATTTTATATGTATTTTTTTGTGAATATCTCCATATTATCAACTTTCCTTAAAACAGGTTTGAATCTTTTGTTAGACTGTTTGTTTGTTTTAATTCGGTCAACACAGTGGTGGATGATAGCTAAGCCATTCCCACCAAGTTACAGCTCCTGGAACGTTTATGGTGACCACATATCTTACGATTGATTATGGTGACACATATATTTACAATCAGAGACTCTTTCTTCTTGTCGGACCTTTTAGTTATATAACACGTTTACGCAAGTAACACAGGACTGCTTAAATATACAGCGGTATCAGCATAATTATCACTCAGACCTCGAAATACAGATATCAGTGATCACTAAACTATTGCCTGCCCCATCGGAAAATTGAATTATGAATTGTAGTTGGGTTAGCAACTTTCGGCCATTTTTGAAAAATATACGTGTACGGACGTAACATGTTTCGTATTTAAATACGAAAAATGTTACGTTGAATCGTATGACTTAATTAATTAGTTATTTCTACGCGCGAATTCCGTCCAATCTGGTCTTCTTACTCAGAACAGCTTAAGTTTAAGCAGAGATAAATCCAACAAATACTCTATGGTTATAATATTTATTTGACGATCATCGCACCACCGTCCTCGTAAGCTTACGATTGCATATACATGAGCATGGACTATGGACTATGGAGATACCGCGAAAGCTGACTTGCTATTCTCGAAACGGGCATTTTCCTTTTCATACAAAACTAGTTTTTGCTAAGATTTCACCTTTATCTAATCCTTTGCCTGTAGTATTTATTCAATATTGATTATTTAAAATTATAGTCATCATAACCATTTCAGACGTTAACCCTTTAATTTTAAATATGAAAAAAGTAAAAGATTAATATACTTATTTAAATTTGTAAAATTATCGACTGTAGTCCAGCAGTAAAAAAATTACGTGTGTGTGTTAACTTGTGTATCAATATTGCAAGGGATGCCTGTGGGAAAGCTTCTTAACTTCTCGTCACAGACAAAAACTATATTAATAACACTTACTTCACTTACTGTAGGAATTTATAATAGCTAAGGCTGATTTCTTAACTAACTTTAAATAGGTTTTATAATATAATTTGGCAAGTGGCTACGTCAAAAACGTATTTAGTTATCCAAAATATTTGGCAAAAATAAAAAAAGGTTAAATAACTTAGATTACTCAGCGTAAATAATTAATTTAGGTTGATCAAGTTAATTATGATTAATTAATAAGTAATTACAGGCGTTAACTTACTCATCAAGTAATCACCTTCACTTTCTTCCACATAGTAAGGCGTGAAAATTTCAACGATCGTTACGACTAATAGAAAATCATCCGGGATAAGAGTGTTAGGAGTGGTCGACAATATAATTGCTGGGTAAAGTCGTAGCTGTTAGATTACTAGTCAGATTAATAAGGATACACGTGACATTTAACCTACAGTTATTGAGCTTTTAAATAGTAATTTAAAGTTGAAGCATTAAGGCTTAGGACAAATTTTCAAAATCATTTTGATTAAGAAACTTACAGCCCTTGGGTAAGAAACGACGGCCAAAAAAAATCTTTTATGTTATAAAAATTAATGTTTTTGTCCATTTTGTGAGGATTTATAGATGGATGTTTGTAACTATATTACGCAAAAACTACTTAATAGATTTGGATAAAACTTTACAATAGTATAGTTTTTACATAAGAATAAGATAAAGACTAAAGATCTTGAATAATTTGTACAAGGGCTAAACCCGTTTGGTAATTCCCCGTCTTGGTCCGGGCTCCTTCGTAGAATAAAGCGTCTGCCTTCCGGCCAGGCAGTTCGTAAAAGGCGAGCATAGGCTTGCCGTCACTAACATTGTGACATCTGACTAGGTGGTAGAGTTTCACAACGACTCACCCGGATTGGCACCACCGCCTTACCTATTCCTGCCGCCATAACGTCATAACGTGATCAGGTTTGGAGGGTGAGGTATCCGGTAAACTTACTTTTGCTCGAGGTCTAACATCCCGGCCTCTAGTTGGCAACGCACCATTACCACCTTAGGTGTCTCTAGGCAGCGTGAATTTTTTGCAATCAGGAAATCCGTCTGCTTGTACGCCTTCCAATTTCATAAAAAAAAACCCACGGCTTGAACCTGTAGTACAAAAGTACACAACATTGTGTACCTGTGGGATCATACTATCAAAGTAATCAACAATTATTTAGTTCTGCAATTTATATTCAGTAAACTGTAAGAAGTGTAATTGTAATAATAAGAGCCTATTAGACAACTGACGCTACAACAAAGCACTAGAGTTCCATAGATTCGAAAATAATATGTAATTGAACTCATAATTTAAGTACAGTAAAAGTGTAAAAACCAAATAAAACTATTTCATAGAGTAACACGTCGCAATTTCATAATTCTTTTTTTTAACAGTTTGGTAATGGTCCGCTAGAAAATTTATCAACGTCCTACTAGTAGTTTTTGAGCTACACTTGATAATGCATAATTTTTTCACTCATCTTGACGTCCTCATTATAACGACGACGATCATGATAAAAAATTATATTAATGGGACTACCTTGGAATCATGACCTACATTTATACAAAAATCCTTCAAAATTGGTTGTCTGCTGAAGGAGTAACCGCGTAATAAACACACTAGAAAAACATACAGCTAAATTCAAAACTTCCACCTTTTTTGGAGTTGGTTAAAAACAAATCACTATTTCGCGTGGGCATCGCATCACACCTGAACGAGTTTTAAATTTAGCTGTTTATTTTTTTTTGTATTACTACATAAGAGAATGCTTTCATGAAAAGAAAGAACCGACAACGTTGCAGTGAAAATAGGAAAACAATGCTTTAATCCATACAAACTGTCAGTAGCTGCTAGGGTATAGCCTAGTTCTCCGGGTCGGCTAGTAAAAAACAATAACGTTGTTTCGATAGCAAGGACTATTTGTCAAACATGATATTGAAATCACTTAGTTACAAGTTAAAAATAGCACTCGTGATTTTTCAAACAGAATTTTAAAAATTTTTACAATTTTAGAAAAATAGAGTCCGACCTACAATCGCATTCATTTTGTCAACTTTGGTATATTTTTGAGTAGCAGCGATACCCATTAAGTATAGTATAGTACACTTATTTTTGATCTAGATTTAACCTCAGGGCCCGAGGTTGGCAACGCACCCTTTCCACCTTTTGTGTCTCTAGGTAACGTGAAATTCTTACCATCAGAAATTCCGTCTGCTTATTTGGCTTCCAACATCATAAAAAGAACATAGTACAATTCAAAAGCTAATTGTCTGATCATTGTCTAGCTTAATTAGGTAAAAAAATATGTTCAATATATTATCAACTCGGTGTAGATTGATGTAGATTCGGAACTTCTGCTATTAGTAGATTATATAAATTCCAATACCTACAGACATATTTTCCAATTCTTCATGGATGTTATCTTTAATTACAGTTTGCATATTCTGTGGAGTTAGTATACAAAGCGCGATTGCTAAACATTGGCAAAAACCGCTGAATATGATTTATAGCTTTTGTTTAATTTATATTGAAAATTGATTTGGAATTCCTTTCTTTTAAACACGCATTTTTTAGTAAAATATGTTTAACTGTTATTGGCGTATACTCGAGGTTGAATTTTTAAATAAATTAGAATAAGAATATCTTTTTTCAGATCAATCAAAGTCAGAAAGAAAAGTAAAAAGCTGTGCTTGTGAAAAACTGCGTTTAGCAGACACCCTTAATAAAATGTACATTCGTAATGCTGAAATCCAAGAAATAGTGGAATTTACAGAAAGTATTGGTGTAAAGATGAGCAAGTGTATTCTCAGTTTGTTCGGTAATGTGGAAAGAGTGACAGATGAAAGATTGACAAAACAGATATACAATGCGGATATAGCCATCCGGATATACCCGGGAAGACCTAGGTTGGCATTTCACGATCAAACTGATCAGGTTTTGTTCGAAGGTCGTGTCGAGAGTCTCCGAAGCTGGTATGTCTGTATGAAAAGAGTAAAGAATCTGATTTCGAACAGAAGGATTCGATGCTCTCTGCACACTTGCCCTGTAATCGATGTAATAGGTACATATTGTATGTGTATATTACATTTATGTGTTTTTCAGAGTTTGTGTAGGGAAGCGAGGGGGGAAGGTGTAGCCAGGTTTTTTTACATTTTCCCCGTGTTGGTCCGGGCTCCTTTGTAGAATAGACCATCTGCCTTTCTTGCCAGGCAGCTCGTAAAAGGCGAGCATAGGCTTATCATCAGTAACACCGTGGCATCCGACTAGGTGGTAGAGTTTCGCAGCGACTCGCCCGGATTGGTAACACCGCCTTACCTATTCCTGCCGCCATAACGTCATGACGTGTTCCGGTTCGGAGGGTAAGGTAGCCGGTAAACTTACTTTTGCTCGAGGCCTAACATCCTGACCTCTGGTTGGCAACGCACCATTACCATCTTTGGTGTCGCTAGGCGGCGTGAATTTCTTGCCATCAGGAAAAGCGTCTGCTTGTTTGCCTTCCTATAATATATATAAAAAAAACATTTATTTGTTTATTTTTGTATTACCTAACATAAAAAAGACAAAAGTAATTAGATTAAAATATAAATGAGTGAAAAAATAAATAGTGCAAATTCAGCTACGAAATTTGTACTACGATGGACTTCAGGGAATAGTTCAGACTTCGTGGAGGTAAAAACAGCTACATTGTCATTCCGGAGAAATAAACTGCACCACGTCAAACATTGGTTTTACGACACAATTGCTCTTTACACTTGTGTGGCATCGCGGATGTACAGCGGCTGGAAAGGCCGACGCGATCGTGGCTGACATGGAGTTGTAAAACCAAACAATGTCCAACGCTAACACTTATTGCCTGCCCTGTGGAATATGTACACCTTCGAACACTTTTAACTTTTTGAACCGAAACACCTCATGACGTTATGGCGTGAGTCGCTGTGAAACTTTACCACCTTGTCAGATGTCACGGTGTTAGTGGCGACAAGCTGGTCTGGCCGGAAGGCAGATGCTCTATTCTACAAAGGAGCCCGGACCAACACGAGGAAATTCGTTCAATAAAGATTAGTTATCGCCATCGCCTATGGATATCACAGACAGGAGTATCATATACGCGACACCATATTTCAGGGGTGAATATGTAGGTAGGTTCTTATATTAAAAGTCTCAGTTCATTTATTTTGTATGGAAGTAATGTCATCTTAATGTTTAGATGCGCTACTCAAGGCAGTAATTATCAAATTTAAATTTGAAGCGACATGAAATTGAACAATTGTTGATATAATGAATTATAAAAGAATAAACAAAGCGATGATGAATGTGGTAGAAGACAACGAGCAAATCGAAATTTTGACACAATTTAAAAAAAGAACAAGAAATGACTTTTGACTTTTGACCTCATAAAAACTTGAGATATATAACATACATAAGGACAGTAGACCCAAGCCTCCACAGTTACTATAGTACTCTGAATGAATTGGCGTGTTATAGGGTTACAGGCAATGGACGGCCTTTACATATTGTCTCACCTTTAACAGTTCAATCTCTTTAATCATGAATCTCTTTCATACAACATTTTGCAATGAAACAACATGTAGTAGTATTATTTTTATCCAAAAGGAAATTTCAGATGTTTTTAAACAAAAAATACACAGAACTCAGTTTCCAATATAATTTATGTCACTTATTTATATATATTTTTCTTATTTTTTATGATAATGAGACATTTGTATTCTTTATAAAACTATTTAACATTATTTTACACACATTTTTAATTAAGTTAGTTAAATTATTTTTTAAAGATGACAATAAAAGCAAAAGATGGTTTTTAAGTAACTGTAGAGTATCATAAATAATGTTCCCTAACATTAGTTAAATACGTACTAGGTACAAGTGTATAAAATTTAAATATAAAAACATCCAAGTAGCGGTTAAAACTTATCTGTGAGAGGTTCGGTAGAAATAGTATTACAATTTTGTATCTTTCCACCTTATGTTGAAACAAATTGATAGTTTTATTTTTTCGTGTTGCTTTTCACATTGAAAAAAAAGAAGTGGCAGTCACATTTAATTTTTAATTACACACAAACATTCATTATACACAACTTTTGTAAATTTCACGCAACACATTCATAGAACAAAACAAATACTAATACGAAAATATTATACGGATCTCTAAGAAGCACATTTAGCATGCAAAATAAAATACATAGAAATTAACACTTATTTGTGACAGGTTTACAACATTGCGAGACAAATTGTGACAATATTATTACCGTGTAAAACAATATTGCTGTTTATGTAAATATTGTATTTGTTAAGTTACTCAGTAAGCAAAACCAGTAAATACAAATATTTTTTATCGATACTTGGTACTACTAACGTTTTCGTGTGCGTTAAAAAGATTCTTAGTTTCGTGATGTTAAACTAAAATTAAAAAAGTTTAATTTTAGTTTAATATCACGAAAAATCTCGAAAAACACTAAAATTAAAAAAGTCCCTCATGAAACTACACGTAATGGAGCTAAGAATTATATCAATCATTTCACCTTACAAACGAAAAGTTCTAATCGAAATCGGTTCCGTTCAATAGTTATAACTTATAATGCCAGAAATACACACCCACAGACACTTCAAAAATCTAAAAACCCTCTTTCTCCGTCAGTGGTTAAAAATAAAATAGGTATAATATTTTTTGAGAGACTTCCCGACCCGGCGAACTTCGTCTCGCTTTTTTCTTTTGTTTTTTAGTTTGTATGGATTGATCTTTGATTTTACAAATTTCCCCTACAATTTTCCCGGTTCTTGTCTTTATAAGAATCTTTTACTGTTAACAAATAGCACACCAAAAAATAATGATCAAAATCGGTCTATTCGTTTGAGCGTAATGTGATGATCAAAGAAAATGGGGAATCATAGGGAAAAAAGGTATTTATATATTTGTCTTAAGTAGTCCTGTCGCCGTAACGTTAGTGGCTAAAGTGGTGTTCCAAGTTGATGACACGGTAGCAGCTTGTTTGCTGTCTGGTTAAAAAGCGGAACATCTAGATAATGTAGGTCTGTGGTTTTGTAGCATGTGTACCCAGCACTAACTTGTATGACATCACGCCTTTGTGCAGCGCGAGTGGGTAGACAAAAGCACTAGAGTGTGCACCTTACACCGTACCCGTGTGTGAACAAGTATGTGCAGATACTGTACAAAAGTAATCATTGAATTTTATTAGTATTTGATTGCTTCGACGTTACATTTATGATACAACAATAATCTTTGTCAAACTCAAAAACATTATGGAATTGAAATAAACTTAACATGGTAATAATAACCATACATCGCCTTCGTGTTTTAGAGTTCCCGGGTCGGGCAGCAACAAGAAAATTTGGTTTTGCCAATTTTCAAATTTTTTTATTAGAGTTGATCGGGATTGAATATGTGCCCGATTGGAGTCTTGCTAGTCGTCGCTTCTGGTTGTGCATCTTTGGGGATATGGGCGTGAAGCTACTTTTTCTGTAAATATACATACATATATACTCCTGGAAAAATTACACAAATTGAGTACAACCCCAAATTAAGCAGTGTGAAGTGCTTGTGTTTTGCTTATTAGTCAACGAAACTATTCATAGAAATACTTAAATAAAAAATTTCACTTCAAGAAATGCTCAAGTAAATTTACTAAACACACCTAAAGCCAGAAATGCAGACATCTTAATGTTCATTACATAAATGTCTGCCCCTGTCGGGAATGGAATCCGACCCTTGTGGTTGATCGGTTGTGTTGAGTGCACTAGCCCATCGATCAACGGCCAACCAAAAATAATAATGTATTTGTTAAATAATAGCAGTATTAAATTATTACAATGTAAGTAAGGATTCTACAAATTCCACATCAACCAATCTAATAGATACCAACAATAATATAATTTAATTAAATTTATTGGTGCGGCTTAATTACATTATTTATTTATTTTAAAATTTAACTTGTACAAGACATTTAGCTAACAGTTTAAAGTAGACAGTTAGCCGTTTCTCTTAGGATTACTTACACTTCTGATTTAGCAAATCGTTTAAGTATATGATTTAACGTCAAAACAGCAGATTTATTTAACAAAATTTTAGAACATTTTTTTTTTATGTTATAGGAAAGCAAACAAGCAGACGAATTTCCTGATGGTAAGAAATTCACGCCGCCTAGAGACATCAAAGATGGTAAAGGTGCGTAGCCAACCTGAGGTCAGGATGTTAAGCCTCGAGCAAAAGTAAGTTTACCGGCTGCCTTACCCTCCAAACCGGAACACGTCATGACGTTATGGCGACAGGAATAAGTTAGGCGGTGGTACCAATCCGGGCGAGTCGCTGCGAAACTCTACCACCTAGCCCGGACCAACACGGGGGAAAGACATCCACATTTTGTCACGATATCTCAACGAGTCTCTTGGAGTGACGTCAACAGCCTTTACAAAAGTTGCGACTGTTGGCAACAGCTAAAACAGCATCCAGCTATCTAATGAATGGTTTGTAAATGGAGAGTGGGTTAGAGACCCACTTGACCTCTCATGAAGCAAAAATGTCATTTTAGATTTAGTGAATCCAACCGTGTGGTCGCCACGGGCCGCACGACACACACACTGGAGGCTGACATGAAGTGTTTGCTGAGCATGTTTACTCGACTGACAATAGGTCTAGTTGCGTCACCAGCTCAAGAGTACCGTTCTGTGCACTTAGATCATCTCCTGGTCGAATCTGACGAAACTTGTCTTTTACTTTGTAGGAAGACAAATCAAATCAAATCACAAATCCTGCGAATATGTAAACTCATTAATATATAAAGCTGACCCGGTGAACTTTGTACGTACTTGGATGTTAAGCTAATTGAGTACGTAAATTTACCAGCTTCTTTACCCCGAACTGTAACTAGAACACGATAATAGCAATCACTAGCGTTATAAGAGTAGTAAAAAGTTACTGAATGACTGCTCTAGTACAATAACCCGGTGGTTTTAGTTACCAGAATGTTATGTTAGTAGGCGATAGAGCTTTTACATATCTAGCCATAACCACATAATGCGCTAAAATGTAAAAATGTTATTATAATAAGTTTAGTGTGATAGGTCAGCGAACAATTACACCGGTTTCCTGATGGTTAAAGAAAACCGCGGCCTATAGGCATCATTCATTATAGATGTTATAGAAAGAAGCTTCGCAGCCCTGTGGGGGGTGTTTTGCCCATTGTGCAACTATCTTATCTAATGGACTTTTAATTGTAACAGATGTAAAATAAGCCTTTATTTTGCTAATTCCGCGTAAGCAGCGTAACTCTTGTGGCAAATAATCCTCCAAACGACACAGAATGTGACAAGCCTAACTGAGGTTCCCACCACCCACCTCCGCGACCAGAACACGAATATAGGAAGAGCTCGGGAAACAATCCAGATTATCACGTTCTTCACATGTGACAACCCTTTTAATTTTTAGCACTTGCTTTCGTTATGTTTTCTTTCTTCTTAAATTGTTAAAATGTGTCCCAGGCACTGGATAAGTGATTTAATTATTAAAATAACTACGTTAATTAAAACCATCTTCAATACTAAAAAATAATAAAGATTTAATATTAAATTACTCGTATGTACCCTAATTAAATACTTACTTATAATATAATTATTATTAGTTTAAGGCTTGGCACCGACTTTAAACCTATTAGTAAATAGCACATACAGGTACCTAATAGGTAATATATAATTTATATATATATATATTTACTTTCGGGTTTAATTAATGTAGTTATGTTTATTCAATACTTTTAAGTTTATAGCTGATATAATTAAATTTAATAAAAATAACATCGGAATAGGTGGGAATAGCTTAAAATATATGCTCACAAAATAATAACTAATGGACCTACCTAAATCAAATTTTTACAGAACTAACTCGAAACTAGTCCGCATCCAACAAATTTAAATCCATTAAATGTTTTGGTAATAAATAATTAATCTAGTTATAAATTTAAATAATTGTCTTAGAAGTTAAAGCATATGTACCTTATTAAATAATATTTTTTATAAATGTTAAAATATTTGCACACCAAAATATGGTAGAATATGTTGATATACCTAAATATTTTTGTAACATCCCACTTACACACATATTTCCGCAAATAAATAATTTTCTTTCTTTCTTTTCTTTCTTTCAAAAAATCCCGTAAATCGGTTTAGAAGCCAAGGAGATATCGGTGTACATCAGCCGAATTGATAACCTCCTTGTTTTTTTTTAACTTGATTTAAAATATGTAATGTTTTAAAATTAACCATCTCCAAAACTCCTTGCATCCGACAAACCTTACCTAAAAAGCTTAGGTACCTAAAAACCTGAGACCTGCTTTTGAAACAAAAAAATCATCCGCAAAATTGGTCCTTCCAGTAAAATTGTATAGTTACTTATACATTTATAAAAAAGTCGATTTGAATATTAATTCTTCTTTTAAGACAATTATCGTTTGACATACAGATTTTATTTCTTTGACATATTACCTCATTATTTTTGAAAAGTATGTTGAAAACAATACACTAATTTAAATTTTAAATGCGAGCTTAATTAGTATCAAAATTAGTATCTCCTTTTAGTACCACGATATCAGACGTGTCAATTACAACACTAAATATTTTTTATTAATTATTCATATTATCACAAAAACCTTAGTTTAATAATAAATCTTGAAAATGCCTTAATTGCTTGTATATACTTTCTATTCCCACGTTCTCAATAAAAATTACCTAATACAAACTAAATGTCATAAAATTACAATAATTAAGAATCGTATTATAAAAAACTGGTTTAACTTTCATTTGACAATAAAAAAGGCTTTATTGTTCGATTTAAGTGTAGCTTTTAGTTCTGAATTGATAATGAGCTATAAAGCTGTGTTTACACGACATGAATTTGCGTTAAAACTTGGATTAGTTCGTAAATTTAATTTATTCGTATTAATTACTGGTTATCTTTTTGCTAGTCATTTATCGGTACTAATAAAACTAGAAAGTTTGTTTATTTAATATTGTAGGCCCTTGTAAGGTTGTTTGTTTATTTAATTCGAAATGGATTTAAAAATAAAATAA
Source organism: Calephelis nemesis (assembly GCA_002245505.1). Taxonomy (NCBI): domain Eukaryota; kingdom Metazoa; phylum Arthropoda; class Insecta; order Lepidoptera; family Riodinidae; genus Calephelis; species Calephelis nemesis. The sequence continues at coordinate 63,270 of NJDD01000086.1, read as the reverse complement.
CTTTAAAAGAAAACCGGCCAAGTGCAAGTTGGACTCGCGCACGAAGGGTTCCGTACTATTATCTATCTATTAAAAATAACGTTTGTTGTATGGGAGCCCCCCTTTAATATTTACTTTATTGTTATTTAATTATTTATTTTGAAAGGTAGTCGATAAGTAAATATTCTGTGAAAATTTGTTACAGTGTCTACCTGTTACAGTTTTTTTTTATTGAGCAAAATAATACGGAAAAAACCACGTTAATTGTATGGGTAACCCCTACTATTTATTTTTAATTTTTAGTATTTATTGTTATAGCGGCAACGGAAATACATCATAGGGTTTCCATTTTTATCCTTTAGGCACGGAACCCTACAAATCAGAACTGATCAAGGAAAAAGGCGTGCGAGTTTTCATTTCTAATTTGGTTGGTATCCAAAAACTGGATATCACAAAAATTCAGTCAGCTTACAAGTTAAGCATTAAACAATAGTGACGGCATGTTTATTATATTATTGTAATTTAAAAGCAAAGAAATTAAACACTTAATAAAGAAATGTCGAAAAGTTTAAATAAAAGTAAGATGTAGAGTAATATTTGTAATTTAACAGGTATCTGAAATCCGGATACGAACATTCAGTCTAATAATCATTTGTTCAAAGTTTTTTTTTTCTAAACAAATATTTGAAAAAAGTAGTATGAAGACACCTTTAGTCGAAGCACCGCAGAGCTTACTGCTCTTGACAAAATTCTTATACAAAGCTCAATAAATCGAAAAACTCATTATAGTCATAAATGTCACTTATCTTGATTAAGATTTATGATTAGTGGTCTGACATGATTGAGTCAGTGTCGTCCGCTACTTGAAACTATCTCGCTTGATATGGCGCGGCTGCTTCCACATAGACTAATATATGTTATAGAAGTTAAGAAAAAAAAAAGTAAAAAAGTATCTTCACGCCCATATCCCCGAAGAGGTAGGCAGAGGCACAACCAGGGCACCCACGACTAGCCGAAGATACTAAGTCCCATAATGGGATAGGTGGCAAGCCTATCGCCAACCGGGCACGTTTCCAATCCCGACCAACATTATTTTTTTATTAGAAAATTGGAAAAATCCAATTTTCTTTCTGTTGGCCGACCCGGGATTCGAACCCGAGATCTCATGCAGTCAAGTCCAGCACCCGGACCGCTCGACCACAGAGGTTATAGAAGTTAGATAGAGAAATTTTATGAGATTTGTTTGTCAAAATGCAATGATGAATAAAATGCCCTATTGACTGAAAATGGTAATGGCGGGTTGTTAGCCTATGATTCGAGTGATAAGCCCTTTGTCTGAGATTTCTTATGTTCCAAACCTTGAGCCTGACAGTGTAGATATTGAGCCCGTCGTCGGAGTATATTAACAAGTTACTCTATCCTTCAAGGTTCTGCCTTTCCTGACAGTGACGTTATGCAGCAGCATTGGAAAATGTGCTAACGCCAAACAACGTAACAAATGTTACTGCCTGGTAAATTCTAGTTCCATAGCAATCAGCTAAAATTCTCAATTAACAAAAAAAAGTATCTTCACGCCTGTATTCCCGAAGTGGTAGGCAGAGGTACAACCAGGGCACCCACGACTAGACTAAGTCCCACAATGTGATAGGTGGCAAGCCTATCGCCAACCGGGCACATATCCTATCCCGAGGAACATTTTTTTTTATTAGAAAATTGGAGAACCCCAATTTTCCTTTTTGTTGCCCGACCCGGGTTTCGAACTCGAGACCTCACGCAGTCAAGTCCAACAACTGAACCGCTAAACCACAGAGGCGATTAAAAAAGTTCAAATATATGTGTATATAATCATTTCAACGGAGTACAACTGATTGTGACCAAATTATTAAGATTTGGAACTCTTGAAAAAGCTTAACTATTCCTAAATGCGCTGAACTACAACAAACTTCCTTGGTGTTGTAGGTATTGGCGGCGAAAATCTCCTGATTTATTAATAAACACAGACTAACCTACTCGAAGGGTTATCTTGGTATTATAGTATTTATTTCACTGTTATGCGGCGTATAATATCTATTTAACTTTAGTTTTTTGCTTATTAATAAGATAGCTAAGAATTAAGACGTTTTTCCTGTTATGTAAAAAAAATATGAGTCACTCAAGTAGATGTGGAGGTATTTTCCATTGCAGCAAAGTATCAAAATCTTATTTGTAAAACTTTATGCATCATCTTACACGGATAGGGAGCCAACGACTTATCTATGTCTATCTACTGCCATGATGACTATGTCGTGTTCCGGTCGAGAAGGTAGACTTGCACAATTGGCCCACCAACCCATCCACAGTACAACGACGCACCTTTAACATCTGTTGTGTCTATGGGACAGGGTTTTTTACAATTCATCGCTGATTTATCTCAAAAAACAATAGCATACAAAAATAAATGATGTAAATACTACTGGTAATTTAATAATTTCTAGCCGAGACATATCTAAATTATTCAAGCGGCTTCAAGTCGCAGGTGCCCGCTCCATTATCGAAGATCAGATCCAGAGATGTGATGCGGTAATCTCTGTGTGACGTTTGTCTGGTTGTCTGACCCCCTTACTGTTCATATTTATCTGGCGTATATAACAATGCGTTGAGCTTCGAATGTTATTCAATCTACAAAATATATATTTTTATACTTATTATGGTTTAGAGGTAGTTTTTAATGATGTTGGAAGGCAAACAAGCAGACGGATTTCCTGATGGTAAGAAATTCTTGCCGCCTAGAGACACATAATGGTGCGTCGCCAACCTGAGGCCGGGATGTTAGGCCTCGAGCAAAAGTAAGTTTACCGGCTACCTTACTCTCCAAAACGGAACACGTCATGACGTTATGGCGGCAGGATTAGGTAAGACGGGTGTACCAATTCGGGTGAGTCGCTGTGAAACTCTACCACCTAGTCAAATGTCACGGTGTTAGTGACATTAAGCCTATGCTCGCCCTTTACGAGCTACCTGGCAGGAAGGCATATGGTCTATTCTGGAAAGGATACCGGACCAACACGGGGTATAACGGGGGATTAGAAACTAAGTGTTGCGATAATATATAATAAAACTTGTATTTAGTGTAACAGCCATCCTACCTACCTAGGAATATGATAGCTTTGAGCACTAAAGAAATTATGTTCGCAACGCACTTTTGACGAATAATATAGTAAACGTATAATTTTTCCCAACAAGAGCCATGATTGTTTTCAAATAAAATATGAAAAAATATCATAAGTAAGTTAAAGTGTGAAACATCCTTGGGGTAAAAATAAACAAAAATACGTACAAGTTTCTCCTTTAAACTAGTTTAAATTAAATCTGCTCTAGATTTGCAGAATAATAAAAGCATGTAAATTTTGCTCCAGATGTGGAAAATCAATGTCTTTGTTTAAAATTCAAAGACTTTTAAAATGTCAAACCTATGGTCTTTATGGACTGAATATGTGAGATTACAAGATTCAAGAGCATGGTATCCATCTGCTGGACCGCGGCCACTCCAGTTAACGGCATATACATTTTCTCATTAAAATTCATAAGCGAATTCTTGAACGACCTTCATAAACATAAACCTAATGGTACAGGTTTTGGCGTGACAATGCAACCAGATACAGACTTATCGTTTTTTATGCGACTGAAAGTCAAAAAAAATCTTCCTGAGGTTAAAAATAGACGACAGCTATAGGACTATACATATAAGGGTGGGTTGTTAAAAGCTTCTTGCCTGGATAAGGCCTACTGCCCACCTTGCAGACTTGACAGAGTGACCAGCTCTGATGGTGGCTGGTATAAGTATAGTACAGTAAGTTGTACTTATCCGCACGAGTGTTCGTAAAACTCAGTCTTAGGGATGGCACATACTGTTGTAAGGACGGAGCTAGCTGGCTCGTATGCTGAGGTGGGCCGGCCGGCATTGGATCAGATTTGTTTTATGTTGCTCTGTACCAAATAGTAGTCTAAAAAATAAGAAAGGCCACTCTACAATCGTCAAGTATGTCTCGTATGGTATCCCCGGCTCGTCCAAATGTGCGCTATTCTTAGTCGCGGTGTTAGTAACAAACAAACCGTTGCTCGTCCGCTTTTTACGAGGCTTATGAGAAAGAAGTCATATTATTAAAAATATTTCAGGACCGAAGCGGGGATAATAACCTGGGAAACCAAGAAATCAACGTATGAAATCAACAATTAGCTAGGGTAGCCAAGCGGATTTATTAAAAGATGAATTATTCATTAGAATTAGATTTTAATCTATCTGTCTTCCACAAATCACTGTAAAAGAACCAACGCCTATAGGCACCATAGATAAAAATAAATATACCTGACCAAATAACACAAATTAAATGAAACACCAAAATAAGCTAAGTATATGCTTGTGTTATGGGTGTTAGTCAACGATTCTAATACATAGACATACTTAAATAGATACCAGAATAAATTTAATAAACACCCAGTCCCGGAAATATAGACATCTAAATGTTCACCACACAAATGCCTGCCCCCGTCAGGACGCCGTACCTCGCAGTAGGTCACTGAAGTAATAGACGCGTACGCTAACTCCCTAACCAAAAAGGCCTACTAATAAACAGAAGAGCAATTAAACAAGCACAGTTTCGTGATTATTAAGGCGTAATTAGAATTTATTCTCTTTTTTTTGCTTAATGGTATGAGCTTTACGGATGGTCCTGTAATTTTTCCATGTTATAAATTTTGTACTTCAGAAATTACAAACACAACAAAACTCAGTATAAACTAGCAAAATAGCTGGTGCTCTGGCTTTGCAGTAAATTCTAACTATACTAGTTTTGCCGACAGACAGACAATCGCGAAAGAAGTCGCGGGTACAACTGTAACAGTTAAAATCCTTTGTAATACTCTAAAACATTAATTAAACAAAATACATTCAATTTTAGATCAATTTGAAACGCTGGCCATTTGAAATCATCAGCAGGCGTGTGTCTAAAGGAATCTCCACAGTGTAATATATCTGTAATCAATTTGTATTGGTTACTGTCTATTTCGGGAATTCAAAGTGAGGATAAATTTAGTTTATGGCGGAAGCACGTATCTCCCAACAATGGATTTATTTAATAAGTTTAAGGTCAAATGTAGGGTTTGGTTATAAATGTTCTTTTTAAATATTTTACTTGGAATTATTTATGAGTAATTCGTTTGTGCTGGTCTGTTGTGTGTTTTAGTTTATTTATTTTCACACTAGCTTCCGCCCGCGACTCCGTCCGCGCGGATGTCGGTCTTTGCGTGATAAAACTGAAAAATTAAGATTTATTTTTTCAACGTATTTTTCCAGGATAAAAAGTATCCCATTTTATGTCCAGAATAATAAGGTATAATTATATTAAGTTTCATCGGAATCGAACCTTTAGTTTTAACGTGATGCCTGAATATACAGACAGACAGACAGACAAAAATATGTTTAATCACATATTTGGGTTTGGTATCGATCCAGTAACACCTTCTGCTATTTATTTTTTTAATATTTTTATTGTACAGATTTGACCCTTCTGCAGATTTATTATATGTATAGATAATGCTAGTTATTTCCCGCTGCTTCGCCTGTGTATACAGTTCTTAAGTTCTGTGCAGGTACTCGTTAAAACATCTGAACAAGAAGCAGCATATTTTATTAACTCTCCGGCCAAAAACACACATCCCAGATTTCGTTACGATCGGCTAAGTTGAATATTGACAGACATTTTCAGTAAACAGTTTTAACATTTTGTGATTTATAAGTGTTTATTTCGTCAATTATCTTTACGCTTTAATCAGAACATATTATAAAGCAAAGTCCCACAGCTGCGTCTGTCTGTCTGTTCGAGATAAACTCAAAAAACTGCTGAACGAGTTTTCATACGGATTTCATTAATAGAGATTTCATAGAAGTTTTAGTTCAAATTTGTTTAAATATGACGAAATATGTTTAAAATGTTGGAAAAAATTACGCCCGTCGGAAGTTTCCACCGAAAACACTACGAAACTGAGTTGAGCTATAACAAAACAATGTATGGGGAAATTGACTGTGTAGCTTAACAAAAAAATCCGGAATGGCACATGCCTATCTTTTATGGATAAATTTACATAAGTACCTATTTTAAGTTGAAAAAATATCACTTAAAAGGTTAAGATTATTAAGGATTGCAAAATGTAAAATTTATCCTCATACGGATAAAGTAGGTATGACAAACTCAAACTTTGTCTTTTCTAATAAAGGAGTTCCTTTAGGAAACAAAAAACTACAAATTAAATGATAAGTATAATTAAGACAAAAAACCTACATCCATCAACTACACATTTGTTATATCCGAATTTCAATTTTAACTTTTCTTAATGTCCGACGCTTTCCACGTTTTTTCGCAAACGAAATAAAAGAAAAAAAGAAAAAAATATACTTAATTACTTAGTGTCCTCATTTATTTTCCAAAGTTTAAAGTATCTAGAAGCCCAATTATAATCTAGATTCTAGATAGACAAACAAAAATTCTAAAGATACTAAGAATGTGTTCTGCTACCCATTTTTAGTTGCCTGCACTTATTTTATTAAATATGTTTCTTTTACACAATTTACTTTTCTATTATTTTATTACAAGTGTAAGTAGATAATAGTTTTTTTTATATATATTATAATATTATTAAAGTACCTACCTTTCCACTCTGCTTCATCAGTTTTCTGATAAACTCCTACACACCTACTGATCCCTGTAAAAAGAAAAGATTTTAGAAAACTCTTGTTAAAACTTTTTTTTTCTGTAAACACACCGAAGCTTTCATCCAAACGTCTTTTAATGGTCGACATTTAAATTAAACACATAATGTGTCTTATCTTATGTCCATATTACGCATACTAGTCCTCATTGTGCTTACATACATTTGATTAGATCACGGAAAATAAAGGATACCAGTATAAATGGGTAACAACTAGGTGGTAGAGTATCGCAGCGACTCACCCGGATTGGTACCACCGCCTTACCGCCATAGCGTCATGACGTGTTCCGGTTAGGAGGCTAAGGTAGCCGGTAAACTTACTTTTGCTCAAGGCCTGACATCCCGGCCTCAGGTTGGCTACGCACTATTACCACCTTTGGTGTCTCTAAGCGGCGGAAATTTCTTACCATCAGGAAATCCGTCTGCTTATTTCCCTTCCAATATCATAAAAAAAAACACAGGGATTTGTCGTTCAAAATCACAGCGTTGATGGTTTTTCTACAAAACCCAGATAAAACAATTAAGGCTAAAACGTCCGAAGGTAAAACCTAATTGTTATGTCATCGATTGTGACATCCTAACGTGGAATTCCGAATGGTAGTCTCATATTATTACAATTTTCCCGTTGTTAAAGGATTTGCCAGCGATTATGAGTCACACCTAGAATGCGAACGGACATTTGATGAAAAATGTTGGTTAGTATGTTGTAATAGGAAGCTTCGTAGGCGCGTTTACTTACTTGTCTGCTGACTGGCTCAAAACTTGCGCGAGTCAGTTATACCTTTTAAGCGTGCATTAAAATATCCGGGGATATGCCGGGGAATTTGTTTCGCCGTTTCTTCTTCTGAGTGGCTAGGCTTGGAAATGGTGGTAGTTTACGGTAGACAGGGTTAAATTTATTTAACTTTTAAAATTGTTTGTATTTATAATTCTAATTCTAATAAATATAAAACTATTTTTGTACAAACATTAAAACATTGTGTACATAATTAGATAATTACTTTTATAAGTACTAAAATATTTACACACCACAATGTGGTAGAATATGTTGGAAAACTTAAATAATTTTGTAACAACTTCAATACGCATATTCCGCAAATAAATAAATTTTCTTTCTTTCTATTCTTTTAAGTTTCCTTCACTGGTTACTACATTACTAACGATACTAACTTATTTCACACAATTATTTATTTGTGTAAGTATCATCAACATTAAAACCAAATAATTAAAAAAAATCCTTTAGGCGTTACGAGATTTGCAAACATTAATTAACCTGAGCACAAACGAACCGTTTAACAACATGTAATAAAACCCAATATTCTTATAAAAATACCAACTAGGTACTAATGTACAATTCCAATAAAATGTACATTTACTATTAAATCAATACATGTTACGCTCACATGTGACCGAAAACCCGTATCATAATTACTACAAAAAAGAAAATTAGGAAATTTGATAATGATAGTGATTTATTTTGTTATGAAGGTTGTTCTTAATGTTTTAATTATACCTTAAACTAATTAATGGATTTTCGTTGCTTTTATAATGATGCTATAAAATTACAAGCTTTATTATTATTAATTGTCGTGATACATATACTATTTTGGAATAAATGGATAAAAAATACTTGTGTGACTGGTTGACTGAAACTACAGCAATATATTTCGTTTCATTTGTAAATGTTTTATAAATATTGTCAGTTTGTTATTGCGTATTGTGAGACAAAAAGTTATAAAATTGACCTAATATTAAGAAATGAATGCGAATAATACCTAGATACTTATTCGTTATTCGAAAATATACTAAGACTGATTTAATAATTAACATCTATAAGGTTTCTGGCATCTCTACCTTCAAACTGGAATATAATTATGGTAGAAATGTGGTAGACAGTGGTCCCTAAATAAATAACAAATTATATACATATAAACATAAATTGGAAAGCTTGGTTATGGAATAGAAGAATGGATTCTCGTTTTTTTTAAAGGTTTTTACAACTTCACCGGACTATAATAAGTATAGGATTCTCGTTACTTAAGCGAGAGATACACAGAAGTATTGAAATTACACAAAGTCACAAAATTTTGTCTTTTTCTTGTTCATGCATTAAAGGGCAAGAAACTGCTAGCTTTGTCATTATTTTTTATCCATATCTATGTCCGAAAGGTTAGCAGTAACTACAGACCATCCGCGAGGTTAGGATTCAATTTCCTTCAGGTGTAAGTATCGATTTAATGTATTATTTGATTTTCATCTCGTGGTCTGACGCCCAGGCATAGAAAATGCTTGCTTTGAGTTTAATCAAGTAGGTATTGTGATTTGTTTAGAGATATAAAAATAAAAATGATCAAATGAATGACTTGCGCAAGTAATCGAGCAATATCAAACGGTGGTGCGCGAAAGTGGTTTGTGCGCCGCGCACGGGTTGGTTAAATGATTTCCATGGAAATACGTGTTCACTTGACACACAATTGATAGGAAATTGCCCGTAATTGACTCAATAAGAAAAGTGTTTACAGTTTTAAATACATGGAAACATTTAAAATATTTGCTTACAAGTTAATTAGCTCAATCGCGACATTTTTAAATTATCATAAATATTACTACTAAATAATTTGACAATAATCGCAGACTAAAGTAAAGTAAAGTTTTAAGTTGACTTTATACTTTATGTGTTATTTATGAGCAGAACGTTGTGACAAATTAAGCAATATATTTAAAATATAAGCTTCAAGTTACGCGATTATATGCGAATATTTCCACTTATCACGTCGATTAGAAAGCAAGCAAACAGTTATTCTTATAAAAAATTATATTAAAAAAATAATTTGACTGCTATTTTGCAGGCTGTACATTGCATAGCTTTAAATCTGCTATTAGGTGGTACTTAAATATCCTCTGTTTTAACCTGTTACTTATTTTCGGCTAATCTACTTCTAAGTGGGTGCTTTGTTTGTTTTATAGTTTAGTATTTTTCCATATAAGTATTACGGTAAATTGAAATTCTTCAGTCATTTCAATATATTGTACTAGAGATAAAACATGCCATCTTTAAAGCACACCAATTCAATTTATTCAAGTTCAGGAAGTAGTTTGAACTAACACCCACAGTGAGCTGGAGATACTTAGTCCCCAGTAACATTATTTTTTTAAAAAAATTGGAAAAATCAAACTTTCTTGTGTCCGACCTGGGAATCGAACCGGGTACCTCAAGCAATCAAATCCAAACACCTGGACCGCTAGACCGCAGAGGCGATATTCATAGTTCAAGAATTAAACAATTAATTTTAAAAGTTGTATTTTGGCCACAGGTTTAACCAGTTTCATCGATTCCTTGTAAATTTCATTTTAAAAAGAATAGTATAAAATTAAAGCACTATTTACAGACAGAAAGCTAACAAATGATGGATGAAATTCAAGATGAATGATTTAGAATGACTGCGACATTCAATCTCTTCGTACTTATTATTGATAACAAATTAACGACGACAGTAGAAACTGTAAATTATACTTTTTATTTAATTCATAAATTGATTGACGTGAACTAATCAATGCGACACCTTTTTCTGTAAATTATATCGATCACATTTGATATGACATTATTAGGAACTTGTTATAGTAACGGTACTATTGATGAAAAAAGTAAAATCTATATTGATTTATATACTTTGATTCCATAATTTTAATAAAATAAAGACGTTGAGAATCGAGTAAGTATTAATTAAGTTTTGTAAACTTATTAATTTGATACTTTGGTCAGTCGCATAAAATTGAAATTAAATTATGTGAAATATTTTTTTCCTTTCCGGTTAATGGAAGTAATGGCGGTATGTTCAATGCGGTTGCTAAATTCGTAATTGAACTAAATTCCCATTCTGAAACTCTTTTAAATTGTTGAGAAACTATAAAAGACATTATTGTTTGTTACTCTCATATTAACTAAATATTCAAGAAATAATTTTAGAGTACTTTAACACAAGTTGACGATATAGTATGTAATATAGTGTGATAAAGACTATAACATCAACTTAAGCCTCGGAGTACTTTAGACTCGGTTAATTAATAAGATGTTTTGAGTGTTTTTAAACCACAACGTTGCAAAAAATATATGTGGATTAAACATGTTTATTCATAATATGCAAAATAATTATCGTTTTATTAGCTTTATATACAACTTCGCCTCTGTGGTCTAGCGATTCAGTTGTTGGACTTGGCTGCATGAGGTCCCGGGTTCGAATCCTGGGTCGGGCAACAAAAAGAAAATTGGCTTTTTCCAATTAAAAAAAAAAATGTTGCTCGGGATGGGATATGTGCCCGGTTGGCGATAGGCTTGCCACCTATCACATTGTGGGACTTAGTATATTCGGCTAATCGTGGGTGCCCTAGTTGTGCCTCTGCCTACCTTTTCGGGGATATGGGCGTGAAGATACTATATACAGCTTTTTCATAAATTTGTAATTTCACTTTGTTAAGTGGTAGAGTTTTGCACCAACTAGCCCGGATTGGTAAAACCCTCTTACCTGATCTTGTAGTCATAACGTCAGTGCTTGCCGTTGACGTGTACTAGTTCGGAGGATAAGGTAGCCGGTAAACTTACTTTTCTCTTTTTTTAATTCATTAAACGAGAGCGTATCGTATTTACTTTCTCCTCAAAGTAGTTCCCGAGGCCCCTCTACCTATTTCTAGCAATTTACTTTTAAACATTTTGAATCTATAAGTGGTATGTATGTTCAACAATAGAAAATCACTCACGTTTTTTTTACAATTTACGTTTTTTTATAAACACAAACACACAAATTGAATCTAACCATAAAGTAAGCAAATTATTTGCTTGTGTTATGGGTGTTAGTCAACGATTCTAATACATAGAAATACTTAAATAGATACATACCAGAATAAATTTAATAAACACCCAGATCCGGAAATGCAGACATCTAAATGTTCATCACACAAATGCCTGCCCCCGCCGGGAATCGAACCCGAGCCTCGCGATTCGTCTATGCAGCTAGACGAGTACGCTAGCCTCTCGAGCAATGAGGCTTTATTAAAAGTAATTTAATTGAAAGTAATCGTAACGGCTCAAAATCACATCATAACAATAAAAAGCTCATAGTCAAGATTGACAACTGTCCGTCCAGTTGTTTTACACGCCTCACTGAACGAAATCAGGTACCACAATTAAATTAAAAAATCACTCATGTAGAGTAATTAGTTACAATATAAGTGTACCGTCAGCAAAACACTCTTTTTACAAAAATATAATTGAATTAATACCAGTGTCACAAGGTAGACGTTATTTCAATATGATTGATATACTAACATACCTACTTTTTCAAAATTTGTTTTTTTGCGAAAGCGGTTGAGTTGTTGGACTTGACTGCTTGAGATCCCGGGTTCGAATCCCGAGTCGAGCAACAAAAAGAAAATTGGGTTTTTCCAATTTTCTAATAAAAAAAAATGTTGCTCGGGATAGGATATGTGCCCAGTTGGCGATAGGCTTGCCACCTATCACATTGTGGAACTTAGTATCTTTGGCTAGTCGTGGGTGCCCTGGTTGTGCCTCTGCCTACCTCTTCGGGGATATGGGCGTGAAGATACTTTTTTTTATGAGATGCTTACAACAAGATACCAGTGCCATTAAGAAGTTATCAGACCAAGATTTTTTAAATTATTTATTTATGAAAAGATACATCGATGCCATCGCCTGCAAACAAAATAATGTAGTTTTTTAGATTTCTAGATTATTCCACTTATACATTTAGACTAGGCATTATAGGCCTGCCTGGATTGTTGACATGGCGTTAATTTTTTGTGCTATTTATTGTCATGCTTCTGCTTAGAAAGTGGGATGGCAGGCAAACTTATCTGGCATAATTCTAAAACTAAAAATTTTTAAAGAACCCGACAAAAACTAAACAGCAATACAGCTAAGAATCATTTCTGTCGCGTCAATTTTCTAACAAAAAATTCCGAAACATGCCACTGACAGACACACACATTAGTATAAAAAATACAAATTACAAAATATTATAACATACAAATTAGTATAAAGTATTGATTAGTAAAAAAATTACAACCAAAATTTATTTTAGTTCAGTTTTGCTGACGCTACACTAAATTAATGGATGAGTGATTCAATTGAATCCACGGTATGTGTTGGTTTTTACTGATCGCGGACACACTGGACCGCAAGCGTCTACTTTCTATTACACATATACATATATACAATATATATGCTAAGTGTCGCATTGCCTAATCTGTCCGTCATCAGCTCAATCTGGTATAAGATAATAAGATTTTAAATTCTTATGTATTTGCTTTCACTTTATTCTTCTATCGAACACCTATTGTAACTATATTTTCACCGATAAAAAAACAGGAGGTTCTCAGATCGTATTTTTTCTGTATTAGAATTTTAATAACGTTACGTGTATGAATTTATTTATTTATGTCACAAGTTTATTATATCTTTATCGAATCGGTAGCGTATTGTTGTTATTTTTCTTTTAATGAATCATGTGGATATCATTTTAAGCTTCTAGACAAAAAGATGCATGATTGTAATTTTTTCCTACGAAAACAAACAAGTATCTTAAAATATGATATTTTAATTGTCAATAAAAAAACATTTTTGTTTATTGTTTGATGTATTTCTCTATGTATATGTATGAATCTGTCTATGGCATAGCAACTTTTAACGGAATTGACCAATCTTAATAATGCGTTTTTTTTTGTTTGGAACCTGAAGAGAACATTTCATGATGCAACGTCAAAGGGTATAGTGGGTCATGTCGAGGCAGGAGGAAGTGGTATTAGTTCCTTACAAATATAAATGCGAAAAATGAGCACGTTTGTGTTCCGTCTTTACATAAAAAAAATATAGAAATAAAATGGACCCTGTAAAAATAATAGACTACTTTTTATTCTGATGGCTTAACTGTTTACCATAGGAGAGACAAATAAATTTAATACCGGGTAAAGTCTAGCTAACTAACTAAATAAAATTTTACAATATTTAGTTTATTTTACACCTTCGAGTGGCGGCCCCGCACTGGAGGACGTAGTGTTGGACGACCTCCCACCCGGTACACTGATGATGTCAAGGATCTGAGAAAAATCTATGTCCTGCAGTGGACGTCCTCCCACTGATAATAATGATGAAGATGATTTATTGCCATTACAAAAATAAAATGTAATAAATAAATAATACGAATTATAGACTGTTAAAATAAATAAATATGATGCGAAGCTGCTACACAAGTAGGTACATTGTACAGATGTTTTAATTGAATATTTGTAAATATTCGAAATATTTGAAATAATAAAAAAAAGTTTACAAAGCTAAGTGCTTCATTTACGAATTAGGGCACAGGCTCCGAGAAAACGGGAATGACACCCGCTCCGGCTCATACTTGGTGCAAAGACTCGCGCTGGCCATTCAACGTGGTAATGCCGCTAGTGTCATGGGTACTTTTGCACCAGGAATGCTTCGAGGTGGTTTATTTAAATGATTATTTGTTAGTTATATGGTATTTTAAGGTAGGTTTTAATATTGTTTTTGGCAAAACATTATGTAAGTTGTGAAAGATTGAATAAAACAGTTAAATTTAATATAAACAAATATCTAACAATAAAAATATCTTTTCCCGTTTTCATGATCCAGACATTCTTTATTCAAAAGATACAGTACGGTACGTTCACGAAATTTAAAGGCTAGAACAAAAGGGAGTAGCAAAGCTGATAGCGATTTCAAACTTGACTTTGTCTATAACAACATTTAAAGTACATATTTATTTGACTTCTGAAGTTAAAAGCTAAACCAAAAATGTTTATAAATAATAAAGGTAAATTGAAGATAAATAACATAATATCTAAACTACAAGATATTTTTTTTAAACTGTGAGTTATTATAAATCTTAAAAACCATATTATTTATTTTTGCGAGATTTACAGAAATTTGTAGAAAGTTTTGTAGAAATTCAAGAAAAAAGCATTTATGTACTGGAGGTTTAACTTATAAGAACGTGTATTAATTCTAGTATTGAGTGTGAATAAATTTTGATAGATTCTGTTGACTGAATGTAGATTGTATATTGATTGATGCAGATACACATACCTTCAGATTCATTCATCGACTCAAAAATGAGAAGGATATGAATTGGTCTGTTTTTTAACGGTAGGTCATAAAAAAAAGGTCGGTCGTAATTCAGGGGCCTAATATACAATTTCATTCAGATCCGGAGAAAAATTATGCGATACACATATTTATTAACCATAATTTGGTAAGTTGAAATTTTGATACCAAACTCAAAATCACTACGATATACCTAGTATAAAATAAAGTCGCTTCCTCTGTCCTTGTGTCCCTTTCTATGTATCTTTAAAACTACACAAAGGATTTTGATGCGTTTTCTTTCAATAGATGAAGTGATATTTTACACCCGTTCAAAGAAGGGGCGGACTGCTAGTTAATTATATAATCATGCGTAGTGTTCTAAAATCAAATTGTTAAACACTTCCAGTGCATACGCTATCGCTGTACCTGGCCACCAAAACCATGGCACTATAGAAATGATTAATATTTATAAAATTCACATAAGAAAAGTTTTTATCATATAACTCATGTTAATTAGCACGAATACACTAATTATTACAAACAGGTCTTGGTGCGTTCATTATCAAAAGTTACTATTGCTTTTATAGTAAGTTTTACGACCCGATATTGGATTTTACTACGTTTTTAGTTCAACTCGAAGCATGACGTTAATAAAATCCGTAAAAAACTATATCATTAAGGTGACTTAGCATTTATTAGCAATAAAAAGATTTGATGGACGTTTATGTTAATAACTATGATATTTTCGGATTTAAGTTAAAAGTGTCGTCATAGTACTAAGAAAATAGTGAAAGATATAAACTTAAACAGCGGCCACAACAATTTTGTATGTGAACGCGCGGTGGACCCAAAATGGCAAATTGTAAGTAGCAATGAGTGTCAATTAATATAATGTTTACAATATTTGTGTTAATATTACATAGCGGAATATGTGGACTGAATTTAAACCAGAAAGCTTTGATCTCATGTGCTCTCAGTCCATCTCCGTTCAATGCTACCATATATCCTAATATCGGAACTTTATTATAATTATTGCCGTAATAGAAATGTATGTATGTATGACTATAAAACTGTGCATATTTGTTTAGTTTAATAAAGGCACTGAGAGTTTAAAGTCTAAAGGCGTTGGTAAAATCCAGTGTGCGGTATTCTTTTCGAAACGTTGGCAGAAATGCTAAATAAGTAGGCGTGTCTCCTGAAAGGTAGGTGCCCGTTGTTCGTAGACACCAAAGAAAGCAATGGTGAGTGCTTAACACAAGACTGGGCCCTGGGCCTTTGGCACAAGTAATTTTAACAGCTACTATAATTCTGAACAACTCAACAACTGGACTGACATGTCCGCAAAACGTGGGAATTTCTAACATCATAGTACAATTTTTAGTGTCGGAAATAATGATTCCACATGTAGCATTAGTATTAATTAAAAAGCTAAATCCAACAAATATTGTTTACTTAGAATCCAAAAATGTGATTTTTTCTTTATAATTCAGTATGAGAATTATAATAAAAGACTTAATTAAATGAGTAAAAATCATCATTTTTAGGGTTCCCTGGTTCCGTCCTTAAGACACTTCTAAAGTGGCAAAATGTTCTCCCCCCCTGTAACTTCTAAAAAGTAAATCATTACATATAAATTAATTGAGATATGAAACTTTTAGGGATTTTTTTAATTTGTGAGCACAAAACAGTCAATATTTCATATTTTCAAATTTTTAATTCATAATTTCAAAAAGTGTGGCTGTTGGCAACCTTATTGCAGTCCCCTTCTACAACAACGACCATAAGGAGCTGCTTGGTAGAAAAGCAGTTAACATAGTATATTCCTTAACATATTAACATCTGTGATCCAGATCCATTTTTTATAATTTTAATATCTTACTGACAAATATCCTGGAAGTACCAAGACTTCGTAATATTGGAAAACAGAAACAAAATTTAATATTGCCGGAAAACACGTCGAGAAACCCATAGTAAATGCCTTTGATAAGTGTGGGATTTGCATGAACATGACACGGAAAACCGCTTTGGCCATTTTTGCATAATAAAATCGTAGAAGAAGGAAAACTAAGATTAACATCTGTCATATTATCATTATCATATATTCTACTAGCTGCCCGCGGTCGCTTCGCTTCGGTTACTCAAAAATAAAAATCCTACTAATATTATAAATGCGAAAGTTTGTGAGTATGTCTGGATGTCACGATGCCAGTATGGATGTTTGTTACTCTTTCACGCAAATGCAGTAAGCGCGCATGTCTTTCCTACGCTTCAACGATATTTAATTTTGCGTCCAGAGATTTTAACTTTTTGGTAACTCATTAGTTGTTAATTTTTTTCTGATAATGTAAAAGGCAATTTTGATCTAAATTACACGCATTACATATCTAATAGATTTATTTGATTAAGGGTTAATACTGTATTGTTAAAAATATGTTCTAAATTAACTCTTCATTTTACTTTACAATAATAACAATAATATGTATTTATGAATACATAGGGGTCGTCATACGTAGGGGTCGAATATAGAACCTCCTTTTTTTAAAGTCGGTCTCCTTTTTTTCTTTTTTCCATAGAATTACCCTAGAACTGATAGACCAAATTTAACAAATCTTTTTTGCTGCGCTAGTTGTGGATAGGAATATTTTATTAAGAAAAAATTGAACTGACTGATTTAGTTGAAATTTCGTATGTACCTGTTTCAATGAGTCTCAGGATAGTTTGAATATATAAATATGTAAATTAAAAATTTAAAAACCCCCCCGTACTAGAATTTAATTTCCCTTTAAAAAGTTAAGTAAACGGGTAATCTTCTCACCCCCACACATTTTAAACGGCTAAGTCGATTTTCATCAAACATGTCCACTTGCACATAAGTTACCTTTAATACAAAAAAATATTAAATTGAAATCGCTGCATTCGTTATGATACCACAGACAGACAGACCGACACAAAACTTATAACACCCCTTTTCACACACCCCAAACTCCATTTAAAAAAATAATTTTTTTTAGAAATTACACCTGTATGTCTAACTTGTCTGTCAATCAATATGTATGTTACAGATACCTTCGTCTCTTTGCGAAAGCTTTTACTACTTAAACAAAAAAGTTCCAAAATATTGATGAAATAGGGACGTAAATATATTCAATGGAATTGGAAGCAAACGAACAGACGGATTACGGACGGACTTTATCCAGGTACATACAAAAGCTGTTATTTGTGCGTAGCCGTAGTGTAGTTTTTACAACTTCACTGGGCTTTATATATACTTGCCTGCTGCACATTGGCGACAGGTTTTGCCGGCTATCACATTGTGGGACTTATTGTCTTCGCTAGTCCTGGATGCCCTGGTAATATCTCTGTCCACCTCATCGGAGATACACACGTGAAGATACTTTTTTACAAAAAGTTTTTTTTTAATTATATTGGAAGGCAAACAAGCAGACGGATTTCCTGATGGTAAGAAATTCACGCCACCTAGAGATACCAAAGGTGGTAATGGTGCGTTGCCTACCTGAAGTCGGGACGTAACAAGTAAGTTTACCGGCTACCTTACCCTTCAAACCGGAATACGTCATCGGCAAGCATTGGACGTTATGGCAGCAGGAATAGGTAAGGCGGTTGTACTAATCCGGACGAATCTACCACCTAATAGTATGTCATGGTCTTTGTGACGGTAAGCCTATGCTCACCTTTCACGAAATGCCTGGCAGGACGGCAGATGGTCTATTCTGTAAAGGAGCCCGGACCAACACGGAATTTCACAAAATGTCAGAATTCATTAAAGAAAAAAAACAATTCCATATAAATGAATGAATGAACGGTAAAATTTATACAGTTATCGCGAATGACAATTGTTATAAATATTCAAAAGGAATGAATGATAGAAAAATATGGATGAACAATGCATAAAATAGCAATTTTAATGCAAATACAATGGAACTACTACGTCAGTGCAAACGTGTATT
Source organism: Calephelis nemesis (assembly GCA_002245505.1). Lineage (NCBI taxonomy): Eukaryota > Metazoa > Arthropoda > Insecta > Lepidoptera > Riodinidae > Calephelis > Calephelis nemesis. Next base: position 44,460 of record NJDD01000086.1, on the reverse strand, counting down.
CAAGTGAGCTTTGTTAAAGCGCCGGCGTTCAACGAATTCTTTATACAATTAATGTAATTACAAAATAATTTATTATTCAAAAGTTCTGTTGTTTTCGATAAAAGTAATTTAGGTTTATAATCAGTTTCAAATTTAAATATATAATGAAATGTAGACGAATTAATTAAGAAGAATTAAACACTCCAAGTGACTTGTAATTATCGTATAAATTTATCACCAAAAGTAGTATGATTTTGTATTTATAACACATACGTTGTTTCATTGAAATATATTATTTAACTTAAAACAAACTTAAAAAATTAACAAAAACAAAATATTTTAGTAAGGTTTAATTAATTATTGTTTATATATCCTTTATTTCTTAAATTATATTATGGAACTTAGTGTCTTCGGCAAGTCGCGAGTGCCCAGGATCTTTGAGGACACCTACGCGAAAATACTATTTCTAACTACAAAGATTAAATTGTATGATTTTGTTAGCATTGGTATATTATTCCGAGTACAACCAGTAGTAATAAAAAAATCCGCCATCGCACCACTACAACTTTTGATTTCAATCAGTTGTCTATTTTCAGATTTGTTTCCACTAAATCTACATTAACATTAAGGACGACGAAAATATACCTATGAATAATAAATAATATCGAGATACTGATTTGAGGTTTGGTAGGTAAGTTTGTCGAAGGATAATAATTCACACCGACATTCATTTTGGCGTCATGACAAACTAACACAATATACATTATTCAAGTACATTGAGAATTCATAGTGGCATTTCTCGTATCGTATAGGATAAAACGATTTCGGTTGCGTAAACCTTTAGTTACTTTATTCGCCCCCTCAAAACCCAATTATAACCCAAACATTAAGAATTCAGATGAAGGAAACAGCCAGTCAATATCTAATTTTTCATCTGGACAACAGCAACAGCGATGAGAGCTCAGGTATTTATTCAGTTTATCAATCCAACAGCAATTGTTATCATTTTTAGTACGTTACAATAAGTAAATTCACAATATATATGATATTTGACCGCCTCGTTGGTCGAGTGGCTAGCGTACACGCCTAACTTTATCGACCAACCACGAGGCTCGGATTCGATTCCCAACGGGGGCAGGCATTTGTGTGATGAACATTTAGATGTCTGTATTTTAGGGTCTGGGTGTTTATTAAATTTATTCTAGTATATATTTAAGTATTTCTATGTATTCGAATCGTTGACTAACACCCATAACACAAGCAAATAATTTGCTTACTTTGGGGTTAGATTCAATTTGTGTAACTTGTCCAGGGATATTTATTTATTTATTTGACCGCCTCGTTGGTCGAGTGGCTAGCGTACACTCCTAACTAACTGACCAACCGCGAGGCTCCGGTTCGATTCCCGACGGGGACATTTCAGGTCTGAATTTCCGGGTCTGGGTGTTAATTAAATTTATTCTGATGTCTATTTAAGTATTTCTATGTATTAGAACCGTTGACTAACACCCATAACACAAGCATATCATTTGCTTACTTTACTAGATTCAATTTGTGTCAGTTGTCCAGAATTTTTCATTTTATTTATTTATTACTATATGTATATCGATTTGTCGACATAACACATAAATTAACATTAAAACCTTCCTAGTTGACTAGTAGACTAGTTGTTTCCTAACACTGATGTAAGCAGTACTATGTAGATATAATAATATATAAATAAATTTAAAATTACTTACAGTAATACTATTATAATAATTTGAGAAACATAAAATCTATTAGAAACTGTCGATGACGTTAATGTAGACATTCTGACAAACTATTATTAAATGGTTGTTGCTATAACATATGTGATACTTTCGATAAAATTATTCCCAAAGGCGTGTTGCTAATATACCAAAGCCGTTATTAATAGAATAATCTAGCCACGCAATTTAACTGACAAGAGTGTTCAGAAATATATATTATATTGCCACCGCACTCTACATCTCCGGGCGTAACGCGTTTAGCCCACACCTGAATCTGTAAAATATACTTTTTAAAAGTGAAAGGCTTTTCCCAGGTATGTTACGGTAACATAAAAAGAAAGTTAACTCATATTTTAGTATTGTTCATAAATCAATGTAATACTCAATTACTTTCCATCTAAAGCCATGCTACTATATGAACATAAAAAACTACCTCGTTGGACAAAGGCCTCGTTGTTGTTGGTAGACATTCGTGTAATAAACATATTAACACGTGTAGATCAGGGTGGTTATTAAATTTAGTCCTGCATCTATTTACATGCTATTTGCTTACTTTGGGGCTATGTTTCAGTTTAGTAATTTGTCAATTTAAAACAAAAATAGCAGTCACCCTGACAAACATTTACATTTAAAATATTAGAAAACCTAACAAATCTAGCAGTGCTTAACAATATATCAGGAGTTTTAAATATTACATTTAAACACGTTTTACGACCCGATTCTTTCTTCAACACCTGTTTCTTTTTTTGCTATCCTTTCTTTCCAGGTTTTGTAGTATAAAGTGTTTAACTGCTTAATATTTTTCCATTTATATTAAAATGAAACAATACTCAAACTTAAAATTTTCCTTAAAACCTATAATTGATGTAGCTAAGCTCATCTATTACATGAGCTGTACCCGCAAAAAATCCGCATCGGGATCGGTTCATCCAATTCAAAGTTATGATACCGCATACAGAAATACATGTAGAGATAGCTTACTTCGGTGCTATAAAATTAAACTCAGACAAGGTAGCGCACTACACTATCTTTTGCATATGACGTAGTAAAGGTGTAATTTCGCTAACTATAGTGGGTCTGCTAAACAACTTGATGTGTAGATGAAAATAATTATCTTAGATATAGTTATTTCTTTGCTACAAAAACGTGATATGGATAGTATACTTATAACATGTTAGATGGCTGCTTAGCAGAAGTGTTTACAGACGACTCTTCGTATATAACAAATTATTTGAATTAAAAAGAAGCAGCAATTTATTCTTTTCTAACAACCAGAATCCATCCTACTATTTATTTTTTTCTTTTTGGTTCTCCTTTTGGGAAAACCCAAATATCAAAATCTAATCCTATTCAGCGCAGCAAGGAACAGTGTACCAAAGTTAATAGCAAATCAGAGTTAATAGCAAAATATTATTTCATGTATCAAATCTAAATAATATAAAAAGTTAGATAAAATGGTGGATAACTTAACAGCATGTTTTGCATGATTAATTAATGTCTATGCAAAAGATAGATACCACTATGAGATTACATGTTAAACACTTGTACTTAGCGCAAAAAGTAATGTAATTAATTTGTTCAATTACAGTAATTACATTCCTTGTTATAAATAGCATAGATTAATTGCCACTCCGATTATTTTAGGAAGGCAAAGATTCAAATGAATAGTAAGTAATACATATCGAATATATTTCAAATATGCATTTTCTACGTGTCAATGGCGAGTACTAACGTTCTTTCTAATATGTTGGTACGTATTTGGGTGAGTGATTCGACTGTATGATCTAGTCTGATTACTTTAATATCGAAATTATTGCAGTGATACAACAATGACAACGAAACAAATGGGTAACATTTCAAATTTATAATCAGAACACATTATTGTTATTGGTAAATAGACAAAGACACAATTACGCTCAAACATACACGACTAAAAACTATTTTTATACTTTAAGAAAGTATCTTCACGCCCATATCCCCGAAGAGGTAGGCACAGGCACAACCAGGGCACCAATGATTAGCCGAAGACACTAAATCCCACAATGTGATATGTGGGACCGAGCACATATCCAATATCGGGCAACGTTATATTTATTAGAAAATTGAAAATACAATTTTTTATAGCTTTTTAGTTGCCCGATCCGAGGATTGAACCCGGGACCTCAAGAAGTCAAGTCCGACGCCGGACCGCTAAACCATATAGGCGTTTTTATACTATCTTACTTTTATCCAAAGTATGAATTTTTGTGTTACTTTGTTATATTAAATCGAGCTTAGGTAACGGCTTTACACTGAAGCGGCCGCTAGTAGGTCCGTCACAGTGCTCTCACTATTGGCAGTATATAAGTTTTGAATATATTGTATATAAAAAACAGAATAGCCAAAAATATATTTATGTACTTAAGTTTATTGAAATCCATTTATTCTTTTCACGTTCATTGGCAATTATGTAATAAACATAAAAGTAAAACGTTTAACAGGAAAGTTAATTTTTGCATTCAATACAAAGCAATCGAGGTACCGTTTGGACTTGCGTCATATTTATGAGATTCAATATCAAAAGCCAAATTAAATTTATTACTTTGACACGCCTAAGTGATAGGAGAACGGTTATAGATGATTTCGGAAATTAATTATTACGGTAGAAGTACCGCCGCCGCCTCGGACCTTCATTAGGTTTGTGTAAGGGCTAATTGTTACATGCAACTTCCGCACTGTAACGGATTTATGTCTTGTTCTCAGAAGTTTTGTCGGAGAAATCAATTGGTTAATAGTAGTGTAAAAAAAATAAAGTGTAACTTTTTTTACGTGATAGGTCAGCGAACAAGCATATGGCTCTTTTTTTTATGATATTGCAAAGCAAATAAGCAGACGTATTTCCTGATGGTAAGATATTCACGCTGCCTAGAGACACCAAAGGTGGTAATGGTGCGTTGCCAACTGAGACCAGGATGTTAGGCCTCGAGCACCGGCGGCGGAATGGTGACAGGAATGAACAATAAATCTCCTGGTGGTAAAAGACAACCGTAGCCTATAGATGTTACAGGTGCGTCGCTGTTCTGTGGCAACGCTGCCATTATTGTGACAGGAACAGGTAAGGCGGTGGATCTTTACCCGGGCAAGTTACGGCACAGCACTCTACCGCCGTGGGTCTTGTTGGTGATGACATACTATATTGAGTATCTCTACACATGGTCTATTCTACTCGGCAGACCCGGACCAATACAGATACCACCAAAGCTATCGAAGTAAAGTAAAGGCTCTAATGCTGAAAAAGGAAACCATTGCACATCGTCATCTTATCGTCAACATCTAACACAGCGTGTGCTCTGAACATCCTAACTGCTTACATGAAAATGTCAATGGCGAGCACTGATGCTACGGCAGTAACATTCTCCTTTTTAAATATCGACTGAAAAAGAGAGATGTTAATAATATAGTAAATAA
>NJDD01000085.1:635992-650331 GCA_002245505.1 Calephelis nemesis | reverse complement strand
TTAATGAAGACATTTTTACTCATTGCGCCAACTCTGGTCAGATCATGGTTTCATGTAACTTTTTACTGGACTATAAATGAAACGAGTAACCACTCGACTAACGAGGCGGTTAAATATAAATTAAAATAATTATATAAATAAACACCAAATACAAAACATTTTCTCCTTTTTAGTGATATTTATTTTAATAACTGTGATTTACTTAAATATTTATTTAAATGTAACTTATTTAAATATAAAAAAATTTCTTGGTGTTTAAAATTTGTTTGTTTTTTTATTATTTACTATATATTATATTTGACCGCCTCATTGGTCAAGTGGCTAGCGTACACGCCTAACTACACCGACCAACCGCGAGGCTCGGGTTAGATTCCCGACGGGGGCAGGCATTTGTGTGATGAACATTTAGATGTCTGCATTTCCGGGTCTGGGTATTTATTAAATATATTCTGGTATCTATTGAAGTAATTCTATGTATTTGTATCGTTGACTAACACCCATAACATAAGCATATTTGCTTACTTTGGGGCTAGATTCACTTTGTGTATCTTGTCCAGGGAATTGTTTTTTTATATATGATTAACCGCGTCTATGTTAGTCATATCAACGAGCATCATGACGCCATTGAAAGGGTAATAATATAAAAAGTTTTTTCTTGTCCGCAATTAAAGACATTAAACAATGTACTGCTAAAATATTAAACACTTGCGCAAACAATGCTAAAAATTATTACACATGCACGAATATACTTGCCGATTATTAATAAATATTATATTGCTATATTTATATTGCTAGTACTCGTATGCGGCTCGTTGGTCTAGGGGTATGATTCTCGCTTTGGGTGCGAGAGGTCCCGGGTTCAAATCCCGGACGAGCCCTCCTTTTTAATTTTAATTTACAAAATTTTTGTGAAGTTAGTTTAAAACAATTAAAGCATATATCAACGAAATATTATTTTTCATTTAACTTTAATCGATTTTACCATATCATTTTAATCGAATATATGTCTAGTTTTATTTGATTGATTTTTATGCAACTTCCATAGTTTCTGAAACTTTGTGAATTTCTTGAGTCAATTTAAGATATTACATTAGATTTAATATATGACAATATTATTAGTAGATATTTCGTTTATTTGAATATTATACTTAGTGCATAAAGTGCATTTTATGCAAAATGACTGAACTTATTTTCATTTTTAAATGGTCTCAGGTTTCACCTCTTTTACGATCGTTCAAAGTTCTTTGAGCTCAACAAGACGTATACATAAAAATGAATCCCCATTTCCTTCGGTCATCGCATTACGCCTAAATGGAAAGACCAATAAATAAATTATGCTAATTCTTTTTTGTTAATAAGTCGGTATTCTCACAACCATATCCCTGAATAGGTAGTCAGAGACAAACTAGATTACCTATGAGTAGCCGAAGACACTAAGTTTTACAATGTCATAGGTGACAAGCTTTTCGCCAACCGGGCATATATAATTTTATTAGGAAATTGGAAATACACACGTTTTCTTTTACTTTTGTTGCTTGGCCCGAAGATCGAACTCAGGACCTCAAGAAATCAAGACCGACTCCGGATTGCTAGACCACAGAGGTTTTTTGTTGTATTGGTTATTGTTAGAAGACTTTTATTCAAAAAAATATCCTCATAGTTAAGGATAATGTCTGCCGGCTCAGTTAGTTTCAGATAAATTACCGATTAACTTAGCGAGGGATTCCTTGAAGTTTGGTAGCGATCAGATCAAAAACACTCTTTTATCATCGCAGATTATGATATTGTTTCCAAAAGTGGTAGGCAGAGGTACAGCGAGAGCAAACACAGTTGAGTGTACAATTATTAAATATCAATATTGATTTAAACTAGAATGTAAATAGAACTGCTGAATGCGAAAGTGCATCTTTGCATGTTTGTATCTCATAACGAAAGAAAAAGAGAGAATACTAAATTATTAAATTTTTGCGGATTTTAGCATAAAGATTGATTAGACTTTATGAAAACACAGACTCTACTTTGGTCCGGGATCCTTTGCAGAATAGACCATCTGCCTTCTTGCCCGACAGTTCGTAAAATGCGAGCATAGGCTTACTGTCACTAACACCGAGACATCCTGCTACGTGGTAGAGTTTCGTAGCGACTCGCCCGGATTGGTACCATCGTCTTACCTAATCTTGCCACCATAACGTTCTATGCTTGCCTTTGACGTATTTCGGCTCGGAGGATAAGTTAGCCGGTAAACTTACTTTTGCTCGATGCCTAACATCCCAGCCTAAAGATGGCAGCGCAGCATTACCACCTTTGGTGTCTCTAGGTGACGTGATTTTTTTACGATCAGGAAATCCGTCATCTTGTTTACATTCCAATACCATAAAAAAATAAAGCCTTTTGAGGGGTTTTCGTGAGAGAGCTGAATAACTTAAATATGCAGGCGAAGTAGCTGGTTACAACTAGTATAATATGTAAATTTAATATTTCGTAAAAGTAAGTACCCTTAAACTTGTTATATTTACAAAAACAGGGCTCGTCCGGGATTTGAACCCGGGACCTCTCGCACCCAAAGCGAGAATCATACCCCTAGACCAACGAGCCACCTATGAGAGCATCGAAAATAATCAAGTAGTTATTGTTAGTATTCGTTTGAAATACGTCATTTACAAGCAAATAAAAAGTTATTCATGAACCATTTATAACTTTGTTACTATTGTGATAACTATTGATAATAACTAGTGGTCGCGCGTTGGTCGGAATTTAACTAGAACAAATTTTAATATCTGGTTGATAAGAACGCCATCTTCATTTCTCAAGACCAACTACTTTGTTTCAAAACTTTTTAGTGCGCCATCTGTGATCTTTTATCGTTGTCATCAATATATTTGTTTGTGTGTGTCAAATGCATGGTAGTGTCTGTAATGTTATATTTATTGATTGGATATACCCTGTAAGCATTATTAGTATTCTGCGCTTCTCCTACACATAAACTATAAGTGTGCCAAATTGTATGCTCCTGCGTCTGCACAATTTCTGTAAAATGGATCCCAAAGTTTTGGCATCACGTTTTTTGATATATAGATAGTAAATCATTATCATTTCAGAATTTTACTATTTCCCTTCGTACATTGCCTGCGTCAGATGGCTCTGAAGGGACGCACGATTTGAATGTAGACCTGTAAATATATTGACGATATATTTTCATGTATTTCTTAAAAAAAAATTCGGATTGGGAGAAACTAAGCTCATACTTAATTTAAAGTGTTTTTAAATAGCATTACCCACTTTTTTGTTAAAACATATGTCTTCAATAGAAATTATATAATAAATAATTCTTTTCGAAGACGGGACTGTGATAAAGTGTGTTTTCTGTATAAGTTTCCGACTTTTCATAGACGGAACGTCAAAAAGTGTGTTTTTTTTTAAAGTTTACAAATTCTCAAACACGGGACGGTCAAAAGCGTGTTTTTTTTGCAAGGGAAGTCCAAAAAATGTGTTTCCTGTGAAAGTTTACGATTTTTTTCTATTGAGGTAAATTTATTTAGTCATGTTTCGGTTTCCATACTTATTTAAAGAAGCATATAAACTGTTAGCATACATAAAATGTTGATGTTGTCAAAATCCGTTCTCAAAAGTCTACTTTTAGATATTTGTTAATCGTGAGGATAAATCGGAATATTTGGAACTAATTGAGCCTTAATAGTAAAAGTATCAAATTGTTTCATCAGCATATACTGAATTTAAAAAAATTAGGCGCTTTTCTGCAGACGCCTTACAACTCTATAATATTACGTAAACGGTATAATAGTACGTAATATACCAGTAACAGTACATTCTTTATTTTTTGTTTTCAGGATAGTAAATAAATAATAATAAATAAATATCCCTGGACAAGACACACAAATTGAACTTAACCCCAAAGAAAGCAAATGATATGCTTGTGTAATGGGTGTTAGTCGACGATATTAATACATAGAAACACTTAAATAGATACCGAAATATATTTAATAAACATCCAGACCCGGAAATGCAGACATCTAAATGTTCATCACACAGATGCCTGCCCCCGTCGGGAATCGAACCCGAGCCTCGCGGTTGGTCGATGTTGTTAGGCGTGTACGCTAGCCACTCGACCAACTAGGCGGTCATAATAGGTAGACAGGTTTTTGATTGGCGACCATCAGCTAGTATTTGATAGTAGATATTTATAGACACCGTACATAGTTAGGCTTATTTTTTTCGTTGGTCGAGTGGCTAGCGTGCACGCCTAACTACACCGATCAAGCGCAAAGCTCGGTTTCGATTCCCGACGGGGGCAGGCATTTGTGTGATGAACATTGAGATGTCTACATTTCGGGGTCTGGGTGTTTATTAAATTTATTCTGGTGTCTATTTAAGTATTTGTATGTATTAGTATCGTTGACTAACATCCATAACAAAAGCATATAATTTGTTTACTTCGGGGTTGGATTCAATTTGTTTGACTTGTCCAAGAGTATTAATTGCATTTATTAGAAGGCAAACAAGCTGACGGATTTCCTGATGGTAAGATATTCACGCTGCCTAGAGACACAGATGGTGGTGCGCTGCCAACCTGAGACCGCGATGTTAGGCCTTGTGCAAAGATATGTTTACCTGCTACCTTATCCTCTGAACTGGAACACGTCAACGGCAACCACTGACATTATGGCGGCAGGAATTGGAAGTGAATTGGAATTGAATTGAAAATTGAATTGAAATGACATTGAAGGAATTGAAAGGATACCGATCCGGGCGAGTCGCTGCGAAACTCGACCACCTAGTCAGATGTCACGGTGTTATTGATTTTATTTCGCCTTTTGTTTCGTTAGTGGTTTTGATGCACTTGCGAGTATAGTTCAACCATCACTTGATGGAGAAACATAAAATGGTAATACCTCAGAATCTTTTTTTTGTATGATATTGGAAGGCAAACAAGCAGACGGATTTCCTGATGGTAAGACATTCACGCAGCCTAGAGACACCAAAGGTGGTAATGGTGCGTTGCCAACCAGAGGCCGGGATGTTAGACTTCGAGCAAAAGTAAGTATACCGGCTACCTTACCCTCCGAACCGGAACACGTCATGACGTTATGGCGGCAGGAATAGGTAAGGCTGTGGTACCAATCCGGGTGAGTCGATGCGAAACTCTACCACCTAGTCAGATATCACGGTGTTAGTGACGGCAAGTCTATGTTCGCCTTTTACGAGCTGCCTGGCACAGGAAGGCAGATGGTCTATTCTACAAAGGAGCCCGGACCAACACGGGGAAAAATCATCACCTCCCTTTTTGAATATGCCATAAAAGGCTAGTCACATTGATATCCTCTGCCTTAAATTTTGTAGACTGAGAAACATCTTAATTACTCAATAGTAATGTTAAGTTCAACTAAATCCTATAACTAAGTCATTGACCGTCTCGTTGGTCGAATGGCTAGCGTACACGCCTAACTACACCGATCATCCGCGAGGCTCGGGTTGGATACCCGACGGGAGCAGACATTTGTGTGACGAACATTTAGATGTCTGCATTTCCGGGTCTGGGTGTTTATTAAATTTATTATAGTATCTATTTAAGTATTTCTATGTATTAGTATCGTTGACTGACACCCATAATACAAGCATATAATTTGCTTACTTTGGGGTTAGGTTCAATTTGTGTAGCTTGTCCAGGGATATTTATTTATTAATAATCGACTTAGTTGCATGATTTTTTGCTCTCATCTTACAAAGAGCCAGGTGGGTGAGTACTTTCATACACAGTAGTTTTTTTAAGTTACCTTGTCTTGAAAATGGATAATTAATAAAAAAATACGGGAAAAGCCATCACCATCGAGTATAAAACATTGGTAAAACATTCAGAAAATAGCAGCAAAAAGGTTTAAGTATCAAGACGTCCCTATGGCAATCACCTAATTTTTTTTCACTGTAAAATTCATCCATAAATATCCAAATATACCAAATAATATCATGTAAAAGCCAGAAGATTTTTAACATTGGTATACTTTTTTCGTGTTTTTTTTATTTTATGTTTGCATTTTTAACAAGAACAAATGCTGGGTTTGTTACTTTAACTAATTTTATAGAGGATATTTGAGAGATGTTTACAGCAGTACTGTTTCCAACAGCTAATAAGTCGTTATATAACTCTAACGAGCTGCTTAGTGTGTAATCTGTTACTTTATTCCGTCTTCTTAAATATTAATAGAGTTTAGATATGTGGATATTTTTTTTATAACATTGGAAGGCAAACAAGCAGACGGATTTCCTGATTGTAAGAAATTCACGCCGCCTAGAGACACCAAAGGTAATGGTGCGTTGCCAACTAGAGGCCGGGATGTTAGGCCTCGAGCAAAAGTAAGTTAACCGGCTACCTTACCCTCCAACCGGAACACGTCATGGCGTTATGGCGGTAGGAATAGGTAAGGCGGTGGTACCAATCCGGGTGAGTCGCTGTGAAACTCTACCACCTAGTAGGATGTCACGGTGTTAGTGACGGTAAGCCTATGCTCGCCTTTTACGAGCTGCCTGGAATAGGAAGGCAGATGGTCTATTCTACAAAGGAGCCCGGGTCAACACGGGGTAAAAAAAAAACATCTCTTTTAAAACACTTAAGTTTCATCAGCTAAAAAAGTTTGTATTAAAATCATTCAAGTATCAAACCTTATTATTTCGCCCGCCTAGTGATTAGTCGACTGAAAAACATCGCAATATCCACATACGAGTATCTTAAAACAAAATCTACGAGGAAACGTATGAGAATCATTTCAAGATAAAGCAAGTGGCACACTGGGATAACATAATATTTAGAAAGCTACTACAGTTGTCGCAAGTCACAAAGGCTAGTGACCTTTACCTTTTTTGAAATGGTTAATATGTTGCGAACCTCGGGGTTTACCTATATAACTGCATCGGACTATTTCGGGACGAACAGAGCAAGAGTGATTTAAATGGATTGGACTGTTACTGTTGAACGCCAGCAACAAGGGCTGTCTTCCAGGAAGTAAATTGGTTTGAATGAGATCTAGTTTTTTTTTAATAAATCATAAATAGTAAGCAGCAATTTACTTCTCATTTAGTTATAGCGCGTGGGTAGAAAATACCCGATTACACTTTTTGGGCGGGCAGACACAGGAAAAGAAATTTTATATTGCCACTTGCTTTATAAGGGAGTCTGACTGATACTTGGCTACTTTTTATGCTTTCTAAACCTATTAATTACTTATTACTCGTGAATGCTTATAATTATCATTTACCTAAATTTAAACAGAAAATTAATTTTGATTTTTAACCCGATACCACTTTCGCTCTACGCACACTTTATACACATTCTTATGCACACAAATATACACATACGTATTTACCACAAGTATGTTCTGCTTACCTTCGTAAGTAGCAAGAGCTATACAAGTAGCCTACAGCTGATACAAATAACACTTTGTATCCGAAAAAGTTAAGTACTATTTTTCCTATTTTGTAGTATTTCATATAATAAGAACCTATCCTTTACTATGGAAACAATACCTGTCTCATTCGTCGGTTAGCTTTCACACCGAACTCCCCTAAATATCATTAGCTCGATTCTCGACGAGGCAACCATTTATGCGATTAACATTTAGATATCTGCATTTATAGGTCCAGGTAGTTATGAATTTTATAATGTTATCTATTAAAATAGCTAAATCGGTCAATTCGTTCTATGTTTGCCTTAAGCAACACATTTAGCAATTTATTTTGATTTATGCACTTCGTAGTTTTGGAAACATGTCATATACATTAAGACATAACAAATTAACAAAATAATATTTAGGAATTTCTACTTTTTTAATATCGTATTTTACATTTTTCAAGGTGATATAGAATTGAAACCACGATTACGAAGACGCTACGTTGCGAGAGTTTAGTCCTTGGCGGCAATTCTATGAGTGATTTTCAATATTTATTACCGTCAGAGCAAGCAGGTGGCTCACCTGCTTGTTCGCAACCTAACAGCGTAAAAGATATATAATGGTGGTAATTTTGTTGCACACTTAACTAATTTTAAGTTATCGCTATCTCCTTTTAACCAAAGTAATAGAAAGAGACAAAACACTTTTCTTGCTCTCAAATTAGTCTGTACATGACACTTTTCTAGACGTTAATCTATTCTTCGGAAAAAGTTGATTAAAAACTTCACACTTTGACAAGTCCGAACTAACCTAAAATGACTAAAGTTGGATATTTTTGTTTTTGTTTCATTACATATTTTATTGTTTGATTTAATTGAATCATTGCTAAGATCTCTTAACTCCTTTTTTGTTCTTCCTCCTGATTACTAAAAGTGATATTATTTTTACTCTCTACTTGATTGTTGATGATACTGTTAAAACTTTTAGTTATAATTTACGTCACATAATTTTGTATATTTTTTTTTGCTAAATAGCCTAATTTTATGTTACGCCTATTAGCCTTATTGGTTGAACAATCTAATAGATTCTTGATTTAAAGAAAATTTTATTGCAAAGCCTAAATATGTTATTAGTATTTTAGACAATCAAACAAGTAACAAAATCTATAATAATTTGATTAATGTAATATATTTTATTATGAGTTGTATATAATTTGAAAAAGGGGTTACTTTGCAAAAATCTATTTCCGAATTTTGGCCAATTTTTGAAAACACTAAAATATTTGCACAGATGCGGTCATAAATTAAAAAGCTCACTGTGCCCTGACCTTAATACAAACCCGTGTCTCATCCTCCGTACATTTATTATATTGTATATTTATTACATACATTTACATCTGCTTGTTTGCCTTCCAATGTCATAAAAATAATAATTTAAAACCATATTTAAAAATAAAGTGAAAATTCTTACAATATAAATAAATATAATTATAGTATAAACAAAAAAAATCACTTACTTTATTTTATTATGAGGTGTCCATTTTTCCAAAAGGGCGTTATTTTGCGGAGATCAATTCCGCATATTGACGTGATATTGTCAGAAGATTTTTTTTACAGGTGTGGTCATAAATTAAAGAGCTCATTGTATCCCCACCTTAACACAAACCCGTGTCTCATTCTCCGTACATTTAAAAACATATTTAAAGGAGAAAATTCTTATTGCGGGCGTATCGGTTATAACATCGTGTTGCGAAATTATTGAATATTCGCATCTGTGGCCCGTTTCGCCTTGGAAAATAATCAAGTCTCGTTTAAACGCCATTCGTATGTGAGATACGAATGAGGCATAAAATGTATTAGACGAAGCGTATTGGAAATAGAAATGGGAGCGCTTATAAAAATATCGTCGTTTTATTCAAAACACAGATAATGATAATTTAAGAGTATTGTTGTTTTTAAGATACGGCATTTCGTAAATAATAACTTACAATTTTGTGTAGAGAGTAAAGTATCTTCACGTCCATATCCCGAAGAGGGAGGGAGAGGCACAACCAGTGCACCCACGACTAGCCGAAGACACTAAGTCCCACAATGTGATAGGCGGCAAGCCTATTACCAATCAGGCACATGTCCAAACCGATATTTTTATTTTGTTTTTACCGTCTTACTTATTGCAACGACAGTAACTTTAACGCTAGCCAATGTCATGTTCCGTACTGGAGAGTTCACTATCTGTAAGACTTGCATCCCTCTACGACCCGGACATAAGTGACGCACCCGTAACATCTATAGTAACTATAGGTAACGCTTGTCTCTTATCATCAATGGAGCAGCCTATTTGTCCGTTATCTTAAAAATTAAGCAAATTAAAAAGAAAGCAGACCTGTTCTGTATCTAAAATGTTTAGTAATATGCACTAATAGATCGGGATGGCGCCGTCGGGAAACTTACCTCATCGAGTACCAGAAAAATATTGCTATTATTTTAATACATAATCTATGTTAAAAGCTAATAGTTAAATCTAAAAGAACGCAGTAATATCATAAAATTCTTTCTTCAGACATATATATTTTTACTTTTCCTTTAAACATTATAAAGGTGAGCAAACAGACTGGTCTTCTATGTTATAAGTATATATTATGAATTAACCTTAATTTTAAAGGTATGTCACCATCGTGAGGTGGCGGTTTTGGCTAGGATCTCTCGTATGCTTATCTCCCAACTTACCCCTCAAACATGAAACATAGCAATGCAACAGAGCAAGATATTTTGAGCTTATGTTAATTATCTGAGAAGCAAAAATTGTTTAAGTAAAAGAAATTGTTTTTTTTCACGCACACACACTTACAGACACGTACACACTTGTCAATCTATATAATATAGTCGAACATATAAGCTTCTCTCTTTTCAGTGTCAGTTAAAATGATGAACGATATTATGTGTCTTATTCCGTTATTACGTCCAAACCACAGTACCGAAATTGACAAATTTTATGACAAACGTAGATTAGAAATTAATTAAGGAGGTAAGCTATTTTTATTCTGATTTTCAACGAAACTCAATCGTTTTCACACGAGAGAAATTTCAACTTAACTTTAACACCCTCGACGGTATTTTTTATGTGATACGTTAGCGAACCCGAACTGATGATAAGATACAACCATGGTCTATAGACACCGACACCATAGTCATGCGGCTGGCATATTAAGCCTATTGTGCAAAACTACCGGCAATCCTCTCCTGCGGAACATGTCAGAATCATTATTGCAGCAGGAATAGGCAAGGTGGTGGATCCCGGGCAAGATGCTTCACAGTGTACTGTGCAGCATATTGCCCGGGATCCACCGGGGACTATCAGAGGTATTGTTGATACTGTCCGATATTTTAAGCAGCAATCGCTTCCTCGGAACTGCCTGGTAGAGAGGCAGAAGCTTCAGCGGACCTATACGATAAGGGGACTCCGGAAACAGATAGACATATTTTAGTATTTACACACGTATTAAAAGACATATAGTAGATAAAATATATAATGTTTAATTTATAAAGTATTACCAAGAATTGTTACTCTGACGCGAAAAAAATAAAAAAAAATATAATTGCACTGGAATCCCTTACTAAGGATATGGGTTCTACGAATCGATAATCTCTAACATAAATATCGAGATGATTCTAATGTGGAATATTCGCGCGGTCACTGGTTGTTTGGTTAAGGGTAGGTAAAGATGGAAATCAAGGACAAAACCTAGAGGCGGCATCGTCGGTCAAATAGCAAGTCATATTACCATAGACTACGAAATTTTAGATAGTCTCTTCAAAATTAATTCGCGTTCCTATACATCATGTCACAAAAATAATCAGATTATTTTTAAAGTGAAAATTTTAATACATCGGCTCAATTATTTTGGTCGTGTGTCGCATGCCGCGTGACGGTGACGTCAGAGCAGCTGAGGCCAATATAGCAGCGTCTATAGTTTATAGTTATAGATTAAGTTTCCCTTTTACCGTGGTTTCATAAAACCACACAATCCTTTTTTACTTACAATTTTATCCAGTTTTCTATATACTGCTCGCGCCTGGTAACCACTTCCGACAGTATAAGCTCAATGCCACAGTAGTGCAGCAGCAGCACACACACAGACATAGAAACATAAAAAATGGCAGCGTGTTCGAAAAGTATATTACTTGCACTTGTATGAAACTAAGACACGTGTATATATATATATATATATATATATGTTTTTAAAGCAAGCAATTTTATGATGATACTTTTAGTATATTAAAGTTTTACTCTCTTTTTTCATAACGCGCCTAAAGAAGCGTGATTAAAAAAAGTGTTACAGTTAAAAAACGTAAAACATCTCCCAATTTAGTATTATAATATTATGGTATACATAATCATGGAACCAAAAAGTTTTAATGAAATGGGTAGACACACATTTAAACTACAACCTACATCTACATCTACTATTCGTAGTACAATACCTCCAGATGGCTCCAAATTCAACTAAAAGCTGATAAACCTTTTACTACATACTTTGTTTATGTAACATATTCCAAAACTATTCTGTTTTTAAGCGACTTTGAAATAAAAAGGATGATGTGTATTTATCTCCTATGTACGTTAATCAATTTCTCCGTCACTTTTGAACCGTTTTTAAAAGTTATTTTTTTATTTATAAGAGCCTACTTTACAACTATACAAGTCTGGATCTAATGATGGGATCCTAGAGAAAGAGTGAAAAATATTTAATTTTTGGTACCTACATGATTTAGTTATTTAAGTCGAATCGATTTTTTGGAATTTTACTGTTCTTACTCAATATACAGCTGAATTAGTTTGAATATTCTAAAAATTGTTTTTTTAAGTACCAATGTATGTTCAACATTTAATATCTCGATTTTATGTCAAATTGAAATATATTTTTTAAATGTCCTGTCTAAAATTTCTATACACGGGATAGTTACCTGTAAGGGCAGGTATTCACGCGGGGCGAATTTCGTGGAATCCGGCGATGATCCGGCGCATTCAGCTATTACTTTTTCATCTCTAATAAAACACTTAGCAAAAACTTCTTTGTGATAAGGTTCTAAACTGTTTGTGTCTTACGCGTATTTAGGACTTTTTGATTATAACCAGTGCACAGTTTCGATAAGATTGATCGAGTGGGGTAAGCAGAGCAGATAATCTGTCAGTAAAAAATCGGTGACTCGTCAAATTCATCGCATTCTGGGCTTGAGTTATATTGACCGTTAATATTGAGATTAGTTTCGGTCATGTTAACTTGGCTAGATTAGATAAGTTGTAATTGAATCCTTATAACATTTTTTAAAACATGGGTAAGTAGGTAGGTATCCCCCCACATGTTAAAAAGACGACGAAAGAAAGAAAGACATAGTATAAAGGATGAAAGCGAGACCAGAGAAAAAGAAGAAATAGAATGAAAGAACCTAGACATACAAAGGCATTGCTTATGGCAGTGGAGTTATATCGTTGCCAAAAATTGCCAACCGAATACAAAAAAATATATGGGTACACTTTTGGGGCCTAGGATGCGACCGCTTTGTTGGTCCAGGGGTAAGTGTACACGCCTAATTTCCCCGATGAACCACAGGGCTCGGGTTCGTTTCCCGACAGGGAGAGGCATTTGTAACGAACGTAATGTTTACTTTTGTGGATCTGGCTGTTTATAAAGTTTTTTTCTTATATCTATTTAAGTATTTCTATGTATTTATAGCGTTGACTAACACCCATAACTCAAGCATCTATATACTCGAGTGGGATTTAATTTTAGTAATTTGTCCAGGGATATTTATTTAGGGTAAGTTATGCTTAAATAGAAGAATCTTCTTTGAAAATAATCAAATTGTATTTATCGGAGATCAAAACTTTTTAGAAGAGAGTTCCAATCCAATGTTCGAATAATAAAGAGGCAAGACTTTGGTGGACACGAACAGTGAAACGAATGAAAATGAAGAGTTTTTTAAGGTGGACAAGCATATATAAAGATGGTAATTTAACAACTTAATTATAATGTTTTTTAATAGCAAAGGAGAGCGAGCAAGGACGGAGTGTCCTTGATAGTAAGAGATAACAGCAGCCCATAGATACCATAGATGTACCATAGGTGTGTCGCTGTCCTCTAGTCGAGGTGTTAGGCAAACAGTATTAGTCTCCTGGCTACCTAACGTTTCAGATCAGAAAACGTAAGGATCAATCAAGTTGTTTCACAGTACTCTACCACCAGTAAACATTTAAATGGGTTTAATGAATTAAAAAGCGACGATTACCGAAGCAAAACCTCATTGTTATCCTGATGGTGAAAGATAAAAATGACATATACTCACCATAGAGGCTATAAGTGCGTTGCTTTTCTGTGGCTTACTTGTTAATGCCCTAACCGGCTACCATTTTTTTACATTATTTGTGCAAAAATATTTTTTTGTGCATACAACACTTTGTTGAAAAGTAAAAGAAGGACAAACACACATAGCATTTGTGATATTGGTATGGATGGTCTTTATCATCAATAATACAGCGCTGTCAAAGATATCGGTCAATCCCAAACTTATCTCAGATTCATACGTCAATCCAACATTCATCTAGCTACGAAGAACCATATTCTTTTTACAATAGGGTTGAAATTAAAGTGACTAAATTTTAGGGGGTAGTAGTAACCCGCTGCGACAAAACGATGATCCTCAGAACAATAAAAACTTGGGTTATAATTAATCGATTGTCACTTTTGAGTTTACCTGTGGAATAGCAGTTTAAGCAACTGAGTTTAAAATGACAAAGTCGCTTTATCATCTTCTTGGATTTAATCACAGAATAAACCGAACCACTGACAAAACTTATGTAGCAACTGCATCAAACTCGTTTAAAAGGAAAGCAGACAGAAAGATAGACAGGCATACACGCACGCACCCACGATCAAAGCTA
>NJDD01000085.1:598235-635958 GCA_002245505.1 Calephelis nemesis | reverse complement strand
CACACACACACACACACACACACACACACACACACACACAAGCACACAAACAAATGCACGTAACAATATAAATAAAAAGTTATACCAATAAATATAACCTTAGTAACTATCGATTACCTTTACCACCATGGAACACGACATGGATAGCCAGTGATGGCGACAATAGATAAGGTGCACAGCTTTTTGTAACCTAGCAAAATAGTATGTACTATTTATTATTATAAACGACTAAATTACAGAAAGAAGAAGATAATATGCTATCAAAAAAAATCCATTTTAAATATTGCCAATACGAGACCAAATGGCTCACATTGTCAGAAACGTTTTTTTTTATCGTCATACAAATTTAATTTAACCCCAAAGTAAGTGAATTATAATATGCTTGTGTTATGGGTGTTAGTCAACGACAATAATTCTAATACATAGAAATACTTAAATAGATACCAGAATAAATTTAATAAACACCCAGACCCGGAAATGCATCCATTTAAATGTTCATCACACAAATGCCTGCCCCCGTCGCGAATCGAACCCGAAGGCGTGTACGCTAGCCACTGGACCAACGAGGCGTTATCAGATGTCTGCATGATCTGCAGGTACTAAGTAGCTAGTAAGAAGTTAAAATAAAAGGCATTACCAATAAGGGCACTGGTGGTAGAGTGCTGAGCAACTACTTGCCCGGATAGCTCTACTTACCTAATCCATAAGGGTAGTTTAGCCGGGAAACTTGCCCAAAAGACCATAGAACAATAGATAATAGACCATCCTAGCCTGTAATATCTATCGTCTCTTTGGGTCACTGAGAAACAATCTTACCATATTGTGTTTGTTCGCTGAACTCTAGCCTAAAAAAAAGGTGTCATGTAGAGTCTAGTCTAGACTCTACAAGCACCAAACGTAAATTAACCAAATGTAAATTAGTACTCTATGGTTCATCCTGGTATTTCTTTATTACATGTAATACAGACTACTAAGTTAACATCAACTTAACTCTTACTTTTCATTGGTTATTAATACACTCTAAATGCTATAACTTTTGTTCTGTTTATCCTAGTATTTCTTTATTACACTGTTATACAGACTGCTAAGTTAACATCAACTTAACTCTTACTTTTCATTGGTTATTAATACACTCTAAATGCTATAACTTTTGTTCTGTTCATCCTAGTATTTCTTTATTACACTGTAATACAGAGTACTAAGTTAACATCAACTTAACTCTTACTTTTCATTGGTTATTAATTCACTCTAAAAGCTATAACTTCAAAAACTTTACACCTTATTCAAAATGCTTGGATTTAACGAACAGTGTCATATTGTTCGCATTTTAACCATGTAATGATAGAACAACGAAAGAGTCATTTTGTTTAAGATGTAAATTTTGTCAGGTTAGGGTTTGTAGAGTCAAAGCGTCGAGAGATAAAAGCTCGGCTCTATATGACATGTGATAACTTTTTACAGTGCCATATTTTGTTACTATTGAATCTGATTATGTTTTTGCAAGTTTACTGTTTTAATGCTACTGATTAAGTTTTATTTACTAATTTATTTTAGCTCTGTACTGCACTACAACATATGTACAAAGGCGAACTTCAGCATTTTCTTTGTTTAACCTGGGTTATGATGACAAAAACACATGGGATGGTATATAAAATTCGTCAAGATAAAAAAAGAATGCATTTCTACAACTATACAAATTGTTAACAAACAGTTAAAAACAAAAAAAAGTTTTTATACCTACTTACTCTAGAATCTAAATTAACATGATATCCAAAAAAGGACAGTGACGAAGGAAACATTGACTAATTTTATAGCTGTAATATTTATCAAGTCTAGCCTATTTTCTTCCATGTCTATGATATTATTCTTATTTTTTAAGTTTTATTTTAAAATATTGCCATATTATGACCAAAATAAATGTAATTTATCAGCTAATGACTTTATAACTTTTAATTGAATTTAATTCTAATTTTATTTTTATTAAAGCTTTATTATTATTATTTAAAAAAAAGTTGCATGGGATTGGAAATGTGCCCGGTTGGCGATAGGCTTGCCACCTATCACGTTGTGGGACTTAGTTTCTTCGGCTAGTCGTGGGTTCTTTGGTAGTGCCTCTGCCTACCACTTCGGGGATATGGGCGTGAAGATGCTGCTCTATTGTTGCTGGAGGTTACACTCCTGAGAAAATACCTGTAGCTTTACTCTCGAAACTCGATATCAAGCGAATTTATAATTTGGTTTGGATTTGTCATTTAAATAGTATATAATATAATAATTAATTTATAAACACAGTACTAGCGGATTATTAGCATTCAGTTACAAATAAGTTCAACGAATTCAATAAAATATTTTGATGTTTGCTAATTACTAAATGTTAATAATTCCCCAGTATTGTGTTCAAAAGTACCTAAAATGACATATTCAACTCCAATTATCAAATTGCATAAATCGAGCTTTAAGAGAAGCCTACAGTTTTGGCGCCTTCGAGAGAAAAGATGGTCGAAGTTTTTTCATAATTATTGAATTTCGTGTTGATATTGAGTGAAATTAGTCAATTTTAGTGGCATTTTGTACAATTTTGTTTAGTGAAAGTGCACAAATGAAATAATCATGAAGAAATTAGCATATCATGTATTTCCTTGTTGCCGCCAAATCTCACTAAATGAGTTTGAGTAACGAGGCCACCGCTTTACACAAGACCTTGACATGACTTTGTTAATAATGATTTGTGACAGAAAAAAATTATCACTACGTAAGACATGACAGCATGGCCTAAAGGTCTTAGCCAGCCCCAGAAAGGGGCAAATTAACTAAAAAAAAAGACTAAGCACAAAGCAAGGTGTTTGTGCAGGACGAATACACTATAATCGCAAATTAACATTGTTTACTTATTAATAACCGAATAATTACATGCTGTAGTTAAATATTACAACTATATAGTGATTAAACTATAGTAATTTATGTTTTATGACCACTTTCAGTGCTATCTATTGAATATCTTAACCTTTAGTTAATTTACTGTCCCTATATCGCATAAATGAGAGGATGTGGTGATCTTGTATAGAATACAAACGATAAAAACTTTACTATTTTTATTTATTTGTCTTTATTGTACACAAAAACAAAATTAGTTAGTACAAAACGCGAAATTAGTACCTATTTGTATTTTCCCAAGTCAATCTTTTAACCAACAGAGAGTGTACTTTGCAGGCTCCACACAAAAAATAAAAAACTACGAGTATATTAATACTTTCCTATGTAGCATATGTTAGTTAAGCTGTACATACCATACACAAGGATATAATATTTGATTATATTTATGAAAATAGATACTTATATCCTTCTAATATCATAAATAAGATAGTGTGTAAGGTTGGATAGAAGTTTGTTACCCTTTCACGCAAAAACTACTCAACGGATTTAGGTGAAACTACTGGAATGTAGTTTATAGATCAGAATAACACACAGACCACAATTCATAAAAAATATATACTTATACACGCAAAGGAAGCTGCGAGTGGAAGCTACTCTATACTAATATTGTCAAGAGGAAAGGTTTGACTTTTGTTTGTTTGAAATGAATAGGCTCCTGAACTACTGGACCGATTTCAAAACTCCTTCACCTTTTGAATGCTACATTATCCCAGAGTGACAAAGGCTTTGTTACATCAAAATCGATGCAGTAAAAGCTAAGTTACGCAGGCGAAGCTGGGTGAAACTGCTAGTAAATTATAAAATGGCATATGTCTGCTTATGCCATCATTGTTATATGGAAGTGAGTGTAGGGTATGTCAGAAAAAGCGTGATAATAGGATAAATGGTTGTAATGAGAGCGCTACGAAAAATCTGTTGTGTAACGCTCGCTAACAGCATTCGTAACAATGAGATCCGAGAAATTGAAAGAAAAGGTTGATGTTAAAATTAGAAAGATAACAAATGATGTCAAAATTAGATGGATGGATATAGACCCACCTGGGTCTATATCCTACTACTTACTACTTTTACTAGTTTTTTTACTACTTCTTTTTTTAATAAGTAATACAGATATACCAACCAATCTGTGTCTGCCGTCATAACGTCTGTGGTCTTTGTTGTAGTGTTTCCATATCAGAAGAGACTCGTATACTCTAGAAAAGAGAAGTCACCGAGTTTATTTAGGTAAGTCTAATAAATGTTTGTATTTGTAGTATCTATACGACTCGGGTATCTTTACCATTGTGAGAGCAGTGTACTTGTCTCTTAATTCAAAAAAATCGTAAAATGCGAACATAGGCTTACCGTCACTAGCACAGCGACATCCCACTAGGTAAAGTTTCGCAGCGACTCACCCGGATCACCTTAACTTTTCCTGCCACCATTACGTCCAATGCTTGCCGTTGACGTGTTCCGGTTCGGAGGGTAAGGTAGCCAGTAAGCTTACTTTAGCTCGAAGCCTAACTTCCCGGTTAATCATAAAAAAACAATCTTGGCTGATTAAAGTGCAGTATGTTTATTGCACGCTACTATGTTAATTTTTTAACATTTTGACAATTTGAGTATGTCTTATTACTATATAAAATATAAATACTAATAATAAATATAACATTTCTGACTCCTACTACTCGTGGTAGGAGTCAGAAATTTTATAATCACAAGTTATTTAAGTTTATTAGTATGGGTTCCAGACGGTTGTGAATATGGGTTTGTATCCGTCTGGACTGAAGATTTCTTGGTCTCTGGTTTAAATTAATCATAAGTCGTCAAAGATAGTCGTGTCAGGGTTATGCGTAAAGCGGTGGTTTCATTACTTAAGCTCATTTAATGCGATTAGGCGGCAACAAGAAAATACACGATACGCTAATTTCTTCATGATTCCTCATTTATGCACTTTTGCTGAAAAAAATTGTACAAAACTCCACTAACATCGACTAATTTTATTCAATATCACCACAAAACTCAATAATTACGTCCATCATTCCTCTCGATGGCGCCAAAACTTTTATACTTAGTCCTTATTGTCTTATTATGTCTATATTATATATTACCATCAGGAAATCCGTCTGCTTGTTTGCCTTCAATGTTATAAAAAAAAATTGTGTCTTACATGTCTCTTAGTCTTTATTGACAGCTGCCAAATTTTTATTTGGTGTTTTTTTGCAAGATTTTGGCATGAAATTTTACTTTTATTTAAATTTAATTAGTTTGGCATGAGTTGCATAAGTTCGCAAATATCGACTTTATTATTATAAATAATTTATGTGTCGTCATAATCAATATATTCTATTTATAAAAATCTATGTAATCTATGTTAACCTAAATTTTTTTTACGCCCGTATGCCCAAAAAGATAGGCAGACGCACCTATAACAAGGGCACCTACGATTAGCCGAAGGATAGCCCACGCTGTTTTCATAGAAATTAAGAAAACACATCTTGAGTTGACCGACTCGGGAATCCAAAAATCTCATGGAGTTGGTCCGTGTTGGTCCGGGCTCCTTTGCAGACTAAACCATCTGTCTTCCTACCAGGCAGCTCGTAAAAGGCGAGCATAGGCTTACCATCACTAGCACCGTGACATCTGATTAAGTGGTAGAGTTTCGCAGCGACTCACTCGGATTGGTATTCCTGCCGCTATAACGTCATGACGTGTTCCGATTTGGAGGGTAAGGTCGCCGGTTAACTTACTTTTGCTCGAGGCTTAACATCCCGGCCTCTGAATGGCAACGCACCATTACCACCTTTGGTGTCTCTAGGCGGCGAGAATTTCTTACCATCAGGTAATCCGTCTGCTTGTTTGCCTTCCAATATCATAAAAAAAGTCATCGCCAGCACCGAATCACTAGACCACAGGGCGTATTTAAAAATAAAATTAAGATCGTTCCCGTAGGTAAATAGTTAACTATCAGGATCTCTATCTAAAACTACGCGGTTGGAATAATATTTACTCTGCCTTTGATATTGTCGCCGGAGCACACAAACCGAAGTGAACGGTATCCGTTTTGCTTTTACCAATTTGCAAACGAGGGTTACTTGTTTCGCGCGTTTCTTTGTATGTATGTATTGTAATGTATGTATGCAAAACGATCTTTAATTTTTTTTCTCGTTTCATTTAAGGATAGAAATTAGCCTATGTCACTTTTCCGTCCCCCTATTCTCACACACACGAAATAAAATACAAGCACGTAATAATTAATATATTACTACAGTAAGCAAACGAAATATATGACCCCTGTACAATAAGCTTAATTAAAATATTATAAATATACTATTCGCTGGGTGCAAAGCACTAGGTGGGGGGTGTCCTAATCGATCGCAGCGCTCATGGTGGCAAAAAATAAAAATAATGTAGGCTCTCATCTGTCATGTCGAAGCAATAATATGTTAAATAATCGCATTATTCCGCTAACGAAAATGGGTCACAGCAGTTGTTGTGTAGTAACCTGCAAGAATACTGTTAGAAATAGTAAATTTAAGTTTTACCGATTTCCAAAAGCTTCTTGTTTAGACGAACAGTGCAAGAAATGGAAGGCAAGTAAAGAGAACAAAGTAAGTATCATCATAATGATTAAACCTACGTTTTTCACCTTACAGAAATGTATTTTTCATATTCACGCAAAGCGTGTCCTTTATTTCTTAAATCATAACTTGTTGCCTCACATTCAATTTTTCGTGGATGTAAAATGCCTAAAACAGCTATGTGCTTACATTTACCACTTTGATTATAAACACAATCACATTTAACCCTTCTCACAATTTGCGCTGCTTGAAACTGAGATCAAATGAATATTTAAAAAAGTATCTTCATGCCCAAATCCCCGAAACGGTAGGCAAAGGCACAACCAGGGTACCCACGACTAGCCGAAGACACTGAGTCCCACAATGTGATAGGTGGCAAGCCTATCGACAAACGGGCACATATCCAATCCCGAGCAACGTTTTTTTTATTAGAAAATTAGAAAAACCCAGTTGTCTTTTTGTTGTTTGACCCGAGATTCGAACCCGGGACCTCATACAATCAAGTCCAACACCTTGAAAAATCAAAATAAATAAGAATTTAAAACGGAGATTAATTGCTTACCTCTAAAAGCTTTTTATAAGGAAATTGATAGAAGAAGTCGTTACTTTGCGGAAATCCAAACTTAAATTCAAAGTAGGTAACAGATGTTTGATTACGCGAGCTTGAAATATTGAAGTCTGTCCTTGTTTTGTGCTTAATTTTTCTACATCGTGGACATGTCCAGCAGATACCAACAATTTTTCTTTACAAACGGTTTGTGGTTGAAATTTTATATTGTGTGTGATACAAACCCTGTCTTTAAAATAATACTCATTTCGATCTAAAAACGACATTTATTTTTTACTAGCGATACAGAATTAATTATAAATGTTTATTACCGTTTAATATAATCATTAAAGTAGTTTTATCTTCTTGTTTAACAGTAAAACTATGACAAAAAAATAAATAACCAAACCCTGACATAACCAGAATCAAACAGGCTTCTTGAATTGATTTTGCATGCCACATTTAATTTAAATGCCCAAAAATGATTTCACAACTCTTTGTCCACCCAAATCACAGTAATTTTGATAATTAAAACAAACAAAATAGTATTTTTCAAATACTTTATTCCAACAATGTCACCAATCTCAAAACGTTAGAACGGTCATAGAGTCCCCAAAGTTGCGAACGCTAGGTAGCGCTGAAGTCGTGCACATAGCGAATATGGCCTAGCGGTCCGGCATCGAACTTGACTTCTTGAGCTTAAATTTTCTAATAAAAATAACGTTGCCGGGTTTTGCATGAGAGCGGTTGGCGATAAGCCTATATATACTCATACAAAACCATCTATTACATTATGAGACTTTATGTCTTCCGCTAGCCGTAGATGCCCTGGCCGTGCCTCTGCCTACCTTTCGGGGATATGGGCAGGAATATATTTT
The DNA here is from genome assembly GCA_002245505.1 of Calephelis nemesis. Classification (NCBI taxonomy): domain Eukaryota; kingdom Metazoa; phylum Arthropoda; class Insecta; order Lepidoptera; family Riodinidae; genus Calephelis; species Calephelis nemesis. The sequence goes on along the minus strand of NJDD01000085.1, from coordinate 628,039 downwards.
TATGATAATAGCGTAACAGACAGACTTTTGCATTTACTTATCATCTTACCATATTGAAGGCGACAGCGTTGTCACATCCCTACACCAAAAAATAACCTCAAAAAGGACAAATAAAAAATGAAGATAGAAGCCTAATATTGTAATTAATTTTAATATATGTATAGTTAATTTCGAGATCTATTCAAAGCGTCTAGCATGTCGCGGGAATTAATCTTCCATCGTATTACTTTGTCGAGATAACAAATTCGTATCAGGGAGAACCCCCCACCCCCACTGCCTCCCTCATTGTCTCACGGTAGAGTATCGTTCCGTTGGATCTCTTGACATAGTCTTGCTTCTGTCCTTCGGAGAATACGCAATCTAGGTTTAAATTTGTCAATGAAATGTAAATAAAAATAAAAAAAATATATAAATAATTTATAAATAAAAAATATAAATAAAATGTAAATAAAAATAGGTACAAGCAGACGAACAGGTAAAAATGAATCACAAGGTAGGTATAATTATGCCATTTTGTAAAAGATTAACAAAAGTTCTGATGGAAAGAAAAAATGCCTATAACTAATCAACTCTAAAAAAGGGTATTTTTTGCATGCTTAAAAAAACATTTTCTTTTGTTGTTCGACTCGGGAATCGATACCGGGAATTCATAAAATCAAGTTTAAAACCGTACAGCTACACCTAGATATTATAATTATTATTTGATTTTTTTATTTGAGTTATTCTCAATATTGCATAAATTTAACTAAGGAAATTTTTTTTTGTAATTTGTTGCATATAATTGTTTATATAAACAAAGTAAAATAAATTTACTTTCTTATATTTATTCTTTACTTCTTATTTTTATGGATTTAGAAAGCAAATTGATGGTTTTGGAAGATGGCTTTTGTGGTGGCAAGAATAATATCGCCTTAAGACTCCAAAGACGAAAATGGTGCGAACCTAAATCTGGAGTGTTATGGGACAAAAGAAAGTTAAGCTAAAAACCGGAACATGATAGTGGCAAACATGTCGTTTAATTTTACCATTTAGGTGATCTGAGTCACGAGGCTTCTAAGAAACGATCCAACACTCGTACTCAGTTGGAAAAGAGACTGTATTTTTCTTATATACATAAGTACAAAGTTACGGTAGATATAATTTACACTTATGTATAATTCAATATTATTTTTTGTTATATGATTTTCGTCTTTGTGTATTTGTAAATTTAATAACATCAATAAAAATCCTTTTTTTTATGAATATAAAAAATAATGTCTCATAATTTCGTAACATAAAAGAAAACGTCTGATAATATTAAGTTAGCCTTAGAGATTCGTAGAGAATACTACCTATTTAATTGACTATAATCATTGGCTAATCACCATGGTACTAGTTACACCTTATCCAATAACACCCGTATGCCACCATAATTCAATTCGCAAATGATAAAGTTAGAATCAGTTAACCCGTCAATCATAACATAAAGGCATTGTATACCACATCAATGACGTCACCAAGTTAGAGTTACCGGTGCTTATCTGTGACGAGCGCCGGATAAGCGAGCTGCGTCTCCGATAGATAACGGTACAATGAGCCAAGTCTGCCGGTGGTCGTCTCATCGACCGGTGGGCGTGGCATGAACCCGCCCCGCACAGACTGCGCCTAATCTACCGGATATCGGATAAACCTAAACCGACACACCCGTATTGGAGGAGGTTAAGCGAATGTCAACGCCTAGCTTGCCATTGGTATCTCGGATATAGGCGGATTAGGATATGTAATGCCAATTCTATGTTTGACCCGGTTTCCGATGCTTTTGAGGTGGGGGAGGTAGCTATGAAATCTCGTTGGCTTAAAATATTACTGGTGAAACCTAAAAATGTTACGGTATTTTTAAAGTTTGTTATTACGCAAAATTTAATGTTTAATATAAATAAAGGCTGTCTAAAATATTATTATTAAACTAGTATTTAAAAAAATTGGCATTAAAAAATGTTACTTCATGTTAAACACAAAAGAAATTAAGAAAACTAAAAAAAAACATTTTACAATGATTGCAGCAGTAGCAGCACACGTAAGTGTGTTTGAAATTTTGCAAAAATGAATGTTGTGATATTGTAGTAGATACCTGTGTAAAATCTGGAGTCTAAAAATTTGATTTTAACAGTATTTTATAGACAGTTATTTTATATTTTACAGTTATAGAACTGTAAAATATCAAAATCGGGGTTAAAGTTCATAAAAATATAATTATTACTATTGCCACAAAACATAATGTTATAAAATATTATTTGAATGAATGAGTAGGTGTTGTAAAAGAACGAGAACAAAAGAGCTGTTTAGTATTGAAATATAATGTATTGTTGAATTCTATAAATAAAAACAGTTTCGTAAGTATGTTAGAAATATTTCGAAATCTAAATTAATTGAAAAGTAGTTTTATATGTAAGCAAATTTTTAAACTGATAACAATTACTACAATATTATATTATACTTAAGAAAAGCTATTTCATAATTCACCAGATTAAATTTTGTTGATTATTGTAAATTAAATCAATAAAATTAAAAAATTAAAAATAAACGAATTGAATAAATTAATAGTTACACAAGTATCTTAAAAGGTCTGATAAGTCTCAAAATTTAGCTACATATATTAAAACGTAGTTGTCGATAAAGGTTAAAAGGTAAAAATTTTGTACTTACACGAGTATACTTTATATTACATTGAACAGTTTCCAACGTTGCGACTTTTAATGATGATAGAACGTAGCTTTGTAAAAAGAGTTACCTCTAAAAATACTATAAGGTTACACGAGTATCTAACAAAGAGATATAAGATATATCGCTATCTAATGCAATAGAAAAAAAGTCGCCTCTTTGGTCTAGCGGTTCAGGTATTTGACTTGACTGCATGAGGTCTCGGGTTTGAATCCCGGGTCGGGCAACAAAAAGAAAATGTGGTTCTTAAAATTTCCTGCTAAAAAATATTGCTCGGGATTGGATATATTCCCGGTTGGCAATAGGTTTGCCACCTATCACATTGTGGGACTTATTGTCTTCGGCTAGTGGATGCCTTGTATGTGCCTCCGACTGCCTCTTCGGGGATATGGATGGGTGGATATGGATATGTAAGTATGTTTACGCCCATATACTCTAATGTAACAAAAATGTAGTTTTATATTTAGGTTAAATTTTAGGAATAGTTAAGTTACACATGTAGATATTTGAAAAAGAGTAGTTTGCTTTTTGTCAAATTTTAAAGCTATTGAAATTTTAATTCATATAAAGTCGGATTAATAATTAATCTTAAAATTCTAAAGTTTTGCATTAACTATTTGACATTATACTAGCCGATGTGGCGAACTTTGTGGCGCTTGAAATTACTAAGAGTTTGGAAAATAATAAAGTAGTGTTTTTCCCATTTTCCTTTAAATTTCCCTGTTTTTCTCATCATAATAACCTTTTACTGACAATAACCAACACAAGAAAATAAGAATTAACAAAATTGCTCCATCCGTGATGCGATGACGAGTTAATTATTGTTTTTTGACATAATGTATAGATTACAGCGACATAAGATCTATATATCTATACCTTATATCTTTAAATGAGCAATTCTTGTATATATAATTGGAATCTCGGAATCGGCTTCAACGATTTTCATGAAATTTAGTATATAGGGGGTTTCGGGGGCGACAAACCGATCTAGCTAGGAATCATTTAAAAAAAATTAGTATATTGATCAGATATTTTGTTATTATCTATGATAAATGAATACAGACTAATTATAAAAACATACTCTGTACAAAAGAATAATAATTAATTAAAATAGTATTAAGCTATTTTGGATATTAAATTTGCAATGTACTCTTTATCTAAGTTTAAAAGATATAGTTATAGTAATACAACTCTCTGAAAGCAGATAAGTGTATGTTAAGCCAGTTTTATAATTAACCCAGTTTTCAGATATACAGCTTCAGTTCATGGGGTGGAGGGTGGGTATAGAGCTTCTTCCTAGCAGTATCGATTGCGAAATATTTAAATACGAGTATCTACTAAGAACTATGTTTAAAGTTATATGTTTTTGAGATTTAATAAAAATATGAAACTATATTATTTTAAAACTAGATGATGCAAAGGATTAAAAAAATATTATTAGTTCTTTATTTAAATTTTACGATTATACCAAAGACAATATATTTACTATCTCATCTCTGATTATACTAAACAATTTCAAATATTTGCTAAAAACGCTTCCGTATTTTTTTTGATACAGTAAAGTATCATAATAATCATAAAGTTTTTGTTCTGAAAGGTCGTCGTTTTAATGTAATTAATATTATCATAAATTATTACTTTATCTGACTTTAATATTTTATTAAATATCACCACTATGGCCTAGCGGTCCGGTTGTTGGACTTGACTTCATAAAGTCTCGGATTGTACCTATACGCGGGTCGAACAACAAGAAGATATGATTTTCAAATTTCCTATTGAACAACGTTGCCCAGGATAGGATATGTGCCCGGTTGGCGATAGGCGTGTCACCTATCACGTAGTGGGACTTGGCGTATTCTGGTGGTCGGTTCTTCGGAAATGAGGGCGTGAAGGTGTTTTTTACATTATTCCCTGAGTACAATCATTTAGTAGTAGAGTATCTACAGCAGTCCGATTTGGTGCCACCGCCTCACAGTTTCTTATCAATATGGCGTCAGTGCTATTATCATGTTCCATTTTGGAAGCCTGGTTAACCTGTAGGTTATCATTCGCGGTTTAAAATCTCGACCATCATATAGAATGGCATTAATAGTGTAATAATAAAATGTTTATGGTGTCTATAGGCACTGCTTGTCTCTTACCATTAGTAGAGCCAGTAACTTGTAGGTACATAATGTTACATCATAAAAATACTTATCTTGGTTTTCTATAAAAAGTTAAAATACTATATGTATATAAGAAAAGTTAGTATTTAACCATTTTATATTATAATTAAAGTGAATAAAAGTTCTATAAAAATATTTTCCATGATTTATAAAAAGTTAATCAAATTAAATATGGTGTTAACTAGAATTAGGTATCACGTGACACCTACAGTAATAGCCGTTCTAGGCGGTTGTAAGCATTGGTTTGCATCTGTCTGGACCGTAAATTTAATCATATTTTAATAATAATTTAAAAATGGAAGCAAAGTTTTCTCCGGGGCTACTCTTCTGGATCACGAGTTGTAAACACGTGATCCAGAAGTCTCGAATGTCTTCAAGTATTGTTAAACCTTCTTGTATTTTCATGGAAATTGAAATAAAACAATACTTATCTTCTAATATCATTGTAAATTTGTGTTTTAGTACACCTCAGGTTAGCAACGCACCATTACCATCTTTGGTGTCTCTAGACAGCGTGAATTTCTTACCATCAGGACTCCGTCTGCTTATTTGCCTTCCTATAACATAGAAAAAAAAATCTATATGTTTTTAAAAACCGCTCCAAAAATAGATTTTACATTTTTTTATGTGCTAAGATAGTTAACAATTACACGGTTTTGCTGATGGTTATAGATAAATGAGGCATGAAACCTGCCTACCTATGAAGGTACTATAGATGCTATAGGTGCGTAATAGTCTTGTCGACGAATTGATAGTACAATTATTGTGCAAATCTAACCGCTATGGTTAGTATAGCGGTTAGATTTTACGGATTAGAACATGACAATGTCATAAAAGGGACAGGAATGAGTAAGATTGGTAGGTATTTGGTTGGATTGACATCAAGATTACATAATATTTCAACTGAAACTGAAGGTATTCCAAATTTCTACACAACCAGTTGAGGTTAGAGCAACTAATTCAAAATTCGGTTCTAAAATTTAACCCCATCAATAAACTTACGTCAACATATAGCTTTATAACACATTTTAAAATTTAAAAATGGAATCATTTTCGCGAAGTTTTAAATTTGGAATGTCAACTAGTTCTATTTTTAAACCGATCGCCGTAATGAAACGTGTCGATGTTGTGAAACACGCTCAATGACGTTAACAAGTCACTGTTCTGTTAGACAAATTACACAACCATTTGTCTTAAAGATGATCAAATTTACACATCTGTAAACTTGTGGAAAAATCCAAGGTTGTGGTTCGAACTCGATTCTAACCTTTGCATGGGTTGCTAGTCTAGCGACGTAATTTAATATATACAGTATTTTTTACTATGACGCGCTAGCATCACATAACTCCCTGCCCGTGTATATAGTTATTACAGACAGTATAAATACAGCAAGACACTAAATCAAATATAAACTCAAGCGATATAACATAACAGTATAAATATAACATCTACTTAGATTTTATGATAAATTTAAGTTATTAAATCAATGTTCTAATATTACGAGTAGTTACGTTTGAAACTATATGTCATCAAAATGATCGGTTAGTTTTTCTTATGATTTATAATCCCTAATCTAATAACATATAAATTTATTCTGACACTTGGGACTATTGGGGAGTAAACTTATCTATGTCAACAACAAATATCTATAAATGTCAAATACGTTAGGCTTTATCAAGCAAATTGTAATTGGAATTATAATAATGTTTAATCTAAAAACATAACATTAGATCCTTGAGAAATACTACATGAGAATACTATCTTTGATTGACAAAGCGTATGTTGTTAGTTTTCATGTAGTTTAAAGTCATAAATAGCAGTAGAAAAAAATATCGCTTGAAAAACCCTATCTATAGATCATATTGCAAACAAAGGAAACTGGCTCATTCTGTAAGAATTGTAACAAACCGACATACACACAAAAAGGTCAAACTTATAACACTACTACTTGTCAGTCATAGGTAAAAGCAAAGCCAAATGACACAGTAAATAGCAAAACAGTAATCGTTTTTAATTCGTTATTAAATATTGCTGATGTATGTTTATATAAAAATTACCGGTGATTTTGTTCTTTAACTTTCGATTTTGTAATCGTCGTATTGAATAATACAGTAATTTCTATTTTTTAATTTAACAAAATTAGAACAGTAAAATAGATTTATATTAAACTAGGTGTTACCCGCGGCTTCGCGTTAAATTGAGATGTAAGCTATCCTATCTTTCAAGTTGGATCAAACAGTGTGTGAATTTGCTTAAAATCGGTTAAATAGTAATAGAGTCCATCGCGAACAAACACCGTGACCGATAAATATATTTATTATGTTAAGATAATATTGTGTTCATACATCGAGACTAAAAGTTGCTATATTTTTTTATATCGACTTAGATTATTTTTCAAATATAGTCGCTAGACTATCTAAAGGGCTCCTTAGTGACACCAGTTGTTTCCACATACAAACTATGCACCAATAACGTATCACAATAACAATAGAGACTAATCTCGATTGTCGTTCAGGAATTAACAGGAAAATAGTCATGGTATTTATATTTTCAACGAAAATAGAAACGTAAAGGCGCTAAAAAGATAAAAGACTTCATTCAGGTGATAATTGACGACAGTTATAGTTGGTATGCTGACACAACATACTAATATCGAAACATAGAGCGTGATTCAGTAGTGGCCAGAACTAATTTAAAAGTTTGAAAAGGTTTTCTTTTCTTTCTTTAAGTTTTGGCCTTCACGTTAGTATTTTGCCATTAGTCAAGTAGAAATTTGCATCAAATTTTACATCAATTTTAATAAATTATAATTAGTCAACGGTCACAAGTCGTCAGTAAGTCATATCAGGCTCTTGGTTAAAGCGGTTGCCTCATTACTCAAGTTCATGTAATGAGATTTGGCGACAGCGAAGAAATACACGATACGCTTATTTCTTCATGATTATTTTATTTGTGCACTTTCACTAAACAAAATTGCACAAAATGCTACCAAAATCGACTAATTTAATTCAAAATCAACTCTAAATTCAATAATTATGAAAAAACTTCGACCGAACTATCTTCAAAAGGTTTATAAGGTAGTTTTAATTGTGCTTGTTTTACGGCTACTCCAATTTTGACGTATCTTTGTTAGTTAGTTTATGTTTAAAAGGGTATTCCACATATATTTAATTAAGACCTATTAAGTGATCATTAAATTACACTATGCTACGTACTCTTATACCTGTACTAGCTGACCCAGCAAACTTCGTATCGCTTGACGTTAATGCTTCGACAGTAGCGCAGTCTGTTGGATCCCATGTGAAACATTCCAAAATAAACAACTATCTACTTATTATTAAAAAAACATTTTCTAGGAGACCAAATTGTGAATCTAAACCATTCTCGAATTCCCTTGAATACACACAAAAAGTTTCATCAACATCGGTCCAGTCGTCTAGAAGGAGTTCAGTGACAAACACACGAACACAAGAATTATATATATAAAGATTTACACACAAAAAGTTTCATCAACATCTGTCCATAGAAGGAGGTCAGTGACAAACACACGAACACAAGAATTATATATATAAAGTTTTACGTTACATACATATTTGGAGTTTTGGCGCTATCGTAAAAGAAAATGGCAGCTGGTTTTTCGTGATTATATTTTCGTGATTATAATATGTATCGTCAATTCCAAAACCACTCGCAAACAAAAAATCACAACGACAACAAGTACTGACGTAAAAGGAGAATAAAAAGTGGTGAAAGCAATTACATTTCTACAAGCAGACCCAGGGGTAGTCACTAGTCATGTTCTGTTTGTCTATATTCTAGAAGTTAAGTACTTGCATCTTCTCCGACTCTTGTTGTTTTTCTTTAATTGTAAGGAAACTTAGTCCTATGTTTTCTCCAAAATTAATTGCATTTTAAAGTTATCTGCTTGCTTTTAAAAATTAGTCTATTAGCTATTTTACGAATACTTACATATAAAAGTACAATACTTTATTTCTTTTTTGCCTTAGTGTTACTGTTTGCCTATAATCAAGTTGAAATTTGCATCAAGTAAGCCGATCAAAAAAATTGGGCTTAGTTTATCCAAAACTTGTAACTTGTCGTCACAGAAAGTCATGACCGGGTCTTGAATAAGGTGGTGGTCTCTTTACTCAAGCTCATTTATTCAGATTTGGCGGAAACGAAAAAATACTCATAACTGATTCTATTGTGCACTTTAACTAAACAAAATTATTCAAAACGACACCAAGATTTGATAATTTCAGTCAATATAAACACAACATTTAATAGTTACGAAAAAACTACTACCGTCTCACTAGCGCCAAAATTCTACAAGTAATTTTCTCATAAAAACAAGGTAAAGCACCCTAAAACTGGATAAATTTAGCAGCATAATGAAAGTCGATCATAACAATTTGTCAAAGCCAGCGTTAAACGTAAGAAATAGAAATTAAGACAAAATACCGTTTGCCGGAAGGTAAGGTAATACTGCTTAAACGACCACGTACAAAATTATAAGGCGTGACAATTTTTTCCCAGATACCAGACGGGAAGCCACAGTGATTTATTTAATGAATAAAAATGCCCCCCAACGACCCATTTGCTAGGATAATGCAATTAACAACTTTATGGCGTTTAAATTGCAATTTAACGTGTTATTGGCGCTCTAATTAGACGTCTATTGTCTTCCGAGGGTCGCATTGTAATGCTGAGGAGCGTAAATGTTTAATATATCATTTGATAGTCAATCTATAAAATCTAATGCCGCCATTTTTAATCTCCAAATTATCGAATACTAGCTTTCTAAATTTTTAAGAGTAACAGTTCATCCAGGCACAAATGTTCGCACTTTTAATGTACACATATCCATCACACCGCATATGTTAGCGGAGGATCAAATATTTGGTTTACAGTTTCTATCGTCGACACTTGGTGAAATTCCTTAATCACGATTTACAAATGTAGTTAGATAGCAATTGTACATTTTTTGCAAATGCTAGGCGATAGGCTTGCAACCTATCACCTTACTATTACATTGGGACTTAGTATCTTCGGCTAGTCATGGGTGCCCTGATTGTGCTTCTGCCTACTTCTTCGGGATATGGGCGTGAATATACTTACTTACTTTTTAGGGTACTTAAAAAAATGTTAAATTGTGTTGGCATTGGACTTTGTTTCCCAAATTAAAAAAAAGTAGCTTCACGCCCATATACCCGAAGTGGTAGGCAGAGGCACAATTAGGGCACTCACGACTATCCGAAAACACTAAGTTCCACATTGCGGGGAAATTATATCTCTACCACAAAATATTTCGCTAACTTGGCGATTTAGGCTAGATTCCTGCAAGTTTATGTAGGTATCTAACATATTTATATTTCTCCTGGTAGTCCTAAAACAAAAAATAAGTTACTATGACATATTTCAGTAAAAATGTAAATAAAAGGATTTCGAAATTATTTATATTATGACTAGCTGTTGCCCACGACGTTGCCCGCGTAGTCCTACAGGAATATTGTTTCAGGATAAAAACTATCCTCTGTGTTAATCTTAGTTACCCTCTATGTGTGTGCCAAATTTCATGAAAATCAGTTCAGCTGGTTTTGTGTGAAGGAGTAATAGTCAAACAAATAAACAGACAAACTTTCACATTTGTAATATTGATAGAAATAATAGATAATGTTAATAGGAATAATAGGATAGGATAAACAACCACAATGTGGCACAAATGTTTAATGTATTTTTTTTTATTATATTGAAAGGAAAATAAGCAGACGGATTTCCTGATGGCAAGAAATTCCCGCCGCCTAGAGACACCAAAGGCGTTAATGGTGCGTTGCCAACCTGAGGCCGGGATCTTAGGCCTCAAGCAAAAGTAAGTTTACCGGCTACCTTACACTCCAAACCGGAACACGTCATGACGTTATGGCGGCAGGAATAGGTAAGGCGGTGGTACCAATCCGGGCGAGTTGATGCGAAACTCTACCAGCTAGTCAGATGTCATGGTGTTAGTGACGGTAAACCTATGCTCGCCTCGTACGAGCTGCCTGGCAGGAAGGCAGATGGTCTATTCTGCAAAGAAGCCCGAACCAACACGGGGAAAATACGAAGGTAATATGTGTATTGCAAAAAATGTTTCGATTTAATAACAATTATTTTTATTCAGAAAAGTAGGGTAAGCGTCCCAACTATTGATTTATGACTTTCGTGATAACACTACATTTAAATATTTAGATGAAGCAGAAATATTTAATATGCCGACCAGATTCTTATATTACGTAATTTTATATATTAGGTAGGTAGGCGTTGACCTGTTCTAAACATTGAATTTGTTTTTTTAAATGACAATAATTAACAAGCGAAATGGGTCCGTCCTTTTCCGCGTGATGCGACTACTAAAGTAAATAGAAGTTCAGTTTTACATATACATAATTAAAATAATATAACAGAAATACTTTTATAAACATAAATTTTAAATAAACGTTAATGTTCTATTTTTGTATTTTTTTTAATACTGCAATCCGCAAATATTTAATTGATGAAGAAATAACTAATTTACTGATAAGATTATTATGCGTAATTTTATTTAACAGATGTTACACTTTTGTTTGCACACTAATTTGATTAATACGTGCTTATGGGGTCTTTAAACACGAATATTGTTTTTTGTTGAAATATAACAGTTAAAAATATAGTTAACATAAAAAGTATCTTCACGCCCTTCCCAGAAGAGGTAGGCAGACGCACAACCAGGGCACCCACGAATAGCCAAAGACACTAAGTCCCACAATGTGATAGGTGCCAAACCTATCGCCAACCGGGCACGTATATCCAATAACGCGCAACATATTATTTTTTTAGAAAATTCGAAAATCTACATATATTTTTTAGTTGCTCGTCCCGGAAATCGAATCCAGGACCTCATGAAGTCAAGTCCAACACCTGTACCGCTAGACCACAGAGGCGAATATAGAAACAAGTATTTTTCTGACTACATTATGAGTTTTTTTTATATGTAACAGAATTAATACTGTTATTTGAATGTACACTAGTTTTATTGTTATTGAGTCGTTTAATTCAAATATTTGCTTAAATTCGCTAAACTGTGCTAATAGAAAAACCGACTATAAATAATATTGTAAAGGCTATAACGTTAATTCTTATTCGTGTGCAAAGCCCACCTATACGTCACTTATCTAAATCATAATAATCGCGTCAGATAACAGCTAACACCCTCTTAACGCAACAAATTAAGTATCAGTGTAGCAATCTGTGAATTACAAGTGTAAATAATCTAAAGGCCGCCCAACCACCACCGTGGGCTGGGCTTTGGGTGAAAAAAAAAACTCGTTAAAATAGCGGCTTAAAAAGAAAAGCGCTGAAACGGGAGGCTCGGGTGGTATCGGTTTTTCTCAGCGCGGGCGGTACGCTGGGCGGGGCCGAGCGCCAGTAGCGCGCCGCCGGCCGGCTCGAGCGAACGTGTAGGACTCGTTCACTTTAATTTTTTTCACGAAGCACATGTGTGAATTGTCGGTATGTTGATGTCGTGAATATTGGACTTGGAAGAAATGGACTTTCAGAGTGCTATGGAGACGTTCGCGGAGGCTTGGGCTGCTGCTAATTCAGCCAAAGGCGAGGCCCTTGCAGATTTGTCACAGGTAACATTTTTATTACCCTCTTTTGCTATTTTTTATTTGTTTATTAATATAGCCTCTGTCAGAGATGTCACTATTTTTTATCCGTGTCATTTCTCGTAACATTTCAGAGGAGGAGAGGCATTATTAATGCAAAACATTGCACAAAAGCAATGGAAAATAAATTGCGAAAAAAATATTTTTTAATTCAGGTCAGTTAGTGTTTTCAATTGATACGCATTTAAATCGATCGGACAATAGTCTTACGCCAAGTTCATCTTGATAAGAATTATTTGCATAAACATAATGAAACATAATTTAATTTTGATTATTAATTGGAACTTAGTTGTCAAGTTTTTTAACAAGGTCACGGAATACGGAATCTAATAATTTTCTTCAATAAATAGGGATACCTTTTGTTGTGTTGGTTATTTTAATATCCTTGAATCATTGCAACACTTAAAACCATCATTTTAAGTTGGATATTTATAACATTAACTGTTTGTGTATAAAAAAATGTAAATACCACCAAAGATCACTTATGCATGTTGATAAATTACATTTGCTTAAACTGACTACCTTCTTTGTAGCAACTAATTCATGTTATTGCTTTTATAACTTCCTGGCTTTGTGTTAAACCAAAATGCAACTTCGAAAATCAAACTGGTATTACTGAATATAATGAGACCTGTTAATATTTAAAAGTAGGTATTTTGAATATTAATCTTTGTTCCTGGTTATTTTTTCTCAATAATTCAAAATATTTTTTTAATTTGACTAAAACATTATATTAGGTATATTGCTATATATTTAAACCTGTGTTTCACTAATAGTTATTAATAAAGCTTATCAAAGTTTAAGACACTTCTACAAAGTGAGATTAAGAACTTTAAAATAATTGAACATAATCATTATATCGGCCATTTTTTTCTTTTTTAACGTGGAATATTAGGTATATCACATGCATGTGGATAAAACTCAAAAGAAATGCATAAGTAAGTTTAATTTTACTTAATCATGCTATAATAATCTTTGAACCATAATAAGACTACTATAAAAATTATTTAAATGTCCTAAAATATGTTGAAATTATTACATTTCTTTTTAAACAATAGTGAATTGTAATGATAAGATACAGAAAATTATCAAAATTATAAAACAATAATCTAAAATAAATATATAGGTAAATTGATATAATTTAGAATGATTGGTTTCCTGCAGAATATCGAAATGATTATCAATAACAATCAAACTTTATCACTCCATAAATAATAGTTTATTTAAAATATGTAATCATAGTTACTGTACATAGTCGATCAGCAACTTAATTATGTTTAAGCTTAAAGATGTAAATTTATTTAAATCCGTGTTAAAAGCTTTTTAGTAATGTCAAATATTTAAAGAAAATATTCTAATTCTGTTATATGTTATTGAACAGTTATTTTAACACGTTTAGTAATATATTATCCATAATATGTAATCAGTGACTTAGATTTGGGTGAGATTAGCCGAGTATTTATGACATTTGTAGGCAAACGTCGCATGACGTTAATCCTTTGAAATTATTCTAAATGGGCTTGAATTGCAAATTAACTAATTAACAATCTAGTAAGTTTTTATTTTCAAATTTGTTTGAGTTGAAATTTAAAATATGTTGGGTATTATTTTAGCTGTAGACTTAAAGTCTCCCAAGTTACCCCTTTGTAATAGAAGGCGATATCCGTTCTTTTGTTATTTTTTTCAACAATTGCCACTATATAGTATTCTAATTTTTGTCAATATTGCTTCACACGTGATTTTTTAATTTAGCCTTTGTATCCTTATATATCAGGCTTGGTATGTGGTATATCTTTTTCTATTATAAATGTTATTTATTTATTATTAAACGTTTTTATTTTATGATTTCGTAGTTATTTCTAATATGTGGTAGTTAATAGGTATTTAACATCTAAAACCCTGTGAATTTGAATTAAATATAAGGAATAAAAGTATCTTATTTAATGACATGAATGTGGAATACAAAATTTTTGATTAAAAATTGTGAATATTCGTTATTGTTTAAAAACTATGCTTTGACCACAAAGATAATTGTTATAAATATTATGTTTTTTTCAATAATATTTAGTAGGTAGTTAGTGCAGGTAATTAATTTTATAGTAGCAAGCGTAAATTTAGAAGATGTATTTTTTATTAGTTGTACCTAATGATTATTAGCCCCGCTTTTGGACTCTGACATTTACCGGATTTACTAAATCACAGCAATGCCTGTTGTATTTATTTACACGGAAGATATATATTAAAAGTGTTTAAAAGATCTGTGTCAAACCAAAAAATTGAGTAGGTATATTGCAGAAAAAGTGGAATAGGTTATTGAGACCTTTTTTGTACAAATTACCTACATGTTTTGCCGATTGATGGGACCTTTACCCTACATGTGAGTATAAAAAATAAAAGTGTTTATTAGTTGTAATGACATTAGCACCGCGTTTTGAATGTTATTAGTTAATTAGTATAGTATTTGAAGATTTGTTTAATGAAGTTTAATTGCTTTGTATTTGGATTTCCTAATTACCAGTGACTAACAGAAATTGCTAAATTTCTCAGAAGTATATTTATCTTTGTATTAAATGTATGTAATGTGTAAAAGAGCTTTATTTGTGTATGTACCTACATACTTATATATCTTAACTCTTATTATACCTACTTATTCTACAATCCCCTCGCGTGGTAGGTATAGAATGCCGAGGTCCAAGTGTTACAATTCCTTTGACGGCATGTTTATTTGCCTCCACATTTGTTATTCCTTTTATGCAAATACGCCGGTTTCCGAAGACTAGCTGTTCCTGCGACTTCGTCCGCGTGAAACTTTACAAAAAAATCTGAAATAAAAGTAGCTTAAGTTACTCCGTACTACATTGACTACTTGCCAGCGAGTCACTTCAATAACGGTCCTGCTGTTTCAGAGCTTACCCGAACAAACAGACTCACTAGCAAAAATTGTAAAAAAAATACTGTGGTCTTTGTATATACAGTACACACATTCATAAGCATGTAGTAAAAAGCGTTTTTTTAATATTACAAACAGACAGTAAAATTTCATTTATTTGAATAAATGTGTAGATATTTCAATTTTCAATAAACGTGATTTGAAGAAGTTATTGGAACTGCCAATTTTTTTGTATTCTTCTTTTTTTTGATGGCCTTACAGGAAAACTACTGGCCCAATTTTGATCAGATGTTACTAATTGAACAAGGTTCAGTTTGAAATTTGTGTTTCATTAAAAGCGGTCAAGGAGTTTTTCTTGAAGTACCATCGTAGACGCTAATTGTAGTGTGGGTGAATCTGCGGGTGTACGCTAGTAGTTCAAAACACTTACAGTAATACTGTTTAAATGATGCGCTTCGGCTATGTTCGTCAAGCTTCGGAAATCCGAATGTATTGTAAAGATATCTATATAGAGTTGTTATTACGTAATTAATCATTTCGCTTAAATTTAGATTAGGTTAGCTAATTTAAAAATAAAAGTATAAAGTGTAAAAATAGTAAAAAGTGTGAAGCTTAAAGTAAATTTAAATAGTAGTACAATACTTCTTTACGTCTTTCAATTTTTATTTCTAAGATTTGTATTTTTAATACACTTTTAATAATGTCACTTGTCTTAGACGTAGTGCTAAACCAAACAGTTCCAACTAATCAATTGAATTCCACCAAGTGCTGAAAAAAAGGAAAAAGGTACAGACTTTGACAATAATTATGGATTAAATATTCATAGCATTGACCATTTTAACTAATACTTTTTATTCATCATTTTGTAATAAGTAGTTAATAGTAAGAAAAATAATTGATTTTGGTAATTTAAAAAAACTTTCGGAATTGAATTTCAGAATTTATGCTCTAGCTACAATCAGAAATTTTCAGAACTTCCATTGTACCTATCTCACTTATTTACATAAGTGATTTACGACGGTTAATCACTTGTTTAAAACCTGTGGTCTAGTGGACCAGCGTCGGACTTGACTTCTTGAGGTCCCAGGTTCTATGGCCAGGTCGGGCAACTAAAAAATTATAAAATGTATAATTTTCAATTTTCTAATAAATATAACGTTGCCCTGTCGACTGTGTGTTTGTTTGTCCTTATTTAATATGGGAATAAAGCCGATTTTATGTCATATACCTACCATTCGCTACATACCTTTCATTCGCTTGGAATTGAACAAAAAATTATTTGGTTTATTTAGTACCTACAATTACTTATTTTTTTATAACCGTTAACTAAATTACTCCCTATTTCAGTTTAACAAATGAAAGTTCCGTCAAGATCGTTTAAACCGCTTCAAAGATAAGCCGAAACAAACAATTAGACCGACACAGAGATAAATTATATTTATTTGCATATATTAATAAGCGGGTAGTAGATGTGTAGAAGAATAAAGGTGCTGGAGTTTTTTTATTATTTTGGAATGGAGAAATACCTACCTAACTTTGATGTCGCCGCTATCAACATAGTAGACATATTAGATACAATTAGTAACTTTATAATAATTTGATAATATCAATATATATTGTACCTTCGCTTTATTTTGGTGTATCTTCTTAACGTTTTACTCTTTGAAACAACTAACGCGTTGTTTTGAAGAGATCGCTTGTTAGCGATAAAGCTGTCTTTTGTTAATATGTTTTGTCAATGTTATATGTTACAATTTTATAATTTAGTTGTATTACAAAAAAAAGTGTCTTCACGCCCATATCCCCGAAGAGGTAGGCAGAGGCACAACCAGGGCACCCACGACTAGCCGAAGATACTAAGTCCCATAATGGGATAGGTGGCAAGCCTATCGCCAACCGGGCACGTTTCCAATCCCGACCAACATTTTTTTTATTAGAAAATTGGAAAAATCCCCGGGACCTCATGAAGTCCAACACCCGGACCGCTCGACCACAGAGGCGACTTAACTTATTACAAAGAGTTAAGTTTTATGATAATGAAACTCAAACACGATATTAAAAAAATATCATTTATTTGCAATCATGTAATCTTAATAGTAATGATATATGCAAAATTATTACGCGAGGCCCTAAACTCTTTTGTACATTAAAAATGGCAGCAAATTACCACTAGGTAATTAAACTTATTTGGATGAATAAAAAACACCAGGTATTTTAGGTAACCAATGTCCCCCATTAGATCGACGATTTCGTAAAGCTGCAGGGTGCCAGTCGACACTGTAGTCAAGCAGCGATGTACCGTAAACTGTAACCATGGAGTATAGAAAAGAGTGTATATGTCATAAAAACTCGTTTGCGTATTTAAGCCTACTAACGTCAAACCCTTATTAGTCATTTAAAAAAGGGTTGCGTGCCGTCCTTTTGTTAAATCTCTAGTCATTTTATTAATAAACATAGATTAAACTACTCCAAGGTTCAACCTGGCATTATAGTCTTTATTACACTGTGAAATAGACTATTATATTAACCTCATTTCACTCTTACCTTATTCTTTGTCTAATAACAAGATAGTAAAAGCACTGTGTTCAATTGAGTAAAAAACATTTAATAATCCAGTGCTGTACATTTAATTATATATGTTTAATTTAATTATGATTAAGAATATTAGAAGATAACTGTTATGACACTGATAAGTGATGTAAGAATAATTATATGATAATTGAAATATGTTATCTATTGGCACTGTACAATTGTGATATTTTGTGAGAAATATTGTCTAAAGTTTGCTAAAGTCAACGTTTTAGGTGGAAAACCCCATATCTTTTGTATCTATAAAATACTAAAGGGCAAAATTGTACTTTCGGACAAATTTTCTTTATGGACAGTATTTAGTTTTGGTGAACTATACTAAGCATATGTAATGATTTTGCTAGTGTAGGACCGTCGCAGTCAGTCTAGTCTATAGTAGCGAGGTCTGACGAGATGTCTGCAGACTTATCTGCGAGCATGTCTGTCTAGTGAATTCGCTGCTGCAGTCATTTAGACAGATCAGTGTTGTTAAAATACAAATTCACCGAAGGGACAATACTTGCCCACCTATATAGATAACATATGGTAATAAGATTAGAATGATCTTTAATAAAAATAATGTTTTTAAATATTGTGATTAATATTTTTTAGTAAAAAAAATTAAATTATTCAGAAAAAAGCTAGAGGCGCCAATGCCCACTCAAATCATAACCATTTTATAAAATGAAAGAATAGAGGTGTATAATTGTAATAAATTCGTTAGGATGTAAAATATACTTAGTCTCAGTTTATGTTAAAAGTGGCAGTTTCATTTAATATTTGAAACCCAGTCAAATTGCTTTAATAAAAAATGGACAAAATTTTTAACGTCTAAATAAATAATTAAAGTACAACTCAAAATGCGAGAAAGCATTTGTCATATTTTTTATAAAATGGATTATATACCTTTGTTGGTCTATTCAATATAAAATATCGAAATCGGACCACTCTGCAGAAACTTATGCGTGGTCTTTTAATAAATAAAAAAATCTCGAATTGAGAACTTTTCCTGGTTGAAAATCTAAAGCACCCTCCGTTTTTAGCGTAACTCTCTGACCTTAACGAATAACAGAGAGGGACATTGTTATTTTTTACGCACATGACGGTGATGTCCACTGTTACCATCTTATTACAATTTTATGGTAATATAGAACAATTAGTCGAAAACAAGTTAACTATTCTCAATTTTTAACCGACTTAAAAAAAAGGTCGACACTTACATTTAATTTTTATATAATAATATTTTACACCGCATTTATATTATATCTCTTACCTAATAAAATAAAGGCGAGTGTATTGTGTTGTTGTTGAAGTTTCGCCTTTAAAAAGAACTGAATTTAATTAATGTTAAGAAGTATTAATACGTGATGTGCAAAGCTATACATTTACTACAAATGCGAAGGTGTTTGTTTGTATTTTTACGTAACGTATATACAAATTGACGGAACCTCAAAATAATTTAATTATATGCTTCTTGATCAACGATACTAGTATATAACACCCAGACGTATTCCTCATACAAATGCCTGCCCCGTCGGCAATCGAACCCGAGGCTCGCGGTTGGTTCGTGGATTTAAGCGTGTACGCTAATCCCTCGATCAACGAGGCAGGCAAAAGGTTCCCCCTGTTGGTCCGGGCTCCTTTGTAGAATAGACCATCTGCCTTCCTGTGCCAGACAGCTAGTAAAAGGCGAGCATAGGCTTACCGTCACTAACACCGTCACATTTGACTAGGTGGTAGAGTTTAGCAGCGACTCACCCGGATTGGTACCACCGCCTTACCTATTCCTGCCGCCATAACGTCATGACGTGTTCCGGTTCGGAGGGTAAGGTAGCCGGTAAACTTACTTTTGCTCGAGGCCTAACATCCCGGCCTCAGGTTGGCAACGCACCATTACCAACTTTAGTGTCTCTAGGCGGCGGGAATTTCTTACTATCAGGAAACCCGTCTACTTGTTTGCCTTCCAATGTCAAAAAAATAAAGGTTTGGATGCGGACGAGTGGAATAGGTTACTTCTTAAACCAACATTAAAATGGGTTTTCGTAAGAGTCACTTAAATTTTGAGGGATTTTTTAAAATAAAAACTACGTATATTTAATTTTATAAAAATATATTAAACTAGCTGACCCGGCAACCGTTGTTCATCTATTTTTTGTTGTGATTCACCCTCGTCACTTAGAGTTATGAAAACTCGATGTTAGCCGATTCCAAGACGCTCATATGCATACGCAATATGCTCACAAAGTTTCATTAAAATTGGTCAAGCCGTTCTGATGGAGTAGGTACGAACGAATATTGTGACAAAAGAATGTTATAGGTGTATAAAATTAAACATTATACTTTATTCTAAATTTTAAGGTTTATGGAATAAAAAACTACAATTAAATTAAGATCTAAATATTTTTATAGCTTTAATTTTTACGCTTTTCCAGTTTTTTTTATAATAACTAACCGAACTGGCGAACTTTGTATTACTTGACAGCTTCTAACAGTCTGTATTGATTCAAGTATTGCTTTTACCATTTTCACGATTTTTATTTTCATAAGAACCTTCTCCTGACAATAACTAACACACCGAAAAAAATATATAGCACATTCAAGCGTGCTGCGATGTCCACGCAAAATGGGGATTCATTTTTGTTTAATTAAAAAAAGTGCCAAGTGCGAGTCGGGCTCGTCCGTGAAGGTTTCCATAGCAGCAAACATAAATTAATGAAGGACGAAAGTTCTTGTTACTATTTACAATCCAGTGCTGGTTCTGCTTGGTTCGGGCTCCTTTGCAGAATATACCATCTGCCTTTCTTGCTAGGCAGCTCGTAAAAGGCGAGCATAGGCTTATCATCACTAACACCGTGTCATCTGACTAGGTGGCAGAGTTTCGCAGCGACTCGCCCGGATTGGTACCACCGCCTTACCTATTCCTGCCGCCATAACGTCATGACGTGTTCCGGTTCGGAGGGTAAGGTAGCCGGTAAACTTACTTTTGCTCGAGGCCTAACATCCTGACCTCAGGTTGGCAACGCACCATCACCATCTTTGGTGTCTCTAGGCGGCGTGAATTTCTTACCAACAGGAAATCCGTCTGCTTGTTTGCCTTCCTATAACATATATAAAAAAATACAATTTTCTCTGAATGCTATTTCCACTATTTTTAGCTAGTAAAAAAAGTTCATGCTGTTTAGATAAAAAACAAATTCTTGAAAATGCGCTATATTTAAAAATATGACTATATCTTATTCGAACCTTATCGACAAGAAACGGGCGACCACTAGTTGAAATAAATATGCACAAAAAAAGAGAGTTTTTTTTTTAATATGCGTATTGCAGGTGTTGCTAAAGCCCTTATCAACGGCTTGTTTGCTATCTACTGCCGTAGTGTATGCATATACTAATCGCCTTTTAGATATAGTTAGTCAAGCATAAAACATTATCTTGGGTATTCCTAAGGAAATAAACATTTTCTAATAACAAATATGGCGTACACGTGACATTTATTTCTTACTTAGCTTCCGACTTTAGTTTTTATTGTTTTACCAACTGATCTGACATACCTATATATTTTACTAGCTTTTATCCTCGGCTTCGTTTGCATTTGTCTTAAAAAAGTATCCTCTATTGCTCTTAATTCCTCCAAAAACATATGTACAGAAGTACTATTTAAATTATGTACTTCGGCTATATTCGTCAAGCTTCGAAAATCCGAATGTATTTTAAAGACATAATGAGATTAATGTATAGAGTTGTTATTACACATAATTAATCATTCCGATTAAATTTAGATTAGGTCAGCTAATTTAAAAATATAAAAGTGTAAAAAGACTAGGTAAAAAGTGTAAAGTCGAAGCGCATAATTTAAATAGTAGTACTGTACAAAGTTTCATGATGATTGGTTCAGTAGTTTTCGCGTGAAAGTGTAACAAAAGAGCTTATATCCTCATTAATAATATTAGAAGTGTAATAATATCAATATCTAGGGATAGATCACAATCCAATGTAGGTACAACATTTCGTAATAATTATGTTATTTTAAACTTTATTGTTTAAAAAATAGCATTGTTATTTTTACTACACCAAAGCGAAAAACTACTTTTTAATATAAAACAAAATGGACACTATTAATTTTACTAATACTAATAATCTATCATTCGTTCATCAGTCAATAGGCGGGACTATCGCAAAGACTAACAAAAGTAAATAACTGTATTGAAGTTCTAAATAAAATATGTATGTTAAATAAGCAAATTATGTATCTACACATAACGGGCCGTGATTCTATGGTAAACCTCTAGACTGATTTTAATGAAATTGAACATGAAAATAGCTAAAAATCCGAGTTTAGACATACACTACTTTTTAAAAAAATAACCCCAACAGTTTATAACGAGGGACGACAGTTTGTACGAAAATAGTGTAAAAGTCGCGGGCAAATAGTAAATTATATTTTTTTTATTATAATGGAAGGCAAACAAATAGACAGATTTCTTGATGGTAAGAAATAAACGCCGCCTAGAGACACCAAAGGCGGTAATGGTGCGTTGCCAACCTAAGGTGGGGATGGCAGGCCTCGAGCAAAAGTAAGTTTACCGGCTACCTTACCCTCGAAATCGGAACACGTCATGTCGTTATGTCGGCAGGAATAGGTAAGGCGGTGGTACCAATCCGAGCCAGTCGCTGCGAAACTCTACCACCTAGTAGGATGTCACGGTGTTGGTGACGGTAAGCCTTTGCCCGCCTTTTAGTAGCTGCCTGGCAGGAAGGCAGATGGTCTATTCTGCAAAGGAGCCCAGACCAACATATAATATTTGCAATAATTTAATAGAATACCATTGAGCTCATGACATAGAAGGAGTATTTTTTGTAATCATTATCTAATTGACACAAATCGTTAAGGCACATTCTTTCGCGGTTTCCATTAATTGTACTGGAATGGACACATTCCTGCTTAACTAATTAAAATCTTAATGATGAGTTAAACATGATTCTGTTAACGACCATATAAATTACTTAATGATTAATATTATTGGGATATTTGCCAAATACTGTCAATATTAAAATATTTCTCAGGGTAATAATTTATGAGTTTATATGTCCACTTGCCAGGCACTTGGTTTAACTATACGTCTTATTATTTTTGCCGCTGTTGTGTCAGTGCTCGCTACTATTATAATCCAGTGTAATTGGAGTTTCATAAACGCCAAACGAAGCCCAACGAGAAAGTGGGCCCTGATGGAAAGTAATCACCACCGCCAACGGACATCCGTAACACCAGGAGTATCACAGATGCGTTGCCAACCTTTAAGGAATGAGTACGCTCTTTTCTTGAAGGTCCATAAGTCATACTTGTTTGGGAATACCGCCCTCGGTAACTGATTCTACAAAGGTAGAGTTTTACTTGTAGAGTAGTACTAGTTACTAAAGTTTTGCTAGGTGGTAGAGTTTAGCAGCGACTCACCCGGATTGTTACCACCGCCTTACCTATTCCTGCCGCCATAGCGTCATAACGTGTTCCAGTTCGGGGGGTAAGGTAGCCGGTAAACTTACTTTTGCTCGAGGCCTAACATCCCGGCCCCAGGTTGGCAACGAACCATTACCACCTTTGGTGTCTCTAGGCGGCGTGAATGTCTTACCATCAGGAAATCCGTCTGCTTGTTTGCCTTCCAATATCATAAAAAAAGTGTTGTTTTGTTAAACTGCATACTCCGTCATTGACAGCCACCGACGTGTTCCAATTCGGTGGGTAGCATATCCGATAAACTTACTTTTAGTGTTCGCCACAGTCGTAGTATCTATAATATAAAAACGAATCGCTAAATGTGTTGGTAAGCGCATAACTTCCGAACGACTGGACCGATTTGTCTAATTCTTTTTTTGTTGTGTTAGTTATTATCAGGACAACGTTTTTATGAAGAGAAAAACCGGGAAAGTTGCAGGGAAAATGGGAAAAATATTTATTAATTATTTCCCATACTGAACAGCTGGAACGAAGTTCGCCGGGACACCTAGTTAAATATACATATTATGGCTTTCTTCTGACGTGTTTTGATCAGTTGGGTAGTAAGCCGATAAGAGCCCTAACATCTCCAGGTTGGCAACACCATAATATTTTATTTCTTCTCCTACTTCTTACTACATAATATATAGGTCTATCGGATTAAAGAATTAAGTCAGGGATCCGTCGGCTTGTTTCTCCTTCAATCTCATCAAAAAAGAAAGAAAGAGAAATATTGCAGATGCAGTGTCCTGATTTTGACGTACCTATTGTTGAAAATAAAAACCCAACAACGCTAACAGTATCAAGGTTATGAAGTTCAACAATTCTTTAGATAAGCGCCTTAGATTTGATATCCATTGAAGTATTCACATAATATAAAATAAAATGATTCAGAATCATTGATTTTCCATAAAATAAATGCAATCTTGTGTTATATCCCGAGAGCTGGTAAACATTTTAAAGTAGGTTACTGAAATGATATAAAAAAAGATTTCCAAAACACCGCGGATGTTGTGAATATAACTGATTAATTATGTTAAGGTACTAGGTTCAGATATTTCCGACATTGTTTATTTTTATAAGGTCATGAAATTGCACTAAATGGTCTCCAATGCAAAATTCATGTGCTAAATATTTAAATATTTATAAGACGTAAAATTGGGTATTTAAATAAATATGAAATATTTTTCATTCATTTTGAAATGTTTGTAGATAATATATACGAGTATATTACCAGTTTGTTTTCGTGAAATCAAAGATATAAAGTCGTTTTAACAGATCAATGCCGTTTAACTGTAGCACTACCTTACCGACGCGACAATTTATTTGCTTTATTTTAACATTTATTTACGATAGTGAAACGATTTTCTTGAGGAAATTTTTCTAAAGGAATACTACATCCAGTTACTTAAAAATAATCCAGAGGACCAGTTTAATCTATTGGAATTTCATGTATTATCAAAAAGTTTAAGATATGGATGAGAGCTGCTATATAACAAATGAGATTATAAGACTAAATCAAATAAAATTAGAATTATTAGATTAAATAAGTGAAAAATTAACCAAAGTTTAGAATATCCTTAACTACTTACTTAACTACAGCGCTTAAATCAGGGCCTTACGGCTTTTGCAAAAAAATAAGTCAAATTTCCATACATCCTAAACCTGGTAAAAATTAGTCTAATCCTTAAAAATGTAATCATGATTAGTGATTAGCCTCTGTGGTCTAGGTCCAAGTGTTGGACTTGACTTCATGAGGTCCTGGGTTCGAATCCTGGGTTCGAATTTTAGTGTTTTCGGATTGTCGTGGGTGCCCTGGTTGTGTCTCTGCTTACCCCTTCCGGGAAATGGGCGTAAAATACTTATGAGTAGTGATTCTAAACAAGAATATACGCGTGTAATTAAAAATCCGTTTTTCGTACATTAAAAATGGTCGCGAGCTCTTGGTGTATAAGTCAATTTGACTATGACCAATATAGCGATAGCGGTGTTTAAAAATAAAATCGGTTTATGGACTAATCCATTATCGCGGATTACAGTTTCCAGCGATAAGTATATTACATTTAGCTTATCGACACTTCATTACGCTTATTTATAACAAAAACTTTGATTTTCCATTTTATAGCATTGTGTTGCTAGGTAATAGTGTAAGGGTATTATTTTATTTATTCTATACATCTCACCTCTGTGGTCTAGCGGTGTGGTGTCGGACTATATTTCTTGAGGTCTCGCGTTCGAAACCGTTTGAAACCAATAAGTAAAGCGTATTTTCAATTTTCGTGTTGGTCCGGGCTCCTTTGCAGAACAGACCATCTGCCTTCCTGCCAGGCAGCTCGTAAATGGCCATAAGCTTATTGTCACTAACATCATGACATCTGACTAGGTGGTAGAGTTTCGCAGCGAATCACCCGGATCGGTACCACCGCCTTACCTATTCCTGCCGCCAAACGTCATGACGTGTTTCGGTTTGAAGGGTAAAGTAGTCGCTAAACTTACTTTTGCTCGAGGCCTAACATCCCGGCCTCAGGTTGGCAACGCACCATTACCACCTTTGGTGTTTAGGCGGCGTGACTTGTGCTTCTTACCATCAGGAAATCCGTCTGCTTGTTTGTCTTCCAATATCATAAAAAAAGCGACGTTGCCCGAAATTGGATATGTGCCCGGTTGGCGATAGGCTTGCCAACTAGTGGTATCGGTTTCTTCGGCTAGTCGTGGGTGCACTGGTTTTGCCTGTGCCTACCTTTTTAGGAATATGGACTCTAAGATACTTTTTTACCTCCTTATTAAATATGATTTTTAAATAACTTTGACTTCACCCGAAGAGGCAGGCAGAGACACAACCAGGGTACCCACGACTGTCTGAAGACACTAAGTCCCACAATGTTATAGGTGGCAAGCCTATCGCCAACCGGACACATATTCAATCCCGAGTGACATTATTTTATTAGTAAATTAAAAAAAAACATTTTTTTGTGGCCAGACCCGGGGATTGAACCCAAAACCTCAAGTCAAATCCAACACCTGAGCTGCTAGACTACAGCGATTAAAAAAGAGTTAAGTTATCTATTACCGTTGTAATACTCAATGATGACGAATCAGTTTGATATAGGAGTAAAAAGCAGTCAAATTACTAGTATAGAAAGGCGGCGCGTGCCGACTGGCGAGCTGCCGTCACAAAAACTTTATATACAGACATTTGGAGATAGCGAGATTAGTTTTTAACCGACTATAACTATGGAGTAATTGAGTTTTTGACACCATCGTGAATAAAGGTAGTCGTAATTTTTTTTATTATTATTGAATTTCGTGTTTATATTGAGTGAAATTGGTTAATTTAGGTGGGAATTAGATCAATTTTGTTCAGTGAAAGTGCACAAATGAAATAATCATGAAGAAATTAGTGTATCGTCTATTTCCTTGCTGCCGTCAAATCTCCTAGATGAGCAAGTGTAACGAAGCCACCGCTTTACTAAAGACCCTGACCTGACATGACTTTGTACATAGTGACTTGTGACTGACTGAATTAACTAATTAACTAACTTGACATTGGCAAAGTAGTCGTGAAAAACGATCGAAAGCCATATTTATAAAAGAAGAAGAAGAACTTTTGAGTATTCTATAAGTTGATTTAATAAAGTTACAATAACCCAAATTTGTACACAATTTTGAATGGGGGGTATCTTCACGCCCATGTCCCTGAAGAAGTAGGCAGAGGCACAACCAGGGTACCCACGACTAGCCGAAGACACTAATGTGTAATTTTATGGGATAACCTAAAATGTTGTTTTTTCTAGTTTCCGTGCTGCAAATTTTTTAGTTTTTTATAGAGACTAGCATTGTTTATAAATTTTAAATTCTAGAAAATTCTAGAGAGATTGATTAACAAGTTTTTCTAGATAATATGTTTGTTACAAATACATTTTCGTTGGTCGAGTGACTAGCGTACTCGAATAATTAGTCCGGCAAACCGCGAGGCGACGGGGGCAGGCATTTGTGTAATGAACATTTAGATGTCTGCATTTCCGGGTCTGGGTGTTTATTAAATTTATTCTGATATCTATTTAAGTATTTATATGTATTAGTGTCGTTGATTAACACCCATAACACAAGAATATAATTTGCTTACTCTTGGGTTAGATTCAATTTGTGTAACTTGTCCAGGGATATTAATTTATTTATACCTACTTTCAAAATTTTTGATTTTAGACGATTTTAGATATTTTTAGGCACAAGTTTTTCGGAATATCTTTGTTATAAGTACATTTTTGTCGAGACTAACACTTCCAGTTTTTTTTACTCTAGACGATTTTAGTAAGTCTAATTTACAAGTTTTTCTAAAAACTATAAGAAATAGATTTTCGTAGACTGGCACTTTAAGTTTCAAAAATTTTAATGATCGACTATATTCTATCTATATATCTAAGTTGATTATATCTAAGTTTTAATGGATTACTTACGTACATGCCGGAAAAGCAAAATACCTTATTTGTCTTACTTTAGTTTCCGACAATGCGTATCTCTATCAGCTCTAATTACACAATTTTGCGATAGACGATACTTAATTCAAAGCCTCTATAAAAATATCATTCATGGTAATGTGACACTAGAAAAAGGTCAAGTGCAGGTCGCACTTCTTTATTGTACATGACATAATAAAGATGTATTTTGTATGCGACAAAACAGTAACAGAATTTTTTAAGTATCTTCACGCCCATATCCCTGAAGTGGTAGGCAGAGGACACCCACGACTAGTTAAAGACACTAAGTCCCACGGTATGATAGGTATCTAATCCCAAGCAATTTTTTTTTATTAGAAAACTGGAAATACCACATTTTCTTTTTGTTTCCCGACCCGGGATTCGAACCCGGGACCTCATGAAGTCAAGTCCAACACTTGGACCGCTATTTAATAATGTACAAAAACCACGCAACGAATGCCTGTGGATTATACTTTAAAAATCTGACGTTCTTAGGTGGATGATGGTGCCTACCCTGTGCTTATACATTTTGTCAACTACATACTTCAACTGGGAAAAGAATTTAAGATGCCCAATTCTGATTTAGAAGCCATACAGGTAAACATTTACTTTATTTTTGAGGTGAATTAATAGGGTTTTTATAATTAAGCGCGGTAAAATAGTAAAAACCGACTCCAATTATTTCCAAGACGCAATTAGATAATTCTCATATTTTAAAGTTGGAAAATGATTCCGAAGTGGTCTAACATAAATTTTATCAACATCGTACTAGTATTTTTTTAAATATACCTACTTATTTATATATATAGACACAAATATGCATTACTAAGTAAAATTTAAAAACCGGTAGTGGGATCACGATAAAATTTATGAGACCGCATTGGAATCATGACCTATCTTTCTAAAAAAGAAACACCAAAATCGGTTCGTTATTTATCGAGTAATCAAAAAAAACATACAAACAAAATTCATTCGAATTAAGAACCTCTTTTTTGGAGTCGGTTAAAATTGGGTTACACTAACACTGAATTTAGATTTAAACCGAAATTTTATATTTTGAAATTGGGATTTTATGTTTCGATCATATTTTTGTTATGGACTGTATTTGATCTCATCTAAATCATATCAAAATTCTTAATTTGTTTTTCTGTAATCAGGTATAAATAAGAAAAAAATATACAAACAATCGTGCCGATTTGAGAACCTCCTTGTTTGGAGTCGGCTAAAAATGGGTTACACTAACATTGGATTTAGACTTTAACCAGGGTTTTATATTTTAAGGGTTTGGGACTTAAGATTGCATCATTCTGGTACTTATGGTGGGTTTGTTTTAATATCATTTATATCAAAGATTATGTCATAATACACTAAGGGCCACTTGCTCGTTCCTGGGTTAAGTATTTAACGCTGAGTTAGCGTCTAACTAGGGTTAAATCACCTTATATTTGACATTTAACTCAATATTAAATGTAACCCGGGAATGTAACACTTTTATAAACTGTCATTTTAGTCGTTTTGATCATGTTTTTGTTACGGACTGTACTTGATCTCGTTCAAGTCATGTTAAAGTTTTCATTTTGCTTTCTTGTAATCGGGCATAATAAAGAAAATGTTATACTTTGCTTACATGTAACGTAAACGATATGTTATACATCTTTCAAAACTTGATAAATTTTGTTTTTGTTAAATAAAAATGACACTAACCATAGAAATAAAGAAATATTGTGAATACAGTTATCAGTTCTCACGCAAACATACGTAGATGTCCTTACTTTTACTTTGTTGTTACCTTTTTTTGAAAAACTAAAATGTTATCTATAGCTAACT